>CM056584.1:78852835-78885335 GCA_029721435.1 Gymnothorax reevesii | reverse complement strand
TCGTTCTGGAGGGAAATGACGTAAATTTATAAACAAAATGTTCAACGGACGAAAATGCATTTTACGCCGACCTATTTAACATCACTTTTTGAACAATTGTGTGGTAAATAATTCCGCATGAACATTTGGTCAATGAACTTAAAAATAAATAAATAAATAAATGGATTGATCGCTATCAGCGGGGCCCCCCTAGCGGCGAGGCCCGGGGTTGCTCGCGCCGCAGCACCCCCCAAATCTCCGCTACTGAGTGAGAGCACTGTCTGCTGCTAAACTGGACACACTCACACTGCTGTAAGTACACACACACACACACACACACACACACACACACACACACACACACACACACCTGAGAGAGCTGGACCTGAGCTACAATCACCCAGGAGAGTCTGGAGTGAGAGCACTGTCTGCTGCTAAACTGGACACACTCACACTGCTGTAATTACACACACACACACACACACACACACGCACGCACACACACACTGCTGTAAGTACACACACACACACACACACATACTGTAATATGTGACTTGTGGAGTCAACCTGTCCAGAACATGCATTATGGGAGCCACCCTTTCCAGAGGCCCTAGAGCCATGAAAAAAATCAGGCATGATCAGCTGATTTTTCTTAACACAAATATCACTTCAAATTTCAAGTATAATGAAGTTTAGTTTTGAGCCTGACCTAGTTGTCATTTCTGGGGACATTTCATGGCACTGGCAGTAGTGGGGCCCTTTTTCACACACCCCAGGTAAACCTAACTCCTGGGTCAAAAAGGCACACACCCCAGGTAAACCTTACTCCTGGGTTAAAAATTCACACACTTCAGGCGAACCTTCTTTTTGAGGAAACTACTCACACACCCCAGGTAAACCTGACTCCTAAGTCAAAAAGTCACACACCCCAGGTAAACCTTACTCCTGGGTTAAAAATTCACACACTTCAGGCAAACCTTCTTCTTGAGGAAACTACTCACACACCCCAGGTAAACCTTACTCCTGGGTCAAAAAGGCACACACCCCAGGTAAACCTTACTCCTGGGTTAAAAATTCACACACTTCAGGCAAACCTTCTTTTTGAGGAAACTACTCACACACCCCAGGTAAACCTTACTCCCGGGTCAAAAAGTCACACACCCCAGGTAAACCTTACTCCTGGGTCAAAAAGTCACACACCCCAGATAAACCTTACTCCTGGGTTAAAAATTCACACACTTCAGGCAAACCTTCTTTTTGAGGAAACTACTCAGACACCCCAGGTAAATCTTACTCCTGAGTTAAAAATTCACACACCCCAGGTAAACCTTACTCCTGGGTTAAAAATTCACACACTTCAGGCAAACCTTCTTCTTGAGGAAACTACTCACACACCCCAGGTAAACCTTACTCCTGGGTCAAAAAGGCACACACCCCAGGTAAACCTTACTCCTGGGTTAAAAATTCACACACTTCAGGCAAACCTTCTTGAGGAAACTACTCACACACCCCAGGTAAACCTTACTCCTGGGTCAAAAAGGCACACACCCCAGGTAAACCTTACTCCTGGGTTAAAAATTCACACACTTCAGGCAAACCTTCTTCTTAAAGAAACTACTCACACACCCCAGGTACACCTGACTAAGTCAAAAAGTCACACACCCAGGGTTCCCGCTGCCGCTTGTCATTTTCGCCATTGACGAAAATAATTATCGGTGATGAGGCGAAAATTATGAGCAGTCGTCACAGTGGCGAATGTATTTGTTTAATGTCGAATAAAAATATAATGGCCGATAGTGGCTTCGTCAGCCCAGAATTTTCGAGGCCGTAGCCCCAAAGATTTTTTCTTTGGCACATATAGTTTTCTATGAATGCATACATAAATAAAGTAAATAATAGTTCTTCACTTCGGGCAGTTTACAACATTACTGAATGTCCGTAAAACAGGACAGCACTTTCGTATTATTTTACGAGGTATCTTCAATGAACAGAGCCAATCAGAGAGGGTTTTTACGGGAAAATACGTCCAAATGCAGTCTTATTGGCTGACAGGTCTCCGTGAGTTTGAAAAGCCGAATGATGTTATCAGGCAGTCACTGTGAGGGAGTAAATTTTCGCGGATTTTAGTTTTACCAGTAAAACGGTGGCAGCTGGAGCACAATCATCCCCTCGTAATGAACTAGGAAAACGAGGTGTGTAAATTTCTATGCGAGTCCCTAGTTATGTAAACGTGATTGATATTGATAAGACGATTGAAAAGATTGCTAAGACTGTGTTATACAATATTTGATTAATCATCAATAATGATCAAAACTGCGTATTGACAACAAATACGCTCCTACACAACTCCAAGATATGAATGTTCACTACGATTTTTGGAAAACCAGACAGATGCATACATTAAATGCACTGGAGACAATCTAGGGTGTGTTTTCCCGAAATCGCACATGCTAACTAACACAGTTGGACCCATTGACTGTGAATGGAGGAACCATGAACGGTTTTTGGGAAACGCGCCCCTGGCTGTTAACCAAAAGCGTGTTAATCACACAAGCATCTTTGTTGAGTACAAGGAATGACAAGTACACGTTTTCATGTGACTGCACTGACGAAAAGACCCTTCCACTCTTGTGGATATAATGCACTTGTCAGGCAGGAGCAGTGAGTCAGCCATGGGTCTGAGGGGAAATCTTCAGTTACATCTAATAACCTTTCTAGTGTGAAAGTGTAAAACAAAACAAATCCAAACGGTTTTTCTTCGAAACCTTGTCTTGTGGATTATTATGATCCTTGACCATTTGCCATGACACGTTTTAGACAAATACAAGTGAAAGAACACCACTCTTTAATGTTTCTATATTGGCTTATAAATTGATTTTTTTTGACAGGTACAGCGACTTGGTTTCAAAAATGTATGTCTCTAAAGGATACCGAATGATAATACTCATGTTTTGCCAATTATATATCATATCAAGAAACTTTTTCAGAGTTTTATAAAGTCCATGAGTGAATAATAAAAAATGACGACTATGATAAAGTGAAGAATATATTTTTTTTTTGCTTTATTTCTCGAGGGAGAAAGTGAAGAATATTTTTCAGAACCCAGGGGGAACCCTCCTGGGCCAACTATTCTCACACCTCAGGTAAACCTGACTCCTAGGACAAAAAGTTACACACCTCAGGTAAACCTTACTACTCGGTCAATTATTCACAAGCCCCAGGTACACAGTACTCCTCACTCAACTATTCATCTACCCCAAGCAACGATTTTCACAAACATCAGCTAAACTTTTTTTTTGCCACACCCACAGGAAGTGAAGTCTTTGTTAAGATTAAAATGCTATCGATGCAGTGGCATCAGGAAAAAATACTCTGTTAAAAACAACACAAAACAGTACCAATATGACGTATTACGAGTAGCATCACTTGTTTTATTCAGTTAAGAGAAAGTAGGGACTGAACAGTGCCAACAAATCGTTTGATGTAATGCTACTGTGGACACAATATTCCAGTACACACTGAAAACCAGTGACCATTTTTATCTTTATTTCAAACACAAAAGGCACATAGCAGTGTACCTGCTCGATCTGAAGAGCTCTGGAAGGGCCTCCAAATTCAAGAACTATTAGAACTGATTTGCATGAGGTAGACTGTGTATAGTCAAACTGTCACACAACAAAGTGCAATTTTTTAAGTGCAGTATCTCAAAACTGTGCCAAAAACACTTTATATTTAAAAAAAAAAAAAAAAAAAAAAAAAAAAATCGCGGAAGGCCCTTAATCCCAGTATTTCGGCATATTCAAAATGTAAATGATTGTGAGTAAACCTCTACAGCTTCTCTTTTTTTCCCTCTACAGATAATAATACAAAATTATTTTTCAAGGCATGATAGTGCCTACATCTTGCAGTGACTGCTTAAAATGGCCTTTGCAGGTTATCAGAATAAAAACAAATTTCAAATACAAAAAAATGCATCACTTTCATTTACAAAATTTTTACACCAGATTATTGAAAAAATTTTTAACAGAGGAGTTTAAAGGTGTAATTTTGCATTTTTTTTTTCCAACATAAATCTATAGATTTTACAATGTCTCACTGTTTTTTCTTGAGAGCATCAATGCGGTTTTTTACATAGAACTTAATAGCCTTCCAATCTCTAGCTTTTAAATGGAGAGTTTCAGATTTCAGACAGTTATCACAATCCAATTTCCGAGGGACACGGCATGTCTTAATGAAGTTCATCATATGTTTTTCAACCGCGTGAATTTCTTCAGGCCGCCATTTTTTTCTCTGGAATGGTCGGCGTTCTACAAGGAAAATAGATCCAAGCTTATAAGTAAAGAGAAACATACCTTTTTTTACAGCAAAATCTTTGTTGTCATCCACCTAGGTTGTAAATACCTTTACACAAACTGGCCACCCTCTTTGTCTTGTGGTCCGTCTTTGTGACTTCACCTTTACTTCCTACAAATTAAAATGGAATAATCAGGTTTGCTTTTTGCGTGATAGAGTTTTAGGTGGCATCTGTGGATGGCACGGCGGACTGTGTTTACAGACAGTGGTTTCTTGAAGTATTCCTGGGCCCATTTAGTAATGTCAATGACAGAATCATGCTGGTGAGTGATGCAGTGGTGTCTGAGGGCCCAAAGATCACAGGCATCCAGTAAAGGTCTTTGGCCTTGTCACTCACGCACAGAAATTTTCCCAGATTCACTTAATCTTTTGATGATGTTTTGCACTGTCGACGATGAGAACTTCAAAGCCTTTGCAATTTGATGTTGGAGAACATTGTTTTTAAAATATTCCGCAATTTTTTTTACGCAAGCCTTCACTGGTTGGAGAGCCTCTGGCCATCTTTACTTCTGAGAGACTCAGCCTCTCTAAGACATTCCTTTAATAGCCAATCATGTTACACACCTGATGCCAGTTAACTTAATTACTTGATAAATGTTCTTTCAGCTAATTCTCTTATATAGTATCTCACAAAAGTGAGTACACTCCTCACATTTTGACAATTAATTTATTATATCTTTTCAAGGGACAATGCTACAGAAGTGAAACTTCTATATATTCTAGAGTAGTCATGGTACAATATGTGTAGCAGTGTAGATTTACTGCACTGTCCAAATACCTGAACAAACAGTCACTATTTCCAAAATGGATGGTAACAAAAGTGAGTACACCCCCCCATTGAGAATGGTCAACCAAGCAATGAAACGCGACTTGTTCATCATGTTCATGCTTTTGTCTGTTCGACTGAGCCATATGAGGTTCTGTAACATGTTGAAGGGTTAAATTGTAGTGCTTTAGGTGCAACGCTCTCATTCTGGTCACTGTAGGGTCAACATGGCACCTCATGGGAAAGAACTCTCTGAGGATCTGAAAAAGAGAATTGTTGCTCTCCACAAAGATGGTCTAAGCTACAAGAATATCTGTGAAACCATGAAACTGAGCTACAGCACGGTGGTCAAGGTTATCCAGCGGTTTTCCAAGACGAGTTCTACTCGGAAAAGGCCTCGTCAGGGTTGACCTAAGAGGTTGAGTCCTCGTGCTCTGCGTCAGGTGCACAAGTTGGCTTCAGAAAACAGACGCAAGAGTGCTGGCAGCATTGCTAACAAGGTTGTAGCAGTGGGTAATAGCCTGTCAGTGCTCAGACCATACGCCATGCTCTGCGCAAAGTTGGTCTGCATGGCCGTCAGCCAAGATGGAAGCCTCTTCTGAAGCTAGCCCACAAGAAAGCCCGAAAACAGTTTGTTGAAGACAACCAGTCCAAGAACATGAACTACTAGAACCATGTTCTGTGGTCTGACGAGACCAAGATAAACTTGTTTGGCTCAGATGGTGTCCAGCATGTGTGGCAACACCCTGGTGAGAAGTATCAAAACAAGTGAGTACTGCCTACAGTCAAACATGGTGCTGACAGCATCATGGTCTGGGGCTGCATGAGTGCTTCTGGTCCTGGGAGCTGCACTTCATTAATGGAATAATGAATCCAATATGTACTGTGAGATTCTGAAGCAGAACATGACGCCCTCCCTTCAGAAACTGGGCCGCACGGCTGTTTTCCAACATGATAACGACCCAAAACACACCTGCGAGATGACAACTGCCTTCCTGAAGAAGCTGAAGGTGATGGTATGGCCAAGTATGTCTCCAGACCTGAATCCCATTGAGCACCGGTGGGGCATCCTCAAGAGGAAGGTGGAGGAGCAGCAGGTGTCCAACATCCACCAGCTCTGTGATGTTGTCATGGAGGATCCCAGCAACAACCTGTGCAGCTCTGGTGAATTCCATGCCTCGGAGAATCAAGGCAGTGCTGGACAACAATGGTGGTCACACTAAATATTGACACTATGGACACAATTTGGCATGTTGACGGCATGCTCACTTTTGTTGCCACCCATTTTGGAAATAGTGACTGTTTGTTCAGATATTTGGACAGTGCAGTAAATCTACACTGCTACACATATTGTACCACTACACCTATTGTGCAATGACTACTCTAGAATATATTCAGTTTTCATTTCTGTAACGTTGTCCCTTAAAAAGATATACTAAATTAATAGTCAAAATGTGAAGGGTGTACTCACTTTTGTGAGATACTGTATATTAGCTGCTTTTTCAGTCCTTTTTTTGCCTGTGTCTCAACATTTCTGAGACCTGTTGCAGCCAATTTGAAATAAGCTCATTTTGTGGAAAAAAATGCAAAATGTTTCAGTTTCAACATTTGAAATATTATCTATGTTCAGTTGTAGATAACATATTGGCTTGTGATCAGAAAGTCATTGCATTTTGATTTTATTCACAATTTACACTTCGTCCCAAATATTTCGGAATTGGGGTTGTATAAGCCATGTAAGGAAGCAAGTGCATGTATTTATCAAGAAGCTCATACGTAAATGGTTGTGAAAGGAAAATTAAACAATTTAGTTACCCAAGATATATATATATTTTTTTTTTTTAATCTTTTTTTTGTCTCATTTTGCACCTCCTGTGGGTGGAGTTTTTGGGATCAAGTCCTACTGCCACCCTGTTATTGATAGTGGTTACTGATTTTAAAATTTTTATATCTCCATTTCATTTTGAATTTTTACCTGCAAAGTGATGATATAATGCCCTCTGTAATAATTGGCACCCATGGTTAAGATGTGCTCTTTAGCTTCTAATTTTTTTTTTCTAAATAATATAGGAACACAATGAAAAAATGAGAAAAATCCAACCTTTAATTCAAGTGCATTTATTCAGTGGGAAAAAAATCCCACATTAAGAAATAATTCTTTTACATCAAATCATGTGTGCCACAATTATTAGCACCCCTGATGATTATATTTTGTCCAACCCCCTTTTGCCGACAAAACAGCACCCAATCTTCTCTCATAATGTTTCACAAGATGGGAGAATACAGAAAGGGGGATCTTTGACCATTCCTCTTTGCACAATCTCTCTAAATCATCCAGCGACCTGGGTCCTCTCCTCTGCACTCTCCTCTTCAGCTCACTCCACAGGTTTTCAATGGGGTTGAGGTCTGGGGACTGAGATGGCCATGGGAGGAGCTTGATTCTGTGTCTGGTGAACCATTTTTGTGTAGATTTAGCCACATGTTTAGGGTCATTATCTTGCTGAAAGACCCAGTGATGACCCATCTTCAGCTTTCAGGCAGAGGCCACCAGATTTTGATTTAAAATGTCCTGGTATTTCAAAGCGTTCATGATGCCATGTACCCTAACAAGGTTCCCAGGGCCTCTGGAAGAGAAACAGGCCCACAGCATCACCGATCCTCCCCCATACTTCACAGCGGGGATGAGGTGCTTTTCTGCATACTCATCTTTTGTGTTCTACCAGACCCAGTGTTGTTGCCAAAAAGCTCTATCTTGGTCTCATCTGACTAAAGCACACAGGTCTCAGTTGAAGTCCCAGTACCGCTTAGCGAACTCCAGACGTTTGCATTTAGGATTGTGAGTGAGAAAAGGTTTTTTCCGTGCATGCCTCCCAAACAGCTTGTTGGCATGTAGATAGTGCCTGATGGTTGTTTTGGAGGCTTTTTGATCCCAAGATGCTACCATTTGTTGCAATTCTTTAACAGTGGGTGGTTCCTCACTGTGGGTGGTGGCAAAATAACCTTGTGTCAGGCTTGTTTACCACTGTTTCAGTCGTTTTAAACTTCTTAATGATTCCTCAGACAGTAGATATGGGTAGGTGCAAGCGAGTGGCTATTTTCTTGTAGCCATTGCCTGACTTGTGAAGGTCGACACACATCTGCCCACTTGAATGGTGTGTTCCTTTGTCCTTCCCATGTTGAAGAGTGGATAAGACAAATGGCCTTTGTGTCACATCATATTTATACCCCAGGGAAACAGGAGGTGATGAATTACTAATTAAATGTTCCTAGATACTCTGATCAACTTTGTAACCTACTGTAGAAATGACAGAAATACTTAAATTACATTTATTTCCTTGGAATTATTAGGGGTGCCAATAATTGTTGAACGGGTGATTTTTTTCCCCTTAAAATTCACTCAAGTTGAAGATTACATTTTTCTACAATTTTCAGTGTGAGAGTATGCTTCTTCAATAAAAATTAAATTTATTTTCAGGCTTTTAACACATCTTAACCAGGGGTGCCAATAATTATGGAGGGCGCTGTATATATATTTAAAAGATTTTTTTGGGAGTTTTTCCTCCTTTAATGTATTAACAGAGATACTTAGGAAGATTTTGGAGAAGAGAGGGGATGACATTCAGCACATGACCCAGGTTGGAAATCAAACTCAGGTCTCCGCAAGAGGAACTCAGCCTCTGTTCCTAGTGCGCGCATTAACACAATGAGCCACCGGAGCACCCTAAAGGTGATGAAATTTGTCTTCAATCTTTGACAGATCAAGATTAGGACGGATTAATGCTAGCCATGCACTAGTACTACTCCGGCCATTTGATTTAATTTACAATTAAACATAGCAGTTGCCAATTCATTCATAATATTTTGTACATGGTCTTGGTCTCGGTCTCGGATTCTAAAGATCTCCGTCTCGGAGAGCCTGGTCTTGGTAAGGTAGGTCTTGGTCTCGGATGGACAGGTCTCGGTCTCTGACATACAGGTCTCGACTACATCACTGTCCCAGACTGTATTTATCCCACTACAGCAAATTGGAGTCAGATATTTGGAGCCGTTGCTATGAGTTTTGGTGCCACAAGCCCATATTTTTGAACCCTAATCAATACAGTGATTTTGGGACACAAATCACAGGCTTCCAGGGTTTACTCACTTCTGTGAGATACTGTATGTCCACCGATATACATTGATAAATGTCAGGAAGCACATTGGTGATATGAACCATTAAAAAATAAGGCATGCTAGATTTTTTCTGTCAGCTTATCATGGGGCGACAGTCTCGAAATCACACTACAAAGTCTGTTCATCATTCACAACATTTATATGTTGACACTGTGACAAGATGATAATGCCACAACTTGGCTGAAATTAATTAGTTTGCTCATAGTTTACCTTCAGACTCCTCCAATTCATTGTATCCAGCATCCTCAACTTGCTCTGTGAATGCATAACGGGAAATGATTATAAACTTAATTCTTATTTCACGTGAAAGGAGCAAATTAAATAAATATGCCTCTACCTTTGAACTCAGAGGGTCAAGGGTCATAAGGACCTTGGTGATTGTTGCAAGCTGCGAGGTCTCTAGAAGCCTGTAAAACTGCATATACTTATGTTGTGTTCTAAAAATCTACCAATTGGTACAATTCTGTGTTTGACACGCTCGAAACCTTAGACTGTGCGCCAATATGCTTTCACAATTTTGTAGAGGACAAATCCTCTGGATGTTCAGCTACACAGGCGTGAGCAAAATGACTGCTCCGTGCCCTGAAAGTACGTCATAGTACAGGGACGTGAGAACAGTTATGGATAGTCTTTCTCCACCCCACATTCTTCTCTTTTCCTCCAGAAGTTCCAGTGACTGTGCCAGTGACCTATGTCCAGACTGTAAACGTGTTTAAAAAAGCTAGCCGAGCAGATAACTGACACTGAGAAAAAACACCCAGACTCTATCGCCATTATTGCTGGGGATTTCAGCAGCACCAAACTCAACCTAGAACTCCCAAAATATAGACAGCATGTCATGATTCCCACCAGGGAAAAAAATACACTGGACCACTGTTACACAGTTCTTAAAGATGTCTACCGCGCCGTTTCCAGGGCAGCTCTAGGACTCTTTGACCACTGTCTGCTCCACCTCATTCCAATCTACCGGCAGAAACTAAAAAATTTGAAGTCTGTGGTACAGTCCAAGCCGGAGTTACAGGCCAGTTTCGACCACACTGACTGGAGTGTTTCTTGTGCAGTAGCTACAGACCTCAACGAACCCACTAACACTGAGACATCTTGCATCATTTTCTGTGAAGACATCTGTGTGCAAACCAAGACCTTTTGTACATTAAATAACAGTAAACCTTGGTTTACGCC
The DNA here is from genome assembly GCA_029721435.1 of Gymnothorax reevesii. Classification (NCBI taxonomy): domain Eukaryota; kingdom Metazoa; phylum Chordata; class Actinopteri; order Anguilliformes; family Muraenidae; genus Gymnothorax; species Gymnothorax reevesii. The sequence goes on along the minus strand of CM056584.1, from coordinate 78,874,882 downwards.
TAACCTCAAGAGGCTCTGTCAAGCCAAGGAGGTGGCCTACAGCAGTGGGGACCGTGACCTCTAGGCAAGCCAGAATCAAGCTGACTAAGGACATTACGGCTGCCGAGAGAGTACAGCAAGGGGCTATAAGATAGTCTTTTAGCCAATGGCCCTGCATCAGTTTGGAAAGGCCTGCAACAGATCACAAACTACAAAAGAAGCCCATCCCCCCACCCTGAAGTATGCCCCAGACAGGCTGACGACCTGAACGACTTTTACTGTAGGTTTGAAAAGCACCCATCACGTACTAAAGGCCTACCAACATCACCCAACGCCCTCCCCCTCCTGCACTGGTGATCTGTGAAGATTAGGTATGCCGGCTGTTCCAGAGGCAAAAGACCAAGAAGGCGCCGGGGCCTGATGGAGTGTCACCCTCCTGACTGCGAGCATGCGCTGAACAACTGGAGGTTAATGATGCCACAGAATCACTCTGCTCTGCGGTCATCCCTGGATAGTCTATGTCCGCTATCCACCAGGCCTGCGAAGGCAGTCCAGCCACACCCATGGATGGATGACACCCTCCGAACGCTGCGTACAGATCTGAGCTGCAGAGCGAAAATGACACAAGTTCGTAGCTTCTAAAGACCTTAAAGCAAAACACCGGCGTTATCAAACCCATAGTCCTACTGAACAAGCTAATCACTCACAGATGAAATGTAAATGAACGAGAATGTTTTGTTCAACTTAACAAAAGTTGTGCAGCCAGCAGTAGAACAAACTAAATGGGGCAATTAGAAACAAAACTGAAACTTCAGAAATTGCCCCATTCCCTGCGCTTTGACAGCTAGTTATAGTACTTGCTTTACATTTTGACAAATTTCCCCACTGCTGCACGTTTCAGTTGCTAAAAACAAGATTGGAATAGTGCTGTCAGTAGAATAACGTCGGTGTTTTGCATACAAGAATACAAGTCACTACTGGGCTCCTTCTCTTCCAGCATTACTGCTGCTAAGAAGTTGTTCTACAACGACAAAATCAATAGTACCCCTGATTCTCGCAAACTCTTCTCTACCTTCAAAACTCTTCTCTATCCACCTGCTACCAATCCTACTGCTGATGCCTTCGCCTCCTTTACAGAGAACGTGGCAGCCATCAGCAGTCAGTTCTACCATCAGCCTACAGGCAATCTGTCTCCACAGGTTCTGGGCCATACCATCGCTTTTACATGCAGCCGTCCTACTACATATTCTCAGTCCTCCTCGGTTCATGCTGTATCTCTCCCTACTTTCACCCCTCTCACAGAGAGTGAAGTATCCAAACTCCTAACATGTAGCCATCCTACTACTTTTGTACATGCACATTGGACCCCATTCCAACCAGTCTTCTACAGACAATAGCTCATGCTGTAACCCCAGCAATCACTCATCTGATTAATGCTCACTCTCATTCAGGACCTTTCCAGCTGCGTTTAAAGTGGCTCAGGTAACACCGTTGCTCAAAAAATCCTCTCTCAACCCTGCACAGGAGGGAATCTACCATCCATTTTCACATCTACCATTCTTCTCCAAAACCATTGAGTGAGCGGTCTCGAAACAGATTACAGAGTTTTTGTCAAGGAATAACACTCTTGACCCGAATCAATCTGGTTATAAGAGGGGCCACTCTGCCACAGACAACAGGGCCATTTTCGTAGAGGCACCCACGATTGCTAGAGCAGCCGGCAGTACCGATTCTGGCTTGACTTGTCAGCCGCATTTGACACTGTAAACCATTGTATCCTCCTCTCCATTCTCTCTCGCATGTGCATCACTGGCAGCGCACTTTCCTGGACTGAGTCCTATCTGTCTGGATGTTTGTTCAAGGTATCATGGCAAGGTTATCAGTCAGCTCAGCACCAACTCACTACAGGGGTTCCCCAAGCTTCAGTGCTAAGGCCATTGCTGTTGGCCATACACAGCACCTCTCTGGGGCCAATCATCCACTCGCACGGCTTTTCATATAACTGCTATGCAGATGATACCCAGCTCTATGTGTCATTCCCACTGGATGACCCCACGGTCACAGAAATATCTCAAACTGTCTCTCAGACACATCGGCATGGATGCAGGGCCATCATCTCCAAGTCAATTTGGCAAAAACTGAACTGCTGGTACTCCCAGCCAAACTCTCCATGCATCACAACATTGTCGTCAAAAATGACACTTTGTCTCTTGCCCCCACTAAGGTTGCTTAGTGTCTTAGTGTCATGATTGATAAGCAACTGACCTTTTCTGATCATGTAGCCTCAGTCTCCCACTCATGTTGCTTTACTCTATTCAACATCAGAAAAATCAGGCCGAACCCAGCATGCTACCTTAATCTCTTGCATAAGAGTATTGAAATGCTCTTCTAACAGGCCTGCCAGCATGTGTAGTAAAACCGCTTCAGATGATCCAAAATGCACATGTGGTCTTCAACCAACCCAAGCGGACCCATGTCACCCTGCTGCTCATCGAACGTCATTGGATACCTGTAGCTGTCCGTATTTAGTTCAGATCACTTATGTTGGTCTACATAGTGTTTGGTGGATACGCACCATCCTACCTCAACAGTCTGGTACGGGCCTGTGCTACTCCTCGACCGTTGCGCTCCTCTTCTGAACATGGTCTGGCTCTGCCTCCTGTCCAGGCAAGGCAGTCTAGACTATTCTCATTCTTAGCTCCCCGATGGTGGTATAACCTGCCGAGCACTGTCAGAGCAGGGGCGTCGCTCTTGAAGACCCTCGCTTTTCTCTTCTCCCAGCCTACTCTCTCTGTACTCCCTCTATCCCCTCTTGTATGTTTAGTGTGTATTTGTACTAACTGCTCACAAGCCTGAGAAATGTAAGGTGGTATGTATCTACACTGTCTTGATTACACTGTAGCTCGATTGTCTCTCATTTTTAAGTTACTTTGGATAAAAGTGTCTGCTAAATGACAAAAAATGGAAAAAAAAAAATGTAAAATGAAAATTTACCTCCAGGCTCATCTTCCGATTCGCAGAGTCCCGCATCCTCAATATGCTCTGTAAATTCATAAGCGGAAATTACATATTATAAACTTGAGTTTTGTAGAATTTTACATGAAAGGAGCACATGAAATAAAAAATAATCCTCTACCTCCAGACTCTTCATCCAGTCCACAAGTTCCATCATCCTCAACTCTTTCTGTAAAGCGGTAACAGAAAATTATTAATTTCAATAAACTTAACAATGATGTTTAACCGATTGAATCAAGCAGTCGTAAATTAAGCTGATTTCACAAGTCCTAAAAGAAGCATGAGTCTTGTGTTTGTACAAAACATGTAACTTATTAGCAATGCTTATGTCATAGCCCATTATGTTTCTAGACAATGAGCACCAAGCTTCTCATCTTATATCTTAAGCATTAGTTCACATGGCCACTGATTTGTGTGTCCCAGTAATCACTACCAGAACACTTTTTAAGTAACAGACACAGAACATAATATAAACCACAAACTGTCTTTGGAAATAAAAAAATAGATGAATTAGTACAGGTCAGTTACAAACACATCTTACCATTTGGATCGATGTTAATGTCTTCCAAGCCTTTCCCTTTGAACTCGCACAGACGTCCTGTCTCAAGGGCCATAAGGACTTTGCTAATCTTTGCAAGCTGCAAGGTCCCCTCTGGAAGCCTGTAAAACTGCCTATGAATACGTATGTCGTGCCCTAAAAAATCAGCCAATTGATCTAATTCTGTATTTGACAGGTTCAAAACCTTAGAAAGTGTGCCAATATGCTTGCGCAATTTTGTAGAGGATAAATTCTCTGGGTGCTCAGCTCCACAGGAATGGGCAAAATGATTGATGAACTCTGAGCCCCGAAAGTATGTCATAGCATGCGGACGTGAGAAGACGTATGGATTGTCTTTCTCAACCCCACATTCTTCTCTCTTTTTCACCAGAAGATCCAGTGACTGTACCATGTCTGGAGTCAACAAAACAGGCACTTTCCGACCTCGCTTCCCTCTAATTTCCAGTCTCTGAAAGTGCTTACATAGTTTTTGTTCCAATTCTGAAAGTGCTGCATTAAGTTCTTCATTTGGTTTTGACCGGTCTCTCTGATTGAAACTGGAGAGGAGCATCTTCGAAACCTCTCCTTCTCGTCGACGATTAAATAGTATTACTTTCGCAAGTGTGACCTGAGCAAGCTTTGACCAATTAGTTGTAGATGATACTAATGATAAGCCATCACGGTACTCTTTCTCCTTCTCATCCAGATACGAATGCAATTTTTTAACATCTTCAGTGAGAGGAAGCAACAGTGGCGCATTCCATTTGCCTTCCTCTAGTGTTCTGTGGGCTGATGATGAAACCATTTCGTTCCATTTCCCATAATATATCTGACGGAAATTTCTTGCCGCTTCAGCAGTCTTATCGTCACCATTAATTAAGGCTTTGCTCTCTAAAAGTTCTGAAATTTTAGTCAGACTTTGTCCAATTTTTAATGGAAGAGTTGCAATCTTGAAAGAATCACTTTGCTGATCATAGCCGGCAACATGTTTCACAGCTGATACAGTCTGCATAAAGTTAGTCGGAGTTATCATGTCCGAAATGCTCCTTAAAGGTGTGACGTCTCTTGCACTCAGTATAAGTCTACCCAGCTCTCTCATCTTTTGTCGGATGTACTCATGCTTTGACCTATCACTGCCGAACCTGTTGTACAGGTGCTGCCCGAATTCCCTGATCAACTCATCTCCTTTAACTGCAAAAAAAACATTGTCGTGATTCATGTGGCTCATCACTTCCCACAGGTCAGTAGATACACCAGCGGGAGAAGGAGCAATGGACAGAGCACATAAAGACAGAACTCTGTTCTTCCCTGGCTTGGGCTTGACATCACTTGGTTTGAAACCACAGTTCCTCACATGTCGCCATAGTATTCTCCTAGTAAAAAGGCCAAAGCAGTAGGAGCAGTGAACAAATTCCTCACCCTTAGCGTCTTCATTTGGTCTTCTACAAGCAATAAGACTTCCTTTCCCTGTTTCAAGGACATCTATGTTATGCATGTAATTGCCTTTTTTGCGCAGGTACTCCAATTGCAAACGTCTTGCTTTGGAATTTTTAGGGTAGCTCACAGCCCTGGCCACCTCTACTTCATTGTGATGTTTCCGCTCCAGATGCTTTGACATTTTTGTGAACGATTTTCTACAAAACAAGCAGTGTTGCCGTTTATCATACGGTCTTACTCCACTGCCTTTTTTGTGGACAGCTGAGACCAGTACATTGTCCTCTCTCTCTGTATTTTGTGGGATACAATTCTGTTCATTAGTATCAGGTGCCATACTCCCATCTGTGTTAAGAGCATCTGTCATACTCTCCTCTGGTGTTTTACTCCCCTCTTTGTTCCTTTCACTGGTCATCCTCTCTTTTCCGATGCTACATGACATTTTGTTTTGGTTTGTACAATGTTGATTGATTGATAATTCACAGCTACTTTCTGAGCTTTCGTCACAACTTCTGGGGACATATTCTTCTGCACTGTCAGGGCAGGAGTCATCAGTATCAAATAGTTTATCCGTTATAGGTGGGATGTGAGTTTTCATCTTAAAATAAAACAGAAAAAAACAAAATAAATATACAGAAATTACATAATTGTTATTCAAACCTGAGAGAGGCTTGTAGAATGGCAGACACTTAATAGGACATGCTAATTTCTTTATTTGTTTTTACCAAAATGCTTTTGGTTCTTCTCAGTTTTGGGACATAATCTTCATCACATGTTTTTTCTGTAGTCTAAAAAACAGAAATGTTAAGTGGTTGTTTCCCTTCCTGAAAATACAACATTTAAAAGGTTTAAAGGTTCACATTAACACGAAGCGCTCAGAAAGAAAAATACTCCAAATACGTCACAAAGTACACAGATTTACCAAGTGCACAAATGTACTACATACCAGGCTGTTTTCCTGCAGATCTGTTTGGGTGAACTGAAGGTCAGCAGGGTGAGCTTCACTGACTGTGCTGGAGTCATCCTCTTCATTAAAGGGCTCAACAGCAACATTCTGGACATGAACACAAGCACAAATACAGTACAGCGCCCTTCATAATTATTGGCACCCCTGGTTAAGATGTGTTCTTTAGCTTCTCATAAATTCAGTTTTCTTTCTAAATAATATAGGACCACAATGAAAAAGAGGAAAATACAAGCTTTAATTCAAGTGCATTTATTCAGTGGGGAAAAAAAATCCCATATTATGAAATAATTCTTTAACATCAAATCATGTGTACAACAATTATTAGCACCCCTGATGTTAATACTTTGTACAACCCCCTTTTGCCAACAAAACAGCACCTAATCTTTTCTCATAATGTTTCACAAGATGGGAGAATACAGAAAGAGGGATCTTTGACCATTCCTCTTTGCACAATCTCTCTAAATCAGGGGTGGGCAATCACGGTCCTGGAGGGCCGGTGTGTATGCAGGTTTTTATTCCTATCAATTACCCTGAATAATTGAGTTAATTGATTGCATGCACAAATATAGATTTTCGCAATGATTCGATCAAAGGAAAATGTTTATGAAGGGAGACAAGACTAGTCTTTGTAGTTTCATGATAAGTTAAAGAAATGCGCATGAAACGTCAGATTTCATAAATGGTTTGGCTAATTGAGACAATCAACTAATTAAAGACCAGATGTTGGTGTGAAAACCAGGGACAGATACGGCCCTCGCTGCCCACCTCTGCTCTAAATCATCCTGCGACCTGGGTCCTCTCCTCTGCACTCTCCTCTTCAGCTCACTCCACAGGTTTTCAATGGGGTTGAGGTCTGGGGACTGAGATGGCCATGGGAGGAACTTGATTCTGTGTCTGATGAGCCATTTCTGTGCAGATTTGGTCACATGTTTAGGGTCATTATCTTGCTGAAAGACCCAGTGACGACCCATCTTCAGCTTTCAGGCAGAGGCCACCAGATTTTAATTTAAAATGTCTTGGTATTTCAAAGCGTTCATGATGCCATGTACCCTAACAAGGTTCCCAGGGCCTCTGGAAGAGAAACAGGCCCACAGCATAACCGATCCTCCCCCATACTTCACAGTGGGCATGAGGTGCTTTTCTGCATACTCATCTTTTGTGTTCCGACAGGCCCACTTAGAGTGTTTGTTGCCAAAAAGCTCTATCTTGGTCTCATCTGACCAAAGCACATGGTCCCACTTGAATCCCAGTACCACTTAGCGAACTCCAGACGTTTGCGTTTATGATTGTGAGTGAGAAAAGGTTTTTTCCATGCATGCCTCCAAAACGGCTTGTTGGCATGTAGATAGTGTCTGATGGCTGTTTTGGAGACTTTGTGGCCCCAAGATGCTACCATTTGTTGCAATTCTTTAACAGTGAGCTTTGAAGAAGTTTTTTTATTTTTCTTAACATCCTCCCTCACTGTGCGTGGTGGAAAAATAACCTTGCGTCCTCATCCAGGCTTGTTTACCACTGTTCCAGTTGTTTTAAACTTCTTAATGATTCCTCTGACAGTAGATATGGGCAGATGCAGGCGAGTGGCTATTTTCTTGTAGCCATTGCCTGACTTGTGAAGTTCGACTGCCTTACTTGAATGGTGTGTTCCTTCGTCTTTCCCATGTTGAAGAGTGGATAAGAGAAATGGCCTCTGTGTCACGTCATATTTATACCCCAGATAAACAAGAAGTGATGAATTACTAATTAAATGTTCCTAGATACTCTGATCAACTTTGTTAACTACTATAGAAATGACAGAAATACTTCAATTACATTTATTTCCTAGGAATTGTTAGGGGTGGCAATAATTGTGGAACAGGTGATTTCCTGTGAAATTCACTTGAGTTGAAGGTTACATTTTTCTACAATTTTCAGCATGAGAATACGTGTCTGCAATAAAAACTGAATTTATTTTAAGGCTTTTAATACATCTTAACCAGGGGTGCCAATAATTATGGATATTAACATACAAAGGCATACAAGTATGATCACTGTAGACAGTACAGTCACTAAAACAGACGCTGAATGACAGCAAATAAGTCAGTTAAGTAAATGCATTACCTGGTGAAAGACTTTGATCATACTGGTTGCTGTACCCAGATTATTAATGACAATGTCGCAGGTTTCTTCATCAGAGCTTGAGTAGTCAACCAACTTAGTTTGAATTTGTTGAACCTAGGAAATCAGATGCTAATTACATCTGCTGAACTAAATAACAATAAGTAAACATACCAAATAGGTCGAAATGTATTAATATGTGAACGTACATGAAAAATGTAAATGTTTCTTATTTGATTAATGAACTCATGGAGTAGTGGGTAAAAATTGATAACTTGTTCAATAACCCCAACAATTTAGTACTATAAACACACTTGCAGCAATTCTAAACAACAAATGTTTGTTCACAGCTGGTAAAGAATACAACATGAAGTGATTAAGTTGCCTGCAGGTCGAGTTCATTTGATTGTATCTCTTCATGGGAGAACTCTATGTACATGAAACTTTAATATAACTCAAAGTAGTTAGTGCACAGTTTGTAGAGTACAAAATTGCCATCTGAATATAACTCAAAACACAGTCATTACCATCTAAACAGTTGGCAACATAGGTGAGTACACCCAATAATGAACATGTCCAAATACCACAAAGTGTCAATATTTAGTGTGCCAACCTCCCATTCCTCCAAGATGACATCACTGTGCAGATGGATGCTTGACATCTTTTGCTCCTCAACCCTCTGCTTGAAGATGCTCCACAGTTGCTCCATTAAATTTAGGGCTGGAGGCATACTTGGGCAGTCCATCCAGTTTACCTTCAGCTTCCTTGGGAACAAAGTTATCTTGGAGGGGTCATTTTGGGTAAGTATTGTGTTGTGCAATTGTGTTGCGGCCTAGTTTCGGAAGAGAAGGGATCACTCTCTGCTTGGAATTAACTCAGTTAATTGAGCTTCCAAGATCTGGCTGCATTCTTGCAGCCTTAAACTATGATGCTGCCACCACTATCCTCAACAGCAGGCAAGGGAAAGTTGTCTTCGTGCTCTTTACCAGGGTGCCACCATACGCATTGGCCAAACAAGTTTTTTTGTCTCGCCGGCTGAGTAGTTCAGGAACATGGATTAATGCAACTATGTCCTGTGATCTGATGAGACCAAGATAAACATACTCAAATGTCCATTGTGTGTGGAACCCTAGTCAAGAGTACCTAGACAACCGCCCTTTGCCTGCTGGCAAGTATTGTTGTGACAGCATCATAGTTTGGGGCTCCAGGAATGCTAACAGCTCAAGGGAGCTTGGCTGATGAAAGCATACATTCATTTCAAGCAGGGCACGATCACCTTTATTCTGAAACTGGACCGCAATACAGTTTTCCAACACAATAATTACCCAAAAAACACCTCCAAGATAACAACTCCCTTGCTGAGGAAGCTAAAGGTAAAGTTTATGGACTGACCAAGTATGGCTTCAGCCCTTACCTCAACTGAGCACTTGTTGGGCATCCTCCAGCAGAAGGCTGAGGAGCAAAAGGGGTCTAATTTCCATTCAGTTCCATGTTCAGTGATGTCATTGTGCAGAAATAGAATACGATTCCTGAAACAACTAGTGAGCACTGCTGAATTACATTGGCAAAAGGGTAAAGGCAGTGTTGGATAATAATGGTTGGCACAAACAATATTAACACTCTGGGCAAAATTTGGACATGTTAATTACAGGGTGCACACACTTATGTTGCCAGCAGTTAATAGCTGCACAATCCAGACTGTTGTCCCCTATTGGTGGAATCAGTTACAAGCACTACCACAATCAGGGTCATCACTTTCAAAAACACCACACCACCTACAAAAATCTCTTAAAAACCCAGCTTTTCTGAAAACATCTCCTGCTTTAACACTTTTCAACTTTTTGGTGACTATTGGCACTTCTTGACACTCTGCACAATGTTTTAATAATGATGCAATAAATAGGAGGATAAAGGCAATATACTGATTCAGTTACCTCCAGATCAGCTTGAGGGAATTCAACCATGGCAGTATGGGCGACATTTACTGTGCTGGAGTCCTCTCCTTTACAAGACGTCTCAACTGCGCCAACATCACTCTAAACATGAATACAAACATAACGTAGTTAGGGCAGGGCATATTCTTAGCAACACTTCCATTCATAGCCCTACTAGATTACAAGTGTGAAAGCATGTAAATGCAATAGCCTTTACGATAGATAAGAGGTGGTCATGTTTGTAGTAGTTAGTAGTGATATTAGATGATGTCAAACATGGGTTACATTTTACAATCACACTTGACAGTTGAAGTCAACTTCAAACATGCATATCCAGTTAACCTGAAGGGGTTAATTAGCTGGTAATACAATATTTGACATTGAAATGTAGCCAACATCACACACACACACACACACAGACAAGCGGATAACCTTGTGGGGAACATGTTTCAACAGCAACAGCAAAAACACACTTATATTGACACAAATATATTGATGTCCAGCAAACTTCAAGTCTATTTCATCAATCATTTTCTCAAGCACCATCAAGATTATATAAATACAGTGGCAAGAAAAAGTTTATGAACCTTTTGGAATTTCATGGTTTTCTGAATAAAATTGATATAAAATGTGATCTGATATTCATCTAAGTCAAAGGTATCGACAAATATAACGTGTCTTAAATAACGCCAAGATATTTGATGTCTTTATTGAGATTTTGGAAGAGGTATGTGAACCCTTGAGTAAATGACCTCAAAAAAGCTAATCGGTGTCAGGTTTTAGCATACATGAAGTCTTGTTAAGACAATGAGTTTGGAGGTGTGGACTATAGCTCCTTTGACTGATAAAAACCCCACAAAGTCTTGGAGATTAATCAGCAAAAGAAGAACAGGCTTATGTGAGCCATGCCTAGCCAAAAAGAGCTTTCAAGGATCTACAATCAAGAATTCTTGATTTACATAAAGCTGGCAAGGGTTACAAAATGATTTCAAAGACTTAAAAAAGTCTTAAAAAAGGGGGGTCAACCAGTCATTAATTCCAGGGGTTAACTTGCTTTTTCCAATGCCATTTTGAATGTTTAATGAGTGTGTTCAATAAAGACCTGAATGACCAGATTTTGTTGTGTTATTACTTTAGATACATTGTATTTGTCAATACCCTTAACACAGATGATGTTCCGATCACATCTAAAGACAAATTTATTCAGAAAACTGTAAAATTCCAAAAGGTTCACTTACTTTTTCTTCCAACTGTACATTTCTGTACACAGCACTGTAACCAGCGTAATCAAGTCACTGACTGCCAATACTAAATTCAAATCACAACTAGAAAATGACTGAGAGGGCAGACCTCTGCCAAGCAGCTCATTAGACTCTCAGCTAAGCGGCCGCTAGGACCCCTCCTTGCTGCTTGCAGCTATACTTGTTTGGATTTACACCAAAATGTAATCATCAGTTCCTAGTCCCACTGTGAACATTCCCTGAAAATTTCATTCAAATCAGTTCAGTACTTTTTGAGTTATCTTGCTAACAAACAAACGAACAGACAGACAGACACACAAACAAACAGACAAACCCTGTCAAAAACATAACCCCTTTGGTGGAGGCAATGAACCTAGGGTGAATTTGTGAAGCCACATTATCTGCAACAGAACATGTCCATCCCGTTACCTGAGCAGAATAAAGGCAATATACTGATTCAGTTACCTCCAGATCTGCTTGAGGGAATTCAACCATGGCAGTATGGGCGACATTTACTGTGCTGGAGTCCTCTCCTTTACAAGACGTCTCAACTGCGCCAACATCACCCTAAACATGAATACAAACATAATTTAGTTAGGGCAGGCCATGTTCATAGCAACACTTTGATTCATAGCCCGACTAGATGACAAGCGTAAAAGTGTAAATGCAATAACCTATACGAAAGATAAGAGGTGGTCATGTTTGTAGTAGTTAGTAGTGATATTAGATGATGTCAAACATGGGTTACATTTTACAATCACACTTGACTGTGGTACGTGTCATGTGTGGGGACCAATAACAGTTGAAGTCAACTTCAAACACACATATCCAGTTAACCTGAAGGGGTAGGCCTACAGACAACATTAGCTGCTAATACAATCTTTGACATTGAAATGCAGCCAACATCACACACACACAGACTAGCGGTTAACCTTGTGGGGAACATGTTACAACAGCAACAGCAACAACACACTTTTACAAATAGATTGATGTCCACCAAACTTCTGGTCTATTTCAGTCATTTTCTCAACCTGCAATAAGATTATATAAAAAGATTTTTGTACACAGCACTGTAACCAGCATAACCTGAAATCCCTGAACACCAATAGTAAATTCAAAAAACAATAAACCTTGGGTGAATTTGTGGTGCCACATTATCTGCAACAGAACATGTCCATCCTGTTACCTGAGGAGAATAAAGGCAATATACTGATTCAGTTACCTCCAGATCAGCTTGAGGGAATTCAACCACGGCAGTATGGGCGACATTTACTGTGCTGGAGTCCTCTCCTTTACAAGACGTCTCAACAGCGCCAGCATCACTCTAAACATGAATGCGAACATAATTTAGTTAGGGCAGGGCATATTCATAGCAACACTTTGATTCATAGCCCGACTAGATGACAAGCGTAAAAGTCTAAATGCAATAACCTATACGAAAGATAAGAGGTGGTCATGTTTGTAGTAGTTAGTAGTGATATTAGATGATGTCAAACATGGGTTACATTTTACAATCACACTTGACGGTGGTACGTGTCATGTGTGAGGACCAATAACAGAGTTTTCTGTCGCCAACTTCAAACACACATATCCAGCTAACCTGAAGGGGTAGGCCTACAGACAACATTAGCTGCTAATACAATCTTTGACATTGAAATGTAGCCAACATCACACACACACAGACAAGCGGTTAACCTTGTGGGGAACATGTTACAACAGCAACAGCAAAAAAACACTTTTACAAGTAGATTGATGTCCACCAAACTTCTGTTCTATTTCAGTCATTTTCTCAACCTGCATTAAGATTATATAAAAAGATTTTTGTACACAGCACTGTAACCAGCATAACCTGAAATCCCTGACCACCAATAGTAAATTCAAAAAACAATAAACCTAGGGTGAATTTGTGGTGCCACATTATCTGCAACAGAACATGTCCATCCTGTTACCTGAGGAGAATAAAGGCAATATACTGATTCAGTTACCTCCAGATCAGCTTGAGGGAATTCAACCACGGCAGTATGGGCGACATTTACTGTGCTGGAGTCCTCTCCTTTACAAGACGTCTCAACAGCGCCAGCATCACCCTATACGTGAATACAAACATAATTTAGTTAGGGCAGGCCATGTTCATAGCAACACTTCCATTCATAGCCCTACTAGATTACAAGTGTAAAAGTCTAAATGCAATAACCTATACGAAAGATAAGAGGTTGTCATGTTTGTAGTAGTTAGTAGTGATATTAGATGTTGTCAAACATGGGTTACATTTTACCATCACACTTGACGGTGGTACGTGTCATGTGTGGGGACCAATAACAGAGTTTTCTGTCGTCAACTTCAAACACACATATCCAGTTAACCTGAAGGGGTAGGCCTACAGACAACATTAGCTGCTAATACAATCTTTGACATTGAAATGTAGCCAACATCACACACACACAGACTAGCGGTTAACCTTGTGGGGAACATGTTACAACAGCAAAAGCAACAACACACTTTTACAAAGAGATTGATGTCCACCAAACTTTGAGTCCATTTTATCAATCATTTTCTCAACCACTATCAAGATTATATAAATACAGTGTCAAGGAAAAGTATATGAATCTTTTGGAAATTCACGGTTTTCTGAATAAAATTGTCATAAAATGTGATCTGATAGTCATCTAAGTCAAAGGTATCGACAAATATAACGTGTCTTAAATAATGCCACAAGGAAAAAAAAGATATTTCATGTCTTTATTGAGATTGTGGAAGAGGTATGTGAACGCTTGAGTAAATGACCTCAAAAAAGCTAATCAGTGTCAGGTTTTAGCATACATGAAGTCTTGTTAAGACAATGAGTTTGGAGGTGTGGCCTAAAGCACCTTTGACTGATAAAAACCCCTCAAAGTCTTGGAGATTTATCTGCAAAAGAAGAACAGGCTTATGTGAGCCATGCCTAGCCAAAAAGAGCTTTCAAAGGATCTACACTCAAGAATTCTTGATTTACATAAAGCTGACAAGGGTCAAAAAGTGATTTCAAAGACTTAAAAAATTCACCAGTCTACATTTAGGCAAACAATCTACAAATTGAGACACTTTGGGACTCTTGATACTCTGCCAAGAAGTGGACGGCCAGTCAAAATGACAACAAGAACGCAATGAAGACTCAATGAGGTAAAGAAACAACCCTGAATGACATCCAACGATTTGATGGCATCACTGGAACTGGCTAACATCCCTGTTCACAAGTCTACAATGAGTAAAACATTGAACAAGCAGGGTATCCATGGCAGGACACCACGAAGGAACAGCAAGAACATTGCTGCACACCTGAAGTTTGCAAAAGAGCACATTGACAATCCACAGCAGTTTTGGCAAAATGTTTTCCGGAATGTTGAAACTAAGATTGAACTATTTGGCAGAAACACACAGCACCACATCTGGCATAGAAAGAGCATAGCATATCATCATTAGAACATCATCCCAACGGTAAGTTATGGTGGAAGAAGCATCATGATTAGGGCCCGCTTTGCTGTATCAGGGCCTAGCCTGCTTGCAATCGAGGGGAAGATGAATTCCCACGTTTATCAGACAATTCTTAAGGATAATCTGAGAATGTCAGTACGTCAGCTGAAAGACTACAAGGTGGGTGATGCAACAGGACAACGACCCAAAACACTGGAGCAAGTTCACAACAGAATGGTTTCAGAAAATTAAAATCCGCCTTTTGGATTGGCCAAGTCAGAGCTCACACCTCAAACCAATATAAATGTTACGTATTGACTTGAAGAGAGCCATACACATGAGACATCCAAAGAATATGACAGAGCTTCAGCAGTTCTGCCTGCAAGAATGGGCCAAAATCCCTCCTAAACAATGTGAAGTTCTGATCCTGAGCTACAGGAAGAGCCTGGTTGAGGTTGTCGCTGCCAAGAGGGGGGGTTAACCAGTCATTAATTCCAGGGATTCACTTGCTTTTTCCATTGCCATTTTGAATGTTTAATGAGTGTGTTCAATAAAGACCTGAATGACCAGATTTTGTTGTGTTATTACTTTAGATACATTGTATTTGTCAATACCCTCAACACAGATGAATTTCTGATCACATCTAAAGACAAATTCATTCAGAAAATTGTGATATTCCAAAAGGTTCACTTACTTTTTCTACCAACTGTACATTCCTGTACACAGCACTGTAACCAGCTTAATCAAGTCACTGACCACCAATACTAAATTCAAAACACAACTAGAAAATGACTCAGAGAGGGCAGACCTCTGCCAAGCAGCTCATTAGACTCTCAACCAAGCGGCCGCTAGGACCCCTCCTTGCTGCTTGCAGCTATACTTGTTAGGATTTAAACCAAAATGTAATCATCTGTTCCTAGTCCCACTGTGAACATTCCCTGAAAATTTCATTCAAATCAGTTCAGTACTTTTTGAGTTATCTTGCTAATAAACAAACGAACAGACAAACCGACACACAAACAAACAAACAAACCCTGTCAAAAACATAACCCCTTTGGTGGAGGCAATAAACCTAGGGTGAATTTGTGAAGCCACATTATCTGCAGCGGAACATGTCAATCCCGTTACCTGAGGAGAATAAAGGCAATATACTGATTCAGTTACCTCCAGATCTGCTTGAGGGAATTCAACCATGGCAGTATGGGCGACATTTACTGTGCTGGAGTCCTCTCCTTTACAAGACGTCTCAACAGCGCCAGCATCACTCTAAACATGAATGCAAACATAATTTAGTTAGGGCAGGGCATATTCATAGCAACACTTTGATTCATAGCCCGACTAGATGACAAGCGTAAAAGTGTAAATGCAATAACCTATACGAAAGATAAGAGGTGGTCATGTTTGTAGTAGTTAGTAGTGATATTAGATGATGTCAAACATGGGTTACATTTAACAATCACACTTGACGGTGGTACGTGTCATGTGTGGGGACCAATAACAGTTGAAGTCAACTTCAAACACACATATCCAGCTAACCTGAAGGGGTAGGCCTACAGACAACATTAGCTGCTAATACAATCTTTGACATTGAAATGCAGCCAACATCACACACACACAGACAAGCGGTTAACCTTGTGGGGAACATGTTACAACAGCAACAGCAAAAACACACTTTTACAAATAGATTGATGTCCACCAAACTTCTGGTCTATTTCAGTCATTTTCTCAACCTGCAATAAGATTATATAAAAAGATTTTTGTACACAGCACTGTAACCAGCATAACCTGAAATCCCTGAACACCAATAGTGAATTCAAAAAACAATAAACCTAGGGTGAATTTGTGGTGCCACATTATCTGCAACAGAACATGTCCATCCTGTTACCTGAGGAGAATAAAGGCAATATACTGATTCAGTTACCTCCAGATCAGCTTGAGGGAATTCAACCACGGCAGTATGGGCGACATTTACTGTGCTGGAGTCCTCTCCTTTACAAGACGTCTCAACAGCGCCAGCATCACCCTATACGTGAATACAAACATAATTTAGTTAGGGCAGGCCATGTTCATAGCAACACTTCCATTCATAGCCCTACTAGATTACAAGTGTAAAAGTCTAAATGCAATAACCTATACGAAAGATAAGAGGTGGTCATGTTTGTAGTAGTTAGTAGTGATATTAGATGATGTCAAACATGGGTTACATTTTACAATCACACTTGACGGTGGTACGTGTCATGTGTGGGGACCAATAACAGAGTTTTCTGTCGCCAACTTCAAACACACATATCCAGTTAACCTGAAGGGGTAGGCCTACAGACAACATTAGCTGCTAATACAATCTTTGACATTGAAATGCAGCCAACATCACACACACACAGACAAGCGGTTAACCTTGTGGGGAACATGTTACAACAGCAACAGCAAAAACACACTTTTACAAATAGATTGATGTCCACCAAACTTCTGGTCTATTTCAGTCATTTTCTCAACCTGCATTACGATTATATAAAAAGATTTTTGTACACAGCACTGTAACCAGCATAACCTGAAATCCCTGAACACCAATAGTAAATTCAAAAAACAATAAACCTTGGGTGAATTTGTGGTGCCACATTATCTGCAACAGAACATGTCCATCCTGTTACCTGAGGAGAATAAAGGCAATATACTGATTCAGTTACCTCCAGATCAGCTTGAGGGAATTCAACCACGGCAGTATGGGCGACATTTACTGTGCTGGAGTCCTCTCCTTTACAAGACGTCTCAACAGCGCCAGCATCACCCTATACGTGAATACAAACATAATTTAGTTAGGGCAGGCCATGTTCATAGCAACACTTCCATTCATAGCCCTACTAGATTACAAGTGTAAAAGTCTAAATGCAATAACCTATACAAAAGATAAGAGGTGGTCATGTTTGTAGTAGTTAGTAGTGATATTAGATGATGTCAAACATGGGTTACATTTTACAATCACACTTGACTGTGGTACGTGTCATGTGTGGGGACCAATAACAGTTGAAGTCAACTTCAAACACGCATATCCAGTTAACCTGAAGGGGTAGGCCTACAGACAACATTAGCTGCTAATACAATCTTTGACATTGAAATGCAGCCAACATCACACACACACAGACTAGCGGTTAACCTTGTGGGGAACATGTTACAACAGCAACAGCAACAACACACTTTTACAAATAGATTGATGTCCACCAAACTTCTGGTCTATTTCAGTCATTTTCTCAACCTGCAATAAGATTATATAAAAAGATTTTTGTACACAGCACTGTAACCAGCATAACCTGAAATCCCTGAACACCAATAGTAAATTCAAAAAACAATAAACCTAGGGTGAATTTGTGGTGCCACATTATCTGCAACAGAACATGTCCATCCTGTTACCTGAGGAGAATAAAGGCAATATACTGATTCAGTTACCTCCAGATCAGCTTGAGGGAATTCAACCACGGCAGTATGGGCGACATTTACTGTGCTGGAGTCCTCTCCTTTACAAGACGTCTCAACAGCGCCAGCATCACCCTATACGTGAATACAAACATAATTTAGTTAGGGCAGGCCATGTTCATAGCAACACTTCCATTCATAGCCCTACTAGATTACAAGTGTAAAAGTCTAAATGCAATAACCTATACAAAAGATAAGAGGTGGTCATGTTTGTAGTAGTTAGTAGTGATATTAGATGATGTCAAACATGGGTTACATTTTACAATCACACTTGACGGTGGTACGTGTCATGTGTGGGGACCAATAACAGAGTTTTCTGTCGCCAACTTCAAACACACATATCCAGTTAACCTGAAGGGGTAGGCCTACAGACAACATTAGCTGCTAATACAATCTTTGACATTGAAATGCAGCCAACATCACACACACACAGACAAGCGGTTAACCTTGTGGGGAACATGTTACAACAGCAACAGCAAAAACACACTTTTACAAATAGATTGATGTCCACCAAACTTCTGGTCTATTTCAGTCATTTTCTCAACCTGCAATAAGATTATATAAAAAGATTTTTGTACACAGCACTGTAACCAGCATAACCTGAAATCCCTGAACACCAATAGTAAATTCAAAAAACAATAAACCTAGGGTGAATTTGTGGTGCCACATTATCTGCAACAGAACATGTCCATCCTGTTACCTGAGGAGAATAAAGGCAATATACTGATTCAGTTACCTCCAGATCAGCTTGAGGGAATTCAACCACGGCAGTATGGGCGACATTTACTGTGCTGGAGTCCTCTCCTTTACAAGACGTCTCAACTGCTCCAACCTCACTCTAAACATGAATCCAAACATAATTTAGTTAGGGCAGGCCATGTTCATAGCAACACTTGAATTATCCTAGCCCTACTAGATTATAACTGTATAAGCATGTAAATGCAATAGCCAATACGAAAGATAAGAGGTTTTCCTTTTGCTAAATATAACCCATGGTCAACATTATCTAATTTCTCTCTCACAGACATCTTGTTAATTTTCTGGGGTACATATTACAACTTGAGCAATACAAACGCTCTTTTACAAATATACCGGTTTCATGGTTGTATTGTACTACAATAAACTTTTAAAAGTCTTCCAACTTCACAACATGGTCTATAACCAGACCATGAACTGGTGTGTTTCAGTGATACCTAATGAGTGTTTGCTGTTATTTTATAGCTTTGACAATGATGACACTCATTTTGTATATTTCCTGTGCTGTCTGTAGAGACCATTTCAGTGTTTGTCACACAATCACAACAAAAGATATGCATCTGTCTGCAGTGAAAACAAGTGGGTGACAAGAATCTTCTAAATTAATGACGCAATGTTGAACTTAAAATCTAAACATGTGTTTGGCTCAGAAAAAAAATCTCCAATAACTTATACTTCAGTGGCTATAACCATCAATCACAAAAAGATTTTTCTTGCAATAGTTAACGCTCTCACCTTTTTTCTCCATGGCCAGTCCATATTACCGTAGTTGTAAGTAATTTCCTCTCCTGGTTGTATTTGCCGTGTGGCAAATAAGCACAGATGAGGTTTACCCTTGACTGTAATTCGCTTCATTTTGCTGTTTGGATTAAGGTGCTCATCATTGACCAGTCGGCCAAAGGAGTTGTCATCCCTTGAAGCATCAATGCTGAAGACAAGGCATACAAATATTAGTCATTCACATTCAAGAATCGAATCACATTTGTTTGACTGTTAAGAGAATAAATACATTAGTAGAATTGTGATACGCTTATAGTTTGAAAGTTTATTTGTAATGGTATTTTCTAGTGTATATGTTCTCTTTCCAGTGATATGTCCTAAAAGAGAAAACATAAAGTACATTGAAAAAGTAGATGCCCCAGCCTACAAGTGTGTGTGAAGAATGAATAATCAGTATTATCTAGCCTCTCCCATATATGACATGCCTCTGAAAAGGGACCACTGACTAATGTGAAAAGTACCTACCAGTAGATTTTTCCATTGACCTTGAATTCAAAAAAGTACACCTGAAGTGCAGAATGGTAAATCCTTCTGCGTCTCTGACATTCATCAAATGAAATGATCTCTCCTCTGTATTCAACTAAAAAATCTCCTTTTTCAAAGTTACTTTGGCTGAACACTCCTCGACCTATCATGAACAAAATGGCGTTACTTTCAATTTTAAAGGCTTGAAGACACCACTCATACAGGAAGGGCTACCATTTTTCAACTGGCCCTCGAGTTAATCAATAATGTTAAAGTAGCTGAGCTGTGCAACTTCAAAACCTATTTTGGTAATATTTTACATGACACACAAATAAAAACCCACCAACTGCATACTATGACCACATTTAAATGGTTCATTGCATACAGGTTTTAGTCCTGACAAAGTGGCCTTAGGTAACATAGAATGTGTAGACCATGTTTCTTAAGAATGTGTATATCTATCTACATGTTGGGCCAATGGATAAAAAACACGGCAGCCAGTGGTGGCAAAATAAAGCATTCTGTTTAGGGTGGTTACAGTAACAGAGTAGCAGGCATAATTTAGTTAAAGCATTTATTGTATAAGTAATCTACTTAACATTAGCATTAGTCACTCATCTGATATGGTCTATCGCAACAAATCAAATCACAAGCAAAAATGTTGGCTATTTAATCTATGCCAAATGTCATTCTAGGATTTTTGCTTACCTTTGAAAGAGTTTATAAATTTGGCAGTTAGTTCTGGCCTGTCTGCTGACGAGGAGATGAAATGTATTGCTTCGGCAGTGGGGTCTCTATGACATCTCTTGCTGCGACGCATGTTCTCCTAATAAGCAAGTTTGCTTACATTCAGAAATGTCAAGAACAATACCATTTCAAACACCTGCCTAATAGCTAAACCATACATAACAAAAATCATTGTTGACCAGCTAGGCTAATCAAGATCTCAAACCCAGAAAATTATATTATAATTACCTTAACTTAGGGCCTACTCCATAGCCAAAGATAGCATTCAAGTTAAGTGTCTCAGAACTGGCCACGTTATCACATTGGCCCACTAAGCGCAATTGAAATAATGTTAAAATGCTTGCAGAGCACGAGCATGCTTTATTTGATGGCGCAAAGCCTCAAAAATATGGTTCACTGTGTAGTACGGCGTTTTGTACCCCACGAGGAATTGTATTTGAGGGCGTAAAGCGCATCTTCCGAACAAATAGACCAAGAAAAATCGATAGCTATCAATTTTATATACACGGAGTTATATTAAAACCAGAGACGAGTTGCCAGGGGAGGCAGTGACTTCACTTTTTATCGCTGGATTTATGTCAACCTGTTTCCACGTACTATGCCTAATTGACAATTAATCAAGTATCAATTTTTTACCGAACCATTACGACCAAGCCTATATGTAGCCTGTAATGATTAAGAAGTGATAATGACAACATTATTCATTTATGTATACGCAGTTTCAAGACTGCAGGATGGGATCGGATTAACGGAATAATGAATTAATAATTAATATTGGATTATCAAAGAAGTCCTAAAATTCACTCCAAATTTTTTTCAATGGAATTAAAACGTACATTCGAGATGGTAAACTTTATCGTAAACATACCGATCAAGCATTGAATGCGGCATAAGAAAGGTTTTCATATTTCTAAACGGCATTGCCAAAGCTTCCTGTACGCAAATGAGAGCAACTCCGCTGTCTCGTGAGCATTTCAAGTTCGGTGCACTGAGCAATAATGCCGTGTAAACTGAAGCTGGCCCGTCATTCTGATGATTAAATTAGTTCATCAATCCTCTTATTGCTGATCAATCAAAGTGATAGGGATTAATCATTTGTTTAACGCTTAAGATTCTGCCTCAGCTCTCTTACCTCCGACGGGACGTCACTGATTAAAACCCTGCCAGACTTGCGGACAC
>CM056584.1:78560335-78850335 GCA_029721435.1 Gymnothorax reevesii | reverse complement strand
GACTAGTGTGTGTGTGTATACTACTTTTTCCTATCCAAGAAGAGAAATTGGGACAAAATGTAAATATGGGTACTCCAGGTACAAAACCTTTCTAATACGGTTCTCAGTGAAATATGCATTAAAATTATTGCTCCAATGAAAGATTAGAGATTAGAGGTCTGATGGCATTTTCCATAAATTCTAATCATTTATGCCGTTTTGCGCTTTTGAAGTTTACTCTTCGTAGGGTTCAGCAGGAAATTACTTCATGTAAATGGTTTAATATGCCTCCTATTCGAACTATCACTCCAGTGCATCTTGCATCAATTAATTTCAAAGTAATTTGGTTGATGATGCCATAACCCTATTGCAGATAAATCAAGCCAATCCTTGCCTATCTACGGATGACCCCAATTTAAGGTTTTATAACTCAGGACTTGAGTATCAGACTGGAGAAATGATTTCAATGAAGCAAGACGCTTGTCATTTGGGATTAGAACTCATTTTTGTTTATTTTTACAATTTGGAGGCCAAAAAATTGCCGCAAATTCAAATAAACCTGACAGAAATGCAACGGTAAGTTGTTTCGCAATGGAATGCAGCCATACCAAAAAAAAATGCCTCTGAGGCAAAACAATACCTAGATGATAAACAAGCCACAAGAAGTGTGCTACATTGAAAAGTGACAATCAAAATGGATTTTTTTAAAACTTGGTAAGTTCCTCCATTTGAACCATCAAAAAGTACCCATTCTAAAAACAAAAGTAGAATGGGAACTGGAGTCGCTCTGCTCTGACATTCAATTCACCCCCTCCTAACTCCCTTCGCTCTGCCCCCAATGATTCTCTTCACACCCGCAGCCATCTACTTTGTCCCCTCTAAAAATCTGCTGTGCCCCCGCTGTTCCTCTTCGCCCCCTTCTGCTTCGCCCCCAGTGGCCAACGTTAATCCGCACTGCTCATAGTCAACACGGAAATCATGTAGAAAGTAACAATAATGGTTGTGCCACGAAATCCTGCTTAGCTGAAGCTCCAGTACACATTCTGAACAACCTTTCTGCCAAGTGGTGGTGTAAAAATCCAACTCAGTGTGTAGGTCACCTCGTGTGTGCCGTGAGACGCACGAGAGGTCATCTCCAAACTGAGTAGGATTTTTACAACGCCACATGGCAAAAGGTTGTTCAGGATGTGTGCCAGAGCTTCGGCTAAGCAGGATTTCATGGCACAGCCTTTATGGCCCTTGATGTTATGAATAAAAGATGTTCTGAGCAAAATTAATCTGTTAATTTTGTCTTTATAAGCTTTAATTTAAAACAAAAGTATTGGGGTCCAAACGGACCACACACGGTAAGATTATGGTGTAAAATAGCATGGTAGGATGAGGGTTAAGTACCTTGGGATATACGGTTGTGTGAAAAAAAGTGTTTTTCCCCCTTCCTGATTTCTTACTTTTTTGATTATTTTTCACACTGAAAATGTTTTAGCTCAAACAAATTTTAATATCATCATACCGTAATTTGAGGAACGTCTGTCTGTCTGTTTGTTCCCCTACTCCTCCGACGTCCTCTGACGGATCTTCACCAAACTTGGTGGGTCTATGTTGGTTGGCCCTGGAATTGTCCTCGAGGGGTTAGTTTTTTGAAAGGTCTAGGTCACTGGGGTCAAAGGTCAATTTCTACTTTGGACACTCCACCACCCCCATGCCAAACAAAACTCGCCTTCCTCTTGGGGATAAGGGTGTGGCATAGCCCTTTACAAATGTAACTGCTGTATTTCCATCTCGATGCTCGCACAGTCGAAATTATTCTCGCCACGGGTAATTCACTAGTAAGACAAAGACAACCAAAGTAAATACAAAATACAGTTTTTAAAAAATGCTTTCATTTATCATGGGGAAAATGCTATCCAAAACTACCTGGCCCGATGTGAAAAATTTCCCCCCTCCCCCCTTATAAAACATGAATTGGCTGCCGGGTGGCTCACACGGTTAAGGCACTGCTCTGCAGTGCAGAGGTGATCACCACGTCGCGAGTTCGAGCCTCGGCGTACCCACCGGCAGGGGTCGGCAGCTTTTTCAGAGTAGCGCACAATTGGCTATCGCGCTACAGGGTTTCAAATTGGGAAGGGACTGCCTGATTTGGGCATTCTATAACAGCTTTGTTCGTTGCTCCAGCGCCTCCTGTTGGTCAGACGGGCGCTCGTCAGGAAGACTCTGGGTTTGTTCACGTCCGGGTATCCTCCGCCCTCGTTCGGAACTTACGAGGATTCGACCAATGAGTGTATAAGAATCAGTGGCTGACGGACACGTGCTTCGGAGGAGAGCCGTGAGCTGTCTTCACTATCCTGAGTTGGCAGCAAGGGGTCGCATACGAGCAAGCTTTGTACATAGTTCACTAATTGGGCATTCCAGATTCGGGTGGGATTGAAGATGCCAAAAAAAACAAGAATTAACTGATTAAACATATTTTTGAGTGCAATTTCACTAGCCACGCCCAGGCCTGATTATTGCCAGACCTGTTGAATCAAGACATCACTTTAATAGAACCAGTTTGACAAAGTAGGCAAAGAGATCTTAAAAAGGAACATGTCATGTGAAAGGAACTAAAGGAATTCAAGAACAGATGAGAAACAAAGAAATTGACATCAGTCTAGAAAGGGTTGCAAAGCCATTTCTAAGGCTTTGGGACTCCTGAAAATGACAGAGAGAGCCATCATCCACAAATTGAAAAAACATGGAACAGTGGTGAACCTTCCTAGGAGCGGCTGGCCTCCCATTACTCCAAGAGTGCATTGACGACTCATCCAGGTCACAAAAGAGCCCGGAACATCATCTAAAGAACAGCAGGCCTCACTTTCCTCAGTTAAAGTCAGTGTTCAGGATTCAACAATAAGGAGGAGAATGGGCAAAAATGGCATCCATGGGAGAGTTCCCAGGCAAAAACCACTGCTGGCTAAAAATGACAAAGGCTTGTCTCACATTTGCCAAAAACGTGATGATCCCCAAAACTTTTGGGAAAATATTCTGTGGACTGACAAGACCTAAGTTGAACTTTTTGGAAGGTATGCGTCCCGTTACATCGGCCGTAAAACTAAGTCTGCATTTCATAAAAAGAACATCATACCAAAAGTCAAACATGGTGGTGGTAGTGTGATAGTTTGGGGCCGCTTTGCTGCTTTAGGACTTGGCTGACTTGCTGCAATTGATGGAACCATGAATTCTACTCTATCAGAAAATCCTGAAGGAGCATAACTGATGATCAGTTTGCGACCTCAAGCTCAAGTGCACTTGGGTTATGCAGCGGGACAATGATCTGAAACAAACTACCAAGTCCACCTCTGAATGGTTGTAAAAACTAAAATTAAAGATTTGGAGTGGCATAGTCAAAGTCCAGACTTAAATCCGCTTGAGATGCAGTGGCATGACCTTAAACAGGCCGTTCATGCTCAAAAACCCTACAATGGGGCTGAATTAAAACAATTCTGCAAGGAGGAGTGGGCTAAAAATTTTCCACATCGATGTGGAAGACTCCTTGCCAGTTATTGTAAGCGTTTGATGGCAGTTGTTGTCACCGAGGTTGGCAGAACTAGTTATTTGGAACTAGGGGGCAATTACTTTTTCACAAAGGGCCAGGATGGTTTGGGTAGCTTTTATCCCCTTAATAAAGTCATTGAAAACGGAATTTTGTATTTACTTGATGTCTTTGTCCAATGTTAAAATTCATTTGATGATCTGAAACATTTAAGTGTGACAAATATGCAAAAAATAAAGAAATCAGGAAGGGAGCAAACACTTTCACACCACTGTGAAACCTAGGCATAGCTTTTTTTTGAAAAGAATATACCGATTTTAAATTTGGTACCAGCAACATGTTTCAACAAGCCGTGTTCGTAGAACACTAATGAAGTATTGCAGGTTAAAGTTTTTCAAGTGGACAGGTGAAAAACTATCCAAGATTTGGGGGGGCAAAAAAAGTTACAGGGGTATTTTAACCACTGTGTTGCATCACTTTTAACAACACCAAGTGTTTGGGAACTGAGGCGGCCAACTGTTGCAGTTTTCAGAGC
The DNA here is from genome assembly GCA_029721435.1 of Gymnothorax reevesii. NCBI lineage: Eukaryota > Metazoa > Chordata > Actinopteri > Anguilliformes > Muraenidae > Gymnothorax > Gymnothorax reevesii. Next base: position 78,846,292 of record CM056584.1, on the reverse strand, counting down.
AAAATGTCCTCCCAGCGTTGGATCTCAGCTGCTTAACACTTCTTGGCCTCGTTAGTCATATATTTTGTTTATATGGTAAATATGTTAAATTGGTAAGTAGTCTGGAATGAAGGCAGGCCAGTTTAACACCGAGACTCTTTCACTCGTCATGTTGTCGTGCATGCAGGATCAGGTGTTTGGCATCGCCTTGCTGAAATAAGATCTTCCTCTTCTGCTCCAAAATTATATATATACATACATACATACATACACTAGCTGCTACCCGCTGTGTAGCCCATTAGTTTGTCGCTTTTAGATCGCATGAGGGAGAGAAGCCGTGTCTTCAATTGCCACTTGATTATTCTTGAATTGGAAAACGTGTTAATCAAGGGAAACCATCTAGAATCAGCCAGGACTAATTTTTAGCTCGCCGGGACGAATGTCCGGAGAGCTATTGTCGTACCCCCGGCGTCCGCGTCCGTCCGCGAGCAGAAAAACTTTAACCTTGCCTATAACTTTTGAACCGTTTGCATGTGTACTCCTTGATGCCAGACCTACCTACCGATGCCAAAATTTCTGACCTCATGACCTTGACCTTTGACCGACCTTTAGAAAACTTTAACCTTGCCCATAACTTTTGAATCGTGAGAGACAGGGCTTTCATACTTTGCATGTGTACTCCTCGGTGCAAGACCTACGTACTGATGCCGAAGTTTGACCTGATGACCTTGACCGTTACCCGACCTTTAAAAAACTTTAACCTTGCCCATAACAAAAATTTTCACCTTGTCTATAACATTTAAACCGTGACAGATAGGGCTTTCATACTTTGCATGTGTACTCCTTGGTGCAAGACATACCTAATGATGCCGAAATTTTGACCTGGTGACCTTGACCTTGACCTTTAACCGACCTTTAAAAAACTTTAACCTTGCCTATAACTTTTGAACCGTGAGAGATAGGGCTTTCATACTTTACATGTGTACTCCTTGATGCCAGACCTACCTACCGATGGCAAAATTTTTGACCTTGTGACCTTGACCTTGAGCTTTGACCGACCTTTTTGCAAAGGTAATCAAAATAATAATATAGTTTTTAGCTCGCCGGGATGAATAACTTCCAGAGAGCTATTGTCGTACCCCCGGCGTCCGCGTCCGTCCGCATCTGTCCGCGTGCAGCAAAACTTTAACCTTGCCCCGGCGAGCTTTGTTGTCTTTCTGACAACTCTTGTTGTAAATAATTGCCGCCAAATTTTCAGGTGATACGCCTCATTCTCACACATCGCTACTCACCCATCGCCCCTCGCTGCTCGCTGAAATTGTACTCGCCGGCAGAAAAATTCTCTGCCGTCAGCGTCGGTTGCCATGGCTTCCCGATGGTTTACTTCCCACTGCAAACGTGTCAGAGGGAAGCAAGTTGTGGCTGTATAAAATACCAGCGGGTGCATACACATCATTATCTGCCTTGGTTAAGATCGCTGACAATTCTAAATTCATAAAATGAACACATAAATAGTACCACTTATAGATCGCCTTTTCTGTTTTCTATTGTCAGCTAAGGCAGTGGTTCCCAAAGTGGGGGGCGCGCCCCCTAGGGGGGGCGCAGAGCAATTGCAGGGGGGGCGCGGGGTGCGGGAGTTCCGGACACCAACAGAAAATCATTTGCATACAGTCCATTCGCTGCCCAGAATTCTGCGATTACATCGTAAATGCCCGCCTTACTCTCAACATAACTGTTTGCCAAATCATTCATCTAGCCTGCCATTTTCATAAATAATTTATGAATGTAGTTGTTCAAATATTTGAAGCCAGTAATGTAGTCTCGCGATACCCAACTCGCCGCTTTTTATCCTGCACTGATCTGGCATATTGATAATAAAATGGTAAGTGACACCGAACAAAATCCGATGAATACAAAGCAGAAATAACCGAGATTGCGTCATCTTATTCTCGATAATATGAATGCTCTGTATGCCGACAGATTATTTTTATCTAGCCCACCAACTGAACGTTACAAACATATCGGCAGGTTCGGCAAGTGGTGTTCATGAATTTTTTTTCGTACTTCGCTGTCTTTCTGCATCATAGAAACATAATTTTAAGTAGACGGCGATACTCAGGCAGAGGAGTGTCATACAGCCTAATGATTTTATACTTTAAAAGAGATTTTGCATTATTAAATTTTCGTGTCCTTAATTGGAAAATAACTGTGGCCGTTTCCAAACGTGCCAATCATTTTTAATGTTCCCAGCTAGGCTGGACAAAAATCATCTGTGCAGAGCATTCATTTTTTCTAGAATAAGCTGACGCGATCTCGGTTAACGTATTTTAACTTAAAAGTGCGAGGCCAGTGAAGAGAGGAACATGTAACTGTCTCGAGACACTCCTTCAGCGGTCCGCACAAGGTTGCTGATTGGCTGTATGCAAGTAAGTTTCTGTTGGTGTCCGGAAAATGCGTAAATAGCAATGTTGTTGTATATTAAAAAAAATAAACCTGTTACACTGAACATAATTACACAGTTAAGGTGCTTGAAAACAGTTACACTTAAAATAAATACACCGTGGTTGTTTGTTATTTTGCTATTTCCAATTCTAAAAGTAGCCTAGTTTTAGTTTATGACAATCTACAGTTTATGACCGTTTATATAAAGGTTTATATAAATTTCAATGAGTGGAATAAACTGCAATGGTCTCTGAAAACAAAATGTGCGTATGTATTACCTATTTTTTTTGGGGGGGGGGGGCGCAAAATTTTTTTAATGTACCAAAGGGGGGCCCAGCAGAAAAAGTTTGGGAACCACTGAGCTAAGGCATGGATTGATGTCCACAGTTAGCTGACAATTAGCTTCCAAAAGCATATTCGGCTAATTTAAAACATGCTCTCACCTGAAACGCAGATGATTGCAGACACTCTGTTCCATGTGTCATCCTTTCAGTTTTGATTTCTATAATTTTTGAGGGTGGCATCATAGAGCTCCGGCTGATTTGAGATCGCTATTATTAGCTGCTCGTCAGACATGATGTAGGAACCAAAATTCTTGTGCGTTGCGGTGTTCAAACTATCTGTGGAACTGTCTGTTCACGTTAAGTCAATCGTCTCTTTCCTACATTCCCCATTGGTAACTCGCTTCACTCGCATCGTTGACAGTAAAAAATATTTTATGTCCGAACCCGCCCACATCGCATCGCTAGTCCTCGACTCGCCAGTCCTGGACACTTTCTGCTGGAACACGTTCACATTCCATTGACGGTTCTCGCTCAGAGATGGGCGAGTAGGGATATGTGTGAATGAGGCTTAACGCCAGCCCTGCGAGTTTTCAACTGTCAAATTTGAATTTGGGAGCTGTGAAGTTCGACTAATCAGAATGCTGCATTCATGGATGAACGCGATGCCCTGTCAAAAGCCCGGGTTTCCGGCAGGCTCTCTTGTCACTCCCTCGGCCCCATCGCAAACAGTAGCCTGCTCGCAGGTTACCTCAATGCCCGTTCGTAAGGACACTGCGGCTCCTAGCGGTGCAGTCGGATATTGCTACGCGCATCAGGTTATACAAGTTTACTCACTACCCGGAGTGAAATTGCCATTTTTTTGCGAGCAGGGGGGGGGGCACATCATTGAAACCTGGCTTAGGTGTTAGTTTGGAAGCACAGGTATCACTGTGTGAAATTAGAAAAAAAATCCATGCACAAATATGGCCGTGAATGGCGAACACACAGACACACTCCGTCTTCCTTATATAAGAGATACATACTCTTCCAAAAAAAAACTATACAAATATTGAGTTATTGATTACACTTTCTTTTCAATACGTTTTCCACATTTGTCAAAACATTTCATGTATAATAAATTGATGCTAAAAACAATGTATAGTTTCTTTTTTGGAGGAGTATATATATATTTATATTTCTTCATAGATGTGAGTCAACCCCTACCATGTGCAACGATGCTCCTCCTTTTATCTTGGATGCTGGTTTTTGAACTGTGTGCTGATAACAAGCTGGATGGGCCCTCATCTTTTTGGCCCAGAGGATGCATTATCCATGGTTTCTTAAGATTTTCATGTTTTGATTTGTCAGACAAGACAGTTTTCTTTGTTTCAGTCCATCTTAAATGAGCTTGGGCCCAGAGAAGGCGGCAACGTTTTTGCTTCTTGTTTCAATATGGATTGATTTTTACAAGGCAGAGTTTTAGTTTGCATTTTTGGATCCAACAACAAACTAATGTTCCAGTCTTCTGCTCAACCTGTCCCAAATTCTTCAAACGATGTTGCAGGCATCAAATAAAACAAGAGTCATCAGAAGATGACATATCCCACCGGTTCCACATAATTCGTGATTTGTGGCAGAGTTTTTGAATTCTGCTGTAGAGAAGGGACAACGTCCAATTTTTGGGCTGTTTTTGGTATAGAAATCAAAGATTTTGGGCAGAATGGAACTGAAACCCCCAAAAGGCACAACTACACCATAAGGGTAAGTTCCATACCAAATCTGAAGTTTGTAAGTGGCATAGTTTTTGAGTTCTGTCCCGGAAACGAGACAAAGTCCAATTTTAGGGCTGTTTTTGGTGAAAATTTTGAAAATGATGGGCAGCATGGAACTGAAACCCCCGAAAGGCACAACTACACCATAAGGGTAAGTTCCATACCAAATTAGAAGTGTCTAAGTGGTATAGTTTTTGAGTTCTGCTCCGGAAATGAGAATGATTACGGACGGACGAACAGGGAGATGACTATATCCCACTATATTCCATACCGGTGGGATAAAAAATGAGCAGATGTTTTTCAAAACCAAAAACATTTTAATCAGTTTCAACATTTCATACGGGGTCTATGTGCCAGTTTTCAATTAAATGTAGGGTTTTGGTGATTTGCAGTTCATTGCACTCAAGTTTTTTGGAAATGGCATACCACAAACACAGCCTTGATATATTACATTCAATCGATGAATAAACTGCCTAACTTAATTTTTATGTATTACTTGGTTTTTGACAGAAGTGGCTCGTTGTCTCTTGCAGTCTGGACTCAGGACTTTCGGCATGCCTTTGTCTTTTCTTGGACCCTATGAATAGATAAGGAAGTCAGTTGCCTCATAAAATGTTCCAATCTAACGGAAAGATGTGCATTGGAGAATGTTTTACAAACAGCTGTTTTACAGTATAGCATTAGACATTTCTACCTTCACATTTGCTCTTATATTCAACTTACAAATAGAAATAAAAAATCAGTATACGTAAATACAAAAATACAATAAGCAACGCTTTTGTTGGTATCATCAATGTTATACATCAGTGAAGAGAACCCCTTTGATATAACTCAATCTGCCACTTCTGATTGGTCACCATTATGTCCTTGTTCCCACTCCCTTTTGCCCCTAAAATAGACTTTTCGCAGCCTTTCAACATCCAATTAGTTAAGACACCTTTTGGAGCTATGGGACAGTAGACAAGTTTTTTGGACGTCTCCCGAATGAATTCAATGAGAAATGAAAGACTAAGGCACACAAAACTTTTATTATTGCCAAAAAATTCACCTTGAGGATGTGTCAAGTACTCATTATATCACCCAGCCCTAGATAGCAACAGTTTTTTCAAACAGAGTCACTACCAAAACTCACGTTTCTGCGCAACACCTGGAGTCCTCTCGCGGTGGATTCTAGGCAGGTCACCAGACTCCTGGTCATCACTGGAACCATCTAACTCATTTAATGGGATTAAAAATATATACCATTTAATTAAATCCACCACTCCTCAAATGTTGGTGAACAATGATTAAAACCATTAGTTAGATCACTCTCTTGAATAGACAATACAAAATATATGTAGCTGAGAAAACATTATCGTTACCATTCAGGTTGTCATCCATGGCATGTAGAACAGAAGAGAGTTCTGGACTTATTTTTTTGTTTTGGGTCTGGTGTCGGCCAAAAGACTCTTCTTCCTCATCACTTGAACCTCCACTGGACATATCTAGCTCATCTGGTAAAACAAACCATATACCATTTTGTTATGTGATGAATCTGCCTCAAGGAAAACCAATGCCTGAAAAGCAGTTTCATGAAAAATCTGAAATGACTTGTACTAATGCACCCATAAAAAACACGCCAGCTTAGGATCGGCTGATACCTAACCCTCAGGTATTGCTGCCTGCATCTCTCTCGAGAACCGCTCAGGCAACTTTACACACAACACTGCAATTCCTTAAAGAGGTTGTTCAGTATTTTACACATTGAGCCCAGTTTCTAGGTCGTCTAGGATGGAATAGAGTGGTTGACACCAAAATTTTGACAATTGCTCCGGTCTCGAGTATTTGGCTAATTTAGAATCACCTCAGAATGGTTGCCTATGGGCATTCACAAACTGTCCTTAGAACAATCCTAAACAATTGTTTTCAGAGACGAGCAACTCACCGAGTGCTTAGTGGTGGTCTTCGATGTTCCAAAAAAAGTATCGAAATACGGTCACGAAATACAGTTTCTTTCGTGTTTTATTAGGCATTTTGTAATCCATTGATTTCTGTGAGGATTACAAAATGGCAAATAAAACACAAAAGAAACTATTTCACTACGATACTTTTTGGAACATCGACAACTTCAACACACCCCCCCCCCCCCCCCCGCTCACGAATTTTGCCAGAAACCAACCAACCAACACCATCCCCCACCCCCCCACACACACACTCGTGGACACCCTGCCTCCAAATCCTAGCTTAAAGCCCAATTATTTTATAGTAAGGTGAACTAGTAAAGAAAATCGAACACATTTTTGGTAATACTTACCTTGCGGTTCTATGGTTATGCTATCAAATCCTTTCCCTTGCAGTTCTGGTAGTTTCCCCTTATCCATGGCGATGAGGATTTTACTCACTTTGGCCAGTTCAAGAGTGCTCTCAGGGAGACGATAGAACTCACAATGAACTCTAATATCGTGCCCAAGAAAACCGGCGAGTTGATCCAATTAATTTTCCTTCAAGTTGAGCACTGAAGACAAGGTGGGGACCTGTTTGCGAAGTTTGGTTGAGGAGAGGGCACCTGGGTTTTCTGGGCCTTGGCATATTCCCGAAAACAATCTGCGCCTCGATAATGTGAGAGCGCAGCCGGACGTGCAAACAAGTGCTCATTTTCCTTCGGTACTCCACAACTCTCCCTTTTCTCCACGAGGAGATCTAAAGCAGCAACCATGTGGGGAGCCAAAAGAACTGCGACCTTTCTCCCTCTTTTACCACATATTTCGATCCTTTGAAAGTATTCACAAAGCTTCTTCTCAAAAGCACTGAGTCCCATCGCAATGTCTTTATGCATCTGCGTCTGATCTCTGGAAGCATGATCTCATCAACAGTTTTGACACCTCACCTTCCCTTCTCCTGTTAAACAGAATTACTTGTGCCAATGTCACTTCGGAAAGATCAGCAAAATTCCTGTAACTAGGCTCTCTCTGCAGGACACTCATGGCCTTTTCCTGTTTGGAGGAGAGAAAGGAGTGAAGCTTCTTAACATCCTCTGTGAATGGCAAGACTTGAGGTTTGTTCCATTTTGCCTGAGTGAGTGTGTTCAGTGCACTCGCTGAAATAGACTCATTCCACTTTTCATAAAGAGTTGAGAAGTTGCGAGGGGACTCTGCAACTTTGGAATCCCCTATCATAAGTGCATTGCATTCTATGATATTTGCGATCTTTCTCAAGCTATGTCCTATTTTGACAGCCAATGACCCAATCCCAAACAAGTTCCTTTCCTCATCATATGCAGCAACAGATCTCACAGCATTTATAACATAGCGGAAATTGCATGGCATGATGAAGTCTTTCATGTTCTTCAGGGGGGACATAGACCTCGCTCTGATGACTAGTCTGGCTACTTCTCTCATCTTTTGACGGACATACTCATTTCTTCCAGCAACGGACTTGCTTTTGTTGTACATATGCTGTCTAAGCAGTAATATGTATCTCTCACTTCTGACAACAGATGCGATCTCATCATTATTCATCTCACAGGTAATGTTCCAGACTGCTTTACTGACGTCCTCAGGTGGTGGTAGAGACAAATAAGGGAGTGACTGAACCCTCTTTTTCCCCAACTTGTGATACCCCATCTTCAGATTTCAGAGGACAGTATTTCATGTGTCTCCACAATGTCTCTCTGGCATACATGCCTTGACAATGAATACAATGTTTATAGTCTTCGGTCGTTTTTGATTTAATGGGCCGCTTGTGTGCAACCATCCCTCCAGAACCAGTGCTCGACACCACTGCATTGTGAGCAAAGTTTCCTCTGCTTGTCAGAATGCGTAAGAGCACTCTTCTCTCTGCCGATTTCTTGTCAAAGCTAAATGCTTTTGCTACATCAGTCTCCCTGGAATGAACATGTTTCAGGTGTCTTGCTAGTTTACACATCCCTGAAAGCAAAATGTTCAAGAATACAACCCAAATGGTTTTGCACTGTACTTTATCACTGGCCAAAAATAGTGGTAAATGGACCAAATGTGCCACAACCAAAAAATATGAAACTAAGCTTAAACACTAACATTCTGAGATAAACATGAACTAGGACATGACACCAGCATTTACCCTCAAATCGACATAAAGACAAAATATTCACGCGTTGGCCTTTTGATAATCTTGCGTAATTCAAGGGTAACATCCGTTACTCTTGAAATATGAAACCTCAGCATTGTGCGTGCCAACAGTTGATTACGTTGCATAACGAAGACTGTAGGACGTCCTCACAGGCCAAGTGTTAGATGGCTGAGGGGAATTTGGTGAGTCTATGCTGGTGCAGTGTTTTGGTTCATCTAATCGCAAACTGTTCACAATTTTTATCTGCTTTCCTTTTGGATCATTCTCAGATGGAAGATGTGGGTGAATACAAGGGGATAACTTTCTTCTTTTTCCTTCGGAGTGCTTAGATTGTTGATTACCCCTTATATTTTGGGGTTAACCCAACATTGGCTTCTGAGTGGACTAAAGTCGAATAAGAATAGATCCACAGAGACGTGAATAGTTCATTAGTCCACTTCTGTACACCGTGAGGCTATGTAATAATTTGGTTTTGGGGTATGTTTTAACCTCGTGAACCCAAATGCCCCCTATAGAGGGTACAACCATGACTTGCCATCATGACCACTATTTTTAACAATTCCATCACCAAGCAACTAAATAAGCTTGTAGCAAAAACAAGCGAACAGAACATGTATCACATATTAGTTCCAGGGAATCTAAAACTTTATTCTGCCACACAAGATGTATATCATAAAAGACTACAGATTCTAATCAAACCCTTTTCAAGATCACATCAAAACTGAACTTTGAGCAGGAAGCTTTTCTCTTTGCCATTTTCCCAGCTTTGCCTAACCAAGGACACTTCTGATTAAGTGCCAGGAGCAGTAAATTCTCTTTCTTTGAGACATGGACTGTAGGTAGAAGCAATTTTGGCTCAGTGTGTGGTCAAATAAAGGTTTGGTGAAGGCCTGAAAATGGTCACGAGTAGGGGAAAAAAAAAGCCATTTCTAATTCCTCTTCAGGTAGACTGTGGACCATATAGCCAGTTGTTACATTTAATGAAACTCCTCCCATTGAAAAGATACACACTGTAACTACCTCTGTCTAAAATATTTAAAGGCTTTATAGTTTTTTTTTTCTGTGTCAACTGAATTTTTCAAAATTTTTAATGTTACTGCTGACCAGAATTTTTACTCATGACAGATCAAAGTACAGGAGGTAAAGTTATCTACATTAAAAGGTGCAGCACCGCTCACCGTTGCATTTGTGCGGTGTAACAAAGACAAGGTCCTCTCCCTCTCCACTTTCAACCTCTCTGCCTGCGCCTTCATATAGGATGTCTCACATGCTTTGTGATGTGCCTTGAGTCTCTCTATGCGCCTTTTAGCCTGCAAAACAAAGTAATCATAATACGTTCATCATTGTCAAGGCTGGTCAAGTCCACCCTCTCCCTTTTTAAAAGAAATTCTTTCAGAATTTTTTGCTTTATTCTGGAGTCCAGACTAACAGTTAGAATACCATTTCAGAATCATCCTGAAAAAACATTTTAACAGTTCCAGGGTGAATGTAAATCATCCCAAAATCAAAATTAGTTTAAATTTTAATCTACTTTTATTGATTTAAATTGACTTAATTATATCACTAAATGAGGCTATACAAATAATATCATTAGGTATAATCAAAGCCTCCATTCATGTATGACTGAACATGACCCTGCTGGAGATAATTAGCCCATCTGTGATCTTAACCAACTTTTTGAGTTGCAAACATTTGCCAAGGTTATACCTTGAATATAACCAATTAACCATGGTTGAAACTAAGACTTTACTGCCGGCTATTTTCATGGGAAGACATTGGAGCACCAACTTGCCACTTCCCACAAATGTTCTCAAAGGACATATGTAACACACGTGAAAGTGGCGGGGGTGCTAATTGGCAGACATTGTTTTTTTTTTTGGGGGGGGGGGTGAAAATATGCAAAAAATTGTAGAAGTGGGCTGTTCCATGGGTGATATCTCAAGTGAAACTATCCCTGTAGCCTCCGTTTTTCGTTTAGGAGATATGATCCCCCAAAGTTGGTTCCAGATGGGAAAAGCTGCATGTTTAGGGCCTTATATCTCTAAAAGACACTACAATATTTCTGACCGCAGATTTGAATTCTACACAAAAATAATTACCCAAGAAATCATACTTTGTAAATATGTAGGGAGGCCCATGACATTTAAATGACCCCCAGAACATTGAATTTTACATCGCAAGGCGTGATTTTATTTTATTCTCCCGAAAATAAAAATTGCTGCCACGGGAAAATGAAACGAGGTATGAAGCTCAGATTTTCACGATTTTCTTCTCATCAATATCGAACACCATCCAAAAGAATAAAATTGAACACGTGCTGCGGTGCACATCCCTGGAGTTGACATGGAATGGCCCTAGAATCATCTGCCAACTCAAGTTATGTACAAATAATATCCACATGCACTTAGGGGTTCTTTGTCAGGGCCATTTCTTATGGAAAAAATAAACAATTCTGCAACTAAGGGCAGCTATCAAAGCACCCTGGGCTACCATAACCTCAGCATTGCCACAGGCTGATCGCCTCCATGCCCCGCTGAATTGAATCAGTCATTATTTCATGAAGAGCCCCGTCCAAGTCCCACCTAATAAGGTTGACAATTCTGTATTATGAATCCCTTTTTCAATTGGTTGTTTGTAATATTCTAATATTTTGAGATGCTGGATTTTTGGGTTTAATGAATTTTAAGCAGAAATCATGAAAATTAAAATTTTAAAGGCTTGAAATATTTCACTTTGTGTGAAATTTAATATACGAAAGTTTCTAATTCTGAATTAAATTACACAAAAAATGAACATCATGATACTCTAATATTTTGAGATGCACCTCTGTTACACAATCTTCAGTTTAAGCAATATTTGGACATGGCCAAGTTTTTACTCTGACGAGAGTCACACACTTTTCTTTTTGTGCAAAGTCAGTACGTTTTAATGATTAGTAGTTGTGACCAACATTCACTGGTGAGGACCTTAGTGTTTAAATCAACAGCAGTGGCCATATTTTGAGGACCTTACAGTAATAGATGAAAGTATATAATGCCCACATTCAGTGCGTTTATATGGACTGCAATCTTTCTACTGTTGGCCTTATTCTAAGTAAGAAATCACTGATTAAGGTGTTTACATGACTAACATTTCATTCAACTTTTCTTTAACATGTTAAAGAGCACAGTCCGATTAATGACTCGGGACACGCTAGTCCACAGCATTATTCATCCGACATTCTCACAATATGCTCAAAAGGTGAAATGGCATACTTCTGAATAACCTTTGAAGTCTTTGCTTCATAATTTTGTCCTAGTTTCAAAATCACAACATAATTTGACTGATCTTCGAGAGTCATATCTGACGTTCACTCCAAACTCGGACGTGTCAGATAAAGCTTGATCATAGATCATTTCTTTAATAATGACGATAGGAAAGTACAGGGATTACAGAGTGACTCCTGTTCTGCTTCTTTACGGTGAAGTACCTGCTTTTTAGTAGCAGCTCAATTCATTATTAATTTCACCCGAAGACTACACATCAGAACAACGTGAATAACCAGGACAAAATGCCATAGATGTTGCAGGGCAAAACGATCTCAGGACATAAACTTGAATCGCTCACACACACATTCTCTTTGGCTTTACGATATCAGGACAAGAGAGACAAGTTTTCATTCTGATTCAAGTCACACACTTCTGCTTTTATGCAAAGTCAGGACATTTTAATGATTTGTACTCATGATCAATATTCACCGGTGAGGACTTTACACAGTGTTTGAAGTTACGAATATGCGGAGCCGACACATCCTCAACTTCCAAACGTAGAACTGTCCAGTGCTAATTTCGAATGTGGACCAATGTGAGCCAGCTGGTGGCCCGTTTTCTTTTCAGATGTGCCTTCACTAAGTGGTAGGTATGGCAGCATTAAGTACCAATACTGTTGTATTGAATATTTCCAGTGTACAAGGCTCAAACCGGGACAAAATTGATATTATGTCTGAACTCCTTATACAGCCACACTCGTTAGGAAATCATTACCTGTACATCCTCTGGAGGTCCCCTGACCAAGGATCCATGGGTCTTTACAGGCAAGATGGACACATCGGGCAAAGGACTTGGCACCTTTTTAAAAGGAGAATGATTAATTTGTTACAATATCCACCCAGTTTCACACAGCCGGACATTTAGGACCAGGTGATCCACTTGAAACAAGCGGATCCAAATAGACAAATTGTTGATTTAACGCTGAACTTTTTGCTGTGTACATGCCAAAAAATTCTTTGCTCTGGATCTCAACCAAGTGAGCAATCAAAATTTTTAAGCATATTTGAGTGGGCATGTTTCTTCATGAACAATGGTGATCTCAAACAGATGGAAAATGGCTTGATCACACTGTTTTAACTGACATCTGGACAATGTGAGCACACTTGAGGCAGTCACAAGTTGTTTAATTCTTTCGCTTGATGGCATGAAAAATGCAAAATGCCATGATGCCCTTCCCTCATTTGCCTTTTTGCCGTGATGCCCTTCTCTTTTGAAACCAACTAATGGCATTTCTGCCGTGCCCTTTTTGAAGCTTATGACAAGCCCCGTTAGCCAGTGAGCTGCTATTAGTTAACTAATGAGTTGTCCGTGGGTTTTAAGCCCACTAGTTCAAACGCAAATGACTGAGTCAGTAATTGAATGAGTTGCAGAGTGATGGAGTTATCTTAGTGCTAGATAACATATACTATAATGGGAGCTGCCCATTTGAATCTTTTACTATAGGTTTTTTCATATAAAAGTTACGAAACTTGAGTGAATTTGGATATGTTACTTGCCAAAGCTTGCTACAAATGGTAATTTACGCAAATCATTTCATAACTTTCATAAGACACATCCACCTGTGTAAGATCCTCTGGTATTATACTTAGTGTTATATTGTTACGATCTCCAAACTGCGTATCGCACACTTACTACATTAGCATTTCGCTGTATTTTCAAACTGTATATCTCATTTAAAATAAAAATTCAGATAACCCATTTCTTTTTCAACCCTGAATCACCATTTTCTCAAGTTGCAAAAACATCTGAAATCATTTTCAGTGCTGATTAAAATAGACGTGGAAACAAACTGAACGTCTTTACGCATCATGGGATAAAGTGTTCAGAGCAAGTAGAGAAATGGATTGTTAGCCCTGAATTCCAGAAAAAAAAGTTTGGGGGTGGCTTCACACTGGAATATGAACAATTGATGTCATCAAGTAAGTTTTTTTTTTGAAGGGCCCACAATTTCCTGAAAAGGCCCATTGAAGTACATTTTGAGGGGCCATTATCTTACTGCTCCTCATGTCTAGATTACATCCTGCCTTACACAGTCAATCAACAGCAGTGGCCATATTTTGAGGACCTTACTGCAATAGATGAAAGTATAAAATAACAACGTACATTCATTTATATGGACGAACTACTATTGGCCTTATTCCAAATGAGAAATCACTGATTAAGGTGTTTACATGACTTGCTTGTATAACATTTCATTCATATTCTCTTTAACATGTTAAAGAGCACAGTCCAAGTAATGACTTGGGACACGCTAGTCCACACCGGGTGCTCAGCATTATTGCCGCAATTGGACAGAGACGTATAATGATATGCTGAGACTCATTTTAAGTCTCTGCTTCGTAATTTTAAGCAAGTTTCAAATTCACATAATTTTACTGATCAAACCATCAGACCATCAAATTGGATGTTTACTCCACTCTTGAATATGTTAAAGGTCAATTTATAAATTGTAAGCATATCTTTAATTACTACAATAGGAAAGTACAGGGATTGCAGCCACTCTGTTCTACTTCTTAACAGCATAGTAGCTGATTTTTAGTAGCTACCTCAAATTAGTATTAAACTCACCCAGAGACTACACATCAGAACAACATGAAAAACTAGGACTCAATGCCATAGATGCTGCAGGGAAAACAATCTCAGGACATAAACTTGAATATCTCCCGATCTCACATAATCTTTGGTTTTACGATATCAGGACATCAGGGTTAGGTTTTCATTCTGACTCAAGTCACACACTTCTGCCTTTGAGCAAAGTCGGTGCCTGCAAATTATTTGTACCGGTGATTAATATTATACATAAAATGGTCACATTGTCAGGCCGAATGTTTCTTGTAGATAATGAAAAAACAGGAGGGAAATAATGTGTGAGCTCTTTGTACAGCTACACTTGCCATAAGGAGAACAATACCTGTACATTTTCTGGAGGTCCACTGACTAAGGATCCATGGGGCTTCACAGGCATGTTGGAAACAGGACCAGGCAAAGGACTTGGCACCTTTTCACACTAGCACGCAAAAACAAATTTGGTTTTATGCAAAAATGAAAAGAATAAAAGTGGCCACACTTAGCCATTTGATGACAGAAATTCTTGAAAAGGGTAAACTGTCTCATTTTAACATTTGCATCTCAATACTATGCCCTTATAATCGTGATATTAAGCTATGCCAATGAGAACTTGGACCCTCCCGACTGGTAAACTACCATCCTCCATGTTTTCACAAGGGTTAAGAGTTGGAGAAAAAACTTAGCCGGATGACCGCTCTCCAGAAGGGAAGCTCTGAAGCTCATCACTTGCAATCAGGACAACATGTTGAAATAAAAAAAATGTCATTGGATAAAATGTGTTTTTGCATTTTTGTAGGCATTAATATGTATCCTTCCAAAAAACAAAATGATTTCAAAAGGAACACAAGAATATACAAAAAAAAAGCAGTTTTATCATCAACGCGACAAAAGCGTACAAAAATAAATGCGTCTGCTGTGTAAGAACATTTATTTAACCATAGATGATACTTGTATCAAGTTTAATTAACTCATAACACCTTAAAATGCCTAAGGTCTGATGAAAACATACATGTTGACAATATACCAAATTTGGAAAATACTAGTAAATATTCAATGGCACACTTTTTTTTTGCATTTTCAAGCTTTGCTCAAAAAAATAATAATAAATAAATAAAAATAAAAAATGGGCTCTGGTAGAGCTATTGATCTCCCATTTTCACCAATATTAGTTTATGAAAAACACTGCATCCTAATGAGTTTGTGTGACATTTCTTGTTAATTTTAAATTTTCTTGGGGGTTATAGGTCACACCAGCAGGAAAAATTCTCCAAAACTTGGCAACAGTTGCCATGGAACCTGAAAAACCAATTTCACAAAAACTCCACTAGGTTGCTCATACATGACTGTGGCAGTTTCCCCTACCACTGGTAAAACGCCACAGTAGTTAACCACACCAACACTCATACCACATGCCACATGATTAGCCAGGTAGCATGCAACTGATAGTTTGGTGGGTGCACACACTGAGCTACATTCAAAAACAAAGCTGTTTCCTGTGCTATCTTCCCCATAAAATTTTCTAGAAACACACACACATGCAAGGTTTTGAGTTAACTCTTTTATTTCAAGTTTGCAGATCATGAATTTTGAAGTTTTAGTATATAACTATGGTTGTCTTTCTTACCACAGTGCTTCCTGGTTCGGGGCAGTGACAAAGGACCCAAGCCTAGTTTTAGGCAGTCTTTTATAGTGCCTGAGTAATGAGTAGGGAGCATGCTCAGTCCACTCATGCTGCACCATACCAGCTAATGGAAGTAAAAGAGTGGTTGTAACTTCTACGGTATCATGTTCATGTGGTGATTGCTTTTATGTCGTAAGAACATGTCTGCATATAGTCTTGGAAATGTTTCCAAGCTTGGAATTACCCTGTGTGACTGAATTGTTAACCTTCATTGATTTAATTAAAGATGGTATGGTCCAGTGGGAGGGGCCTAGCCTTTAACTGATGGGGATTTACACTGACTAGTCAGTGAGTGAAAGGCTGTGAAGAAATGCATTGACAGGTCACGACGGCAAATTCTAGCTTGGGGAGCTAAGGAAAAGTTGGAACGCAGAGAGGCAAACACCTGGGGATAGCTATTGAGTTACTGAGAGGGTTTGGAGGGCCTGAAAAATGGAGTGGGAAGTAGAGGAAGGAGGGAAAAAGAAAAGAAAAAAAGAATCAGAAAAAGGAGAGGAAGAGGTTTATTTAGTTGGCATGAAATTAGTTAGATCCAGTTATAAAACAAATCATGTATTTAGTGATAGGCATTTTTTAGGACAATTTATTAAAAAAGAAGTGGGAGATGTAAAGTCAGTGAGGGTTTGTAGGAGTGGACTGATAATTATTGAATGTAAATCTAAGCGACAAAGGGATAAGGCATTGAAAATTGTAGAATTTGATTTATCCGAAGTATCGTGTTTTAGTATGCGGAATCAGCCTACAGTGAAGGGAGTAATTAGTGGAGTTGTCCATTCGGTGAAAGCTGAAGCATTTTTGAATATTGAAGGTGTTTGCGGCGCTAGGAGATTAAAAAGCCACCGTGACGGGGAAGAAACGGATAGCTTGTCAATTTTATTAGAATTTGAAAAAGAGCTACCAGAAAGGGTAATGATGGATTATGTCAGCTATAGAGTGAGGATATATGAACGAAATCCATTAAGGTGCTTTTGGTGCCAAGACTATGGGCATGTGGCTGCGGTTTGTAGGAAAAGGGTGTTTCGTTGTAGACGATGCGGGAAAGACGGATGCAATGAAGAAGATTGTGAACTGCCGAAAGAAAGAGCTGTATGTCTTCATTGCCAGGGTAATCATGAAGCGGGTGCTAAGCAGTGCGAGCGGAGGAAAACTGAAGGGAAAATTGAAAGGACACGTGTACATAACAGAATTTCGTATGCTGAGGCGGTTAAAAAAGTGAGGGAAGAAAAGGGAGTCGCAGAGCCACAAGAACAAAGTCGAGATATTGATCGTATCAGTGTGGATAAAAGAAGGTTTCTGGCATTTGTTGCAATGGTGATAAATTGTGCGAGCGAGATAGAGTCAAAAACGGAAAGAATTAAAATGGTGGTACACGCAGCCAAGGAGTTTCTTGGGATAATTGACGTGAAAGGAGAAGAAATTAAGGACATGTTAGAGAAAGGGTTTGGAGGGAGTGGGAGTCAGATACCCTCTGAATAAATTTGGTTAGTGGGAAAGAACAGAGAACTTATTTCACAGGATTTAGGTAAATCGTTTTTTTTTTTTTTTTTTTTTTTTTTTTTTTTTTTTTTTAATAGTTTTAGCTTTTGTATCCATACCCCAGTCTAGTAGGTGGCGGTAATGCACCTATTATGCTAAGGTGCCAACCGCCAAAAAACCAAAAGAAGAAGAAGAAGAAGTGAAAGGCTGTGGTGCTGGGCAGGCCTAAAGCCGCGTCTGGCCAGTATATATATATATATATATATATATATATATATATATATATACATATATATATATATATATATATATATATATATATATATATATATATATATATATATATATATATATATATATATTTATATTTATATTTATATTTATATTTATATTTTTTTTTCCCCCCTTCTGCTGAATTTTGCTTTGTTATTTGCGCATGTCTCCTGGGACAATAATAAAACACTTCATTTTTTTTTTGCATCAAATGGAGTTTGTCTTATTATTTTTTTCAGTTTGAGGTCAAACTACATCTTTTTCAGTCAGCCTTTTCGGCATACTACCCTCACTCAAGGCCAGAGTGTGACGATGACCCTATAATACTTGTTATAAATCTTAATATAATTGTCGAGTACAGGTGAAAATCTGAGCAAATTTGTCATTATAGCCCAAATTAAAGTTTGTTGACCTTTGACCTCCTGTAACCTTGAAGGGGTACACGTAACCACACAATATTGAAGATTAATTGAATACGAACATTTTTATATACAACTGATATTTGGCTTGAATAAAATACACTAGCATCTAGTCAAAACAAGCTCTTCAATTTTAACTACATTCCCCCCATAAATCTACAAATGCAATTACTTTACATATCCCATTACATTAACTCACCAATGCACGCCATGGCCAGTTGCAATTCCCATAGTTATAAGTTATCTCTGATCCCACGGCTATGTCGTTAATCGCAAACAAACAGAGATGAGGTTTGCCTTGGACAAGTATTTTTGTCATTCTACCATTTGGCGATCGATGGTCATCATTTACTCGTCGTCCCAATGATCCATCTTCCTTTGATGCATCAAGGCTAAGGGAAAATATACATTTTTAAGACAACCACAAAATTCCTTGAATGTGTGACATAAAACTTACATCATTTTACAACATTCCCAGGTCTTACATCATTCAATTCACCTTTCACCAGGGGGTCAATTCACAGTTCTTCCCCAGCCCTTGCATTTTGACATTTGAAAGAGACCAAGACTTGAAATTCCCAAGTGCTTGGGAGGCAAAGGCTGTTCCATCAATTAGAGATAGATGTAATCAGATACCTCCAGTATTTCAGAAAGTTTGATTCAGCTGATGGCGACAAACTTACCACCAGCAACCTCCGTTCCACTGGAAATCAAACAAGTAGGATTTCTCTCTGTCTGAGTATTTATTCTGCCTTGCATTGCATTCTTGCTGTGAGATTAGCTCTCCTCGATATTCGAGAAAAACATCCCTTTTCAACGTGCACACGTGTAAAAACACCTCTTCCTGGTAAAACGACAAAAAACCTGATTTAGAATAAATCAAGGCCCTGAAATGCACTTAACATAACATAACATAACATGAATGGCAAGAACAAGCCTTTCAGCCCAACTATGCTTGCCAGTTTCTTTATACTATTGTACAATTTACATACTGAAAATAATTGTTAATGACCACATTTTACTGTCAAATATTTTGTAATACCAAGAATCACTGACTTTTACAAATAATTTCCATGGCAGAAGAACTCATTAAACAGATTCCTTGTGTTTGCTATGGCAAAACACAGTCAACCAAGTTACAGAGCACAACTCTAAAATGCTTTTCTGATCCCAACACATAAGAGAGTTGAATAACGAAATGTTAAATTACAAGAAAAAAATTGCATACCTTTATAGGGATTAATGAATCTCTCCTCAAAGATGGGTTTATCAATGGAGGATAAAATATGATGAGTCGCATCTTTCTCTGGGTAAAGATCTTGTTGCCTTCTTCCTGACATCTCGCTGGTACAGAATTTCAGGCAGGTAGAGATTATGGGCTCTAATTTCGTAGACCAGGCGTAGGCGCGGCGCAGGCGCGGCGCATGGGGGGTGCGCCGCGCCAACGGGGTGTGTCCAGGCGTATGTGGCAATTTCGTGCCCGGCGTAGCCTGGCGCAAGAACTCCTCTGTCCCGCCTCTGCCCCTCCTTCCAGCGCAAGTTGGCAAAGAAGGCGACACAGCCGAGTCAAATCTTGCTCACTGGCTAGAGAAACGATGGATAGCGTGTTCCCATGAATTACAAACTGTTGCTGCTTTAAATTTTGGGATTAACATGCATGGACAACAATGCAAGATACGTGACACATTTATTTTCAATATGCGATCTTAACTCAGTACGAGATCTTAGCAATCAGGCTGTATTCCTTTTCCCCACTGAAGACGATAAAACCGAAGTGACAATAATAGTACCCTTGTATTAAGCCGCTTGCACACTGGACGCGAAACGAATTTTTCGCATGACAGATTGCGTCTTGTGCCCGAAAGTCTGACAGGGTTTTAATAAATCTCCGTGTCCGACAGTCTATTAATGTTTTTAATTTCTTCAAATCTGCTGACTCTTGTCGATATTAAACGTGAATGTTTTGATAAGAGGGCTCAGTTCTTTAAGATGAGTACCGAGAATTTCAATCAATGTTTCTGTTTAAGCTCTGCTCAATAAAGTGAGTCGACACTGGCATGGGACAATGTACAATGCCTCCGTGTCTGACAGCTAAAAAAAAAAAAGAGGACGATTAGAACAGATTGATACCGAAATAAAGAATAAAAAGAAACATTTTAACAACAGAACATCCAATGAACACTGGGATTTATTTTTAGCGGGTCATCTTTGTTGGATATCCCGTTATAAATCTGTTCTCATTTCAATACTTTTACTTTTTGCTGGCTGGTGGACATGGAGTATTTTGCATTTCGTGTCGGACAGTCTTGATCGAGCATGCGATAATTTCTTCACACTGTCAATGGTCATGGAAGTGATTTGCTCACGCACTGTTTTATCTGAGCTGTGGAAATAAAGCGTGAATCTGTTAGGTCTATCTGACTAATTTTCAAAAGAAAGACCGAATAAAGACTGCTGGCTATCTTCAACGAAAACAGACGAATAGGCTAAAAAGACCAAGAAAAGTCGATAGCTATCAATTTGCATTCTGTGAAGGTCGAACACAAAAATGGCCAAGTTTCCACGTCTAATAATTCCTGGAATACTCTGAAAAATTAGAACTTTTATGACTTTCGGACACGGAGCTATATTAATACCCTGTCCAACTATCGCGTCTTTGCATTGACTTTGTCTGTAATCAGTCGGGCGAAAAATTCGTTTCGCGTCCAGTGTGCAAGCGGCTTTAATGAGCATAGAACGCAAGCATTCGATTTATATATATATATATATATATATATATATATATATATATATATATATAGTTTGTGGTTGGCTGAGAAAGATGTGAAGTCGTTAGTTTGCATCACAGATTCAGCTGCGTTGATTAAGCCCGGTCCATTACGCGTGGCAACCGCCTTTAATCTGACATCAGGACAATCGATATAGATACAATAATTTATGTCCTTATTCAGATAGCTACATTAAATCGTGCTTCCTGTAATTATTTCTTGCATTGAAATGTGCCTGACATTCTGTAAAACTGCCTGTGAGATTTCGGTGACGTGTGCGCTCTCTGCGCCGGTCAGCCAAATTACCACTGCACGGAAATTAAACCAGGTTGGAGTTGGCGAGTTTTCTGCGCAACTCCAGCGGAGACTTTTTCTACGAAATTGTCACTGCGTCTTGATGAATATGTTACACCTCCCCCTACTACGCCGCCACACCCATCTCGGCGCACCTTGGTCTACCGAAGGCTGCGCGCCTCACGAAATTACCACTACGCGGGCTGCGCCGTACGAAATTACCACTGCGCGGGCTGCGCCTCGCTACGCCACCTGCGCTGCGCCAGGAAATTAGAGCCCAATGTCTCACTAAGAATAGTAGGACAGGCAAACTGCTGGCTCGCTGAACTAGCTGAATGTTACACCGTTTTTTCCTCAAAACGACGTCGCTTCTACGCTGCGAACAGCGGGCACAGCCGGTATTTCGCCAAGTGACCACTGATCTGGGATCAGGAGTTATGTGCCAGCAGAGTCAGAATCGTAATTTGCAACCGATCCCAGATCGCTGGTGCCGGGCGAAATGCCGTGTTATTAGGGAGTCCCGCGGACGGCACCTTAAATAGCTCGCTGCTGTGTAGCCAATTAGACTCCGACCAACGAGCTGTATAAACTGCGATGGCAGGGTTGCCAACTTTTGGTCTGGGGGGGGGTCGGGCTGAATTAGCTTTTCCATAATAATAATAATAATAATAATAATAATAATAATAATAATAATAGCAATACAAAGACATTAGATTATCACTTGCAAGCTAAGCCATACCCAGTGAAGGAGAAAATGAAATGATAGCATTCATACAATTGGCAACTTGAATTGGATTGCTGTGCTCATAGACTATCATCGAATGACAATTAATTTGCAAAGAGCAACACATGCCATGCACATTCATAACTTGTAAACCATCCAAATTCAAGCGTCAAAGACTCATGTAATTATGCATCACCATACCTGTCAACCCCAAATGACAAAAATGTGTATAAAGCAACACCAAAATTCAGATTTTTTTCCCGAAAAATCAGGTTTTTTTTCATATTGGGATATTTATTATGCACATGCTTGAACAGGAAAGGTCTATTTTGGCTGAAAACAAACCCTGCTCCGATCCGGCGCCTGCCAACTTGAGCTACCACTTCTGACAACAAGATGCGAAGGATAACCCGGTCAGCACTCATTTTGCAAATAGCCTACAACGCGCACAATCTTCCGCGACCGTGCCCACGTAGGAGACAGGAGTTTACTGGCAGTTGTGAATATTCAATAACCGATCCTGGTGTGCCATCTAGTGATAAAATATTGTAACTGCGTGCATAAATTTGCAGCTCCACGTCCACTGGCGGACACATCTGCACAAAGATACACCGTTGTTCTTCTCGAACACGCCAAATCCATGTAATCCGTAAATGATGAATTAAATTAATATTTTAATTTGAAACGAGTAACTAAGTTCCCAGTGTCAAAGCAACAAAGTGAAAGTATACTTATCATATATGGCTCAAGCATTTGCAACTTGGGTCTATTAGGGTGACTAACATGTTGTTTTTTTTTTTGTTGTTTTTTTCGAGATTTCCCCCGGCGATAAAATCCCCACTACACCACTGCACATAACCATGTAAGAATGAATGTATTTATATACATTTAAATCAGGGATACTCACTCTTATCCAGAATGAGCCGCAGTGGGTGCAGGCTTTCATTCTAACCATGCAGTTACACACCTGATTCTACTTATCAACGGACTATGGCAAAATCTTTAAGGGTTGATTAGAAGAATCAGGTGTGCGACAGGTTGGATAGAGTGAAAGCTCGCACCCACTGTGGCTCATTCTGGAAAAGAGTGAGTATCCCTGATTTAAACATTTATTAAATTGCAGGGTAACGAAAACAAAAAAATACTTGCTAGGCCTATTTGTTAAATGGATAGCCTACTAATAACGGCGGAAAAAGCGGCGCTTAAGACAAGTAAAATGCACATTTTTTACGGCGTTTTAGGATGAAGACGCATTGAAATAGTGGCAAATTGTGGCACTTTTGGCTTTCCATAGATACAGGTATGTAAAGTTACACCTGTTGTGGGTCGGCCATGAGAGGTGGAACAAGAAAAAGAAGGCGGTTACCTGTACGATGCAGCGGCGAGTCAGTGGCCGTTTCTCAAAGCCTAGGCTGCATCCTTCGAAGGCTGCATTTTTAGGGGTCGTCGCTCAATTCCATCCGCCGGACTGACATTTAAGGTAAGAGACAAAGGGTTCATCTCGAAGCGTAAGCTGCAGCCTACGAAGACTATGACGTGTACTCCTTTGAAACATCCACCAGGCCCGGATGTTTGCATCATGCGAAAACATACGTCACCGAACTGCGCTTTCAGAACTGAAGCAATTATGAATGGCAAGACGCGTTTGCGCTTGCTACTGTTTGATAAGTTCCAGGAGATGGAAGAGGAGTTGGAGGAAGAGTACCGGCGACGAACCCGACGCAGACGTCGGCGTTTGTGGTGTAGCTATTTGTGCCCGACTGGTAGAAAGGTAATTAGACATTTTATTTACATAATTGTATATATTTGGGTTCCTCGGTATCATGAGGCAAACTGATCACTGGTCGCAATGTATCAGCACTGAATCGTCTGCTTTAGGTTCATAATTGGACTGCATGTTCGGGCTACAACCTTGGTGATCAAAGACAGGTTCGTAGTCCTGGATGGGTTGCGACTTAAAAAAATTACTCTGTCAGCTATTGTGAATTAAAGGATAATGCTGGCGTAGGCAACCAAAAGCAGTCAAATATAGATATAAATAAAACTTTTGCCAATATTTTTCACACATCCAAACGTCGGATTGGAAGAGTTTCATTTATCCCCCTCCGCAAAACCCGTGGGGGCAAACTCTGGACATCGCCTCCGATGAATTATAAATTGCATTAACGGGTTGCTGACAACCGATTGGAAAAATTCAAAACGAGAGAGAAGCATCGGAGGTACAGTCACGCACTCGGTCTGAAAATATTAGGAGAGAAGCCGTGTTTCGAATGATTATTCTCCCCCGCATACAGCAGCCATTCTAACTCAGTGAAGTGGTCAGCAGCTGTCGGACTATTACGTTGATTTGACATGTATTCTACGCATGGGTATTAGGTTTGGAAGTGAAGCACACCTTTGTGCTCAGTCCTTTATAATTTAACAAATTGGAGTGCTGAGCGCATGTACAGACATTGTAACATTCTGCAAAGGAGAATCTCTGATACTGAGCCCCTATCAGTGCATTTTATTAGCTGTAATATCACAATACATTTATTAAATGTCCCAATTCATTTTCGTACATTATAACCATATCCAAGATGTATAGTGAAGTCATCAATGTTAAAAATTGTGCGAATTATATCTGTTCTCCCTCCATCCTGTAGATTCTCCATTACTGCCGGTTGGATGTATATGTCCCAATCCTGGCCATATATTTTGAGGGGTGCAACACAAAGCCTGACTTCAGGCTTGGAAGACCAGCTGTTGTGGCCCTCCTCCAGTTGTTGCACATGGACAGGCAGCATGGTTGGGGTCCAACGCTGGAAGTCCTTGTGATACTGTTTTTGGCCGGATTGTGGCTCCTCATAGAGGGTGGTGTCAAGGGCGTTTAACATACCCCTTGTCACAGTACACAGGGTAGTCCATCGTGTGGTGGAGAAAATGATGACGTGCCTGCCCTCAGTCATCCACTTCCCGTCCACGGAGACCGAGATCGTGGCTGTGGGATGTGGTTTTGCTGGGTTGGCACAACACCGTGCTTCACTCATGCAGCCGGAGCGATGGATGGCTGTCATGAACATGTCAGCCTCCAGCTGGTCCTGATGGTCACTGCTACAACAACAGAAAGCTGTTCGCCTCTGTTGTACTGCAGGCAGTGTGTGACCATTAGGGCCGATTCATTGATATATTTGTGGGCTATCCAGGCAGCGTACATGATGCACACAGTCATGTGCATACATTACATTATGAATGTGTCAGTGTATGGTACATATGCAATGAAAACATTTCTGTACTATTTCAGTAATAAACATACTTTAACAAACACAATGTTTATTTTATAATAAAATATATTATTATAATTATAATATTATTATAAATATTGTAATACTTTGTAATAAATTGTCCCATTTATTTTTTGCTTGGAGAGGGGGCACTTTCTCCTCCAGGCCCATCTTCTGCAAGATTGTTCTAACAAAATAATGGGAAGTAGAGAATAGACACAGAAAACCAATTATGAGGAAATTCTGATTCATTCAAGCTTGGTGACCTGAATGATCTACGCTGCAAGAACACTAAGAAATGGGCATCATCTGTTGGAACTGCTACTTGCAGCTGGTGCAATTTTCTGCCTTAATGCCTTAGGCAAGGGAATGGAGCCCTGCTGCTGCGGAGCCATAACCCTGCAGTTTTACATGTCTTTGCTGTAACACACATGATTCCAATGATTACAGCTTGTCAAGGCCCTTGACCATTCAGTGGTTTGAATGGAGTGTGTTACAGCTGAAAATGTGCAGGACCACAGCACTCCAGGAGCAGGTTTCCCTGCAGAAATACTTTAACCTCGTACATTAGGTAGCAGACCATCTTTATGCAGCAAATAAGGAGCACTGATGGCTGCAAGAGGTGATAAAACACAGAATTGATGGACTTCACAAAACATTTTTTTTCTAATTTACTGTTACTGTTGCAGTTGCCCTGTTACTATTCATTCTTTTCTTGGCCGACAGTTTGGTTTGTGCCCTGATGAATTAAAAAGTGAACATCAACTTTGTGTTCCTCATTCTCTGCTCTGCACCTGTCAGAAACTCTCCTTGGAAATGTCACAAGTGAACTAGTGCAGTACATGTGTAACAAATAAATAAAGGTATGCATGCTGAACGTGAACACAATGAACATACACAACTAACATACTCAGTAACGCAAATTCATGACTCATAGACAATGAGTACAACTGAGGACTGTACTGTCGTTACTCTTTATCCGTGGACCGCCAAGTTTCTCACACCGGTAATTTGGTGGTCGTGGGCAGCCCTGAGGCGGATGAATTTCCCCGTTAAGTCCCAAGTCCCTAGTCCCTAGCCGGAACTAGAAATTAATTAAGACGGAACATCTTATGATCGATGTGTTACATCTGTGGTAGCTAACGTTATTTTTGCTATGTGGAAATACTGGTCATTCAGGGCTTCGCGGCGCTCAATTTGCCAAACTTATGGAAGTTGAGCAGTCCATAACTTCCTTAATATTTTACGTAGAAAGATCATACCATTGGATTGGTATTGACATATCCTTTGATATGACACCATTTTTGTTAATGTTGGACAATTATGATTCTCTCCCCCCCGTTTCGGTGGCGTATGTTTCATTACAAACTCCACCGAAACGGTCGCATCTGCGGTCTCTGCCATTTTTTTTTTCACTCTATTCATTAGGCACCTGGGTCCTGCGCCCGCACAGGGATATGGGATACATACGGCCACAAAGGATACACCTGAACCGTCCTTTGAGGTCCAGCCGATGAAGGCTGCATTTCAAGAGCGTTAGGCTATAGGAAATCCTAGTTCGCCACAAGGGGCAGATTCTCACTTAAAAGACAGAGTCCAATCCTCTGGGGTTACGCTTTTGTCCGACAATGAAACTGACTTGGCCTGTATTTGTTCATTTGCTACATAATTAGAAATATAAAGGGGACATTTTTTATTTATATTGATTTATTTTGTCAGTATCCATGCCTAAATGATCCAAAAGTGTACAGGTACATGCTTCTCTCTTGAGGCTATTTTTCAGTTGTTGTTTGCATGTGAATAACGTGAATTCTGACCATGTAGCGCCTATGTCCTGCACATCAAATGGTCTGCAAGGGGACTGACCAGACAGATTATGTAATAGGTGTGCGGTTTCATAATTGGCTAATTCAACTGGGTCGGTTTTGTCATTAAAATAAAAATCGATAATTTAATGGAGGATCAACACGCTAGTTTTTGCTTCACAAACATTTAAATGCTGATGACTCGTTAGGTTTTGCCATAGCAAAACAGAGATTCAGAGATTATCTTTCATGTATCTTACTGTAGCCTGAATGATGAGGCAATGCCGAGTAGATCCTACAAAATGTTCTAATTGCAGTTTCGTCTAAAATATGGCTTATTACGATTTTTTTCATATCTCTTAAAGTTTCTTGGGCGCATTAAGCAATGCTTTCACCTCGGAACCCACGGTGACGGTGTAGCAGCCTGGAAGTGATTCCCATCAAGGCTGCTGCCGAAGTTTCGCAGTGCAGCCTCTCGAGACTCAGCCGGCAAAGAGTAGGGCTATATTTTTCTTCCGCATTCGGAGGCGCCTTGACAGAGGCAGAGTCTTCATTGATTTTGCAGCCCTCGGATGCAGTCTTCAAAGACTGCAACCGACTCATTAAGTTACACACGAAGTTAAATGTGGGGTTGGGTTTAAGGCTAGGTTTAGAGTTAGGGGTTTGTGTTAAGGGGCCTCATTTATATACGGTGCGTAGGCACAAAAAAAGATACATAGCCTACGACGTCACTTTCTTTGCAGATTACTGATTTATAAACACAAACTTGACATTAAAAAAGGGAAATTAAGATTATGCATAATGTCAATAATTTCCAAGTCCATCCTGATTAATAGATGGAAATTCCATGCAGTTTATTTTACCCATAGGTTTATAAATTAGGATATTTTCCGCAAAATGTCATTTTTATTTTTTTATGCGTACGTATTATTTAGGTATGAAATCCACTCAATTTTTTTATCAATGAGACCCAAGGTTAGGGAAATCAGTGCCGCTTAAAACAAAGCTGCTTAATGGAGGTTAAATGACATTACATCGATTTGGCGGATGGAATTGAGCGACGACCCCGAATAATGCAGCCTTCGAAGGCTGCAGCCTATGCTTTGAGAAGCACCCCGTGAGCCAAGAGAAAGAATTAAGTTAGCAAATTAGCAATGAGCAGAGGAGGGCCTGTGAGCTAGTTTATGCTATGAGCTAGGAGCACACAGCCCTTCTACCCTGCTCACATGCTCTGCCTACCGTGAATCATGCTTGTTGCACTAGTTCGAATTTTTTGTTTTTAACAAATATTACATACAGTTTGTTAAGCCATGGCATGGGTTCTTTGTATAATTAAACCACACATACACCAACTATTTGCAGCTTACCTTGATTTTCATCCATGTAGATGCCAGCCAATTGCCAGGTGACCCTCCGCACCGAGCCGCTGTTGAGAGTTGCCGTTGTTGGGGCGGGGAGGGGGTAGCGGAACGTCAACTCCCGCCCTACTGTGCTGTGATTGGCTGGTACTCACAGGCTTTGGGCGGGCTTCAGCAGCCGTCCAATCAACACGGGCATAAGTATCGCACACCAATCAGAGAGCCTACAGATGAGCGCCAAAGCGCTTGCTTTTTAAATTTTTTTTATTTTTTTGCCAAAGCCCTTGCTTTTGGCGTGAGTATTGTTTGAGTGGCGTGAGAGAGTGAGACAGGACGTGAAAGCGTGTGTCACACGCCAGATGCGTGAGAGTTGGCAACCCTGGCGATGGTCGGATAGTAACGCTGTGCATAACCACATGCAAACAACCAATGCAATACCAAACTCATAATTTCGACGAATTTGTCTAATTTTAGTCACCCCATTCTCTACATCAGAAACAGGCAATTTTCAACTGGTTGTTCTTTGCCAAACTAATGAAAAACTGAGCAGCACATTTGCTAATTAGCTAGCGAGCTAACTACATGCCCGCTAGCATTAGCCATCTACCAAGCAATTTAATCACCTCCCTCGTGCTGATAGCCAAGTGATTCAGCAGCCGTCTAAGTTAGCTGCGAGCTACTCAGGCAGCACAAACTGACATTACAGGCCTGCTGACCATTTATACAGACTTACAAATTGCAGTCAAATTGTGAAATATTGGAGAGAAAGAGCTTGCATATTTCCCTTAAAGAGCTCGTAATCCCCAACTTGTTGCATGCAGAATGAACACCTGTTTAGCATTTTCTGCGGGGTAGGGCTATGATAATGAAGAAGGAGGGGCTGCTCCGGTCGAGAACCGCACATACCAGGACTTAAAGTCACGTGTCCGCAAAGTGTGTAAAACTTTTAAATATGGCCACTAGTTGGCGTTCACACACTCGAGCAAAAACCGACACACACTTACACGGATTATGCCCGGAAATCATGAAAATTTTGGACAAGCGAGATTATTGTGCAGGAGGCATGTTTGAGTACTGCAGATCACTGTTATATGGTTAGAAAAATGAGGACCATGATTTTGTCCTGACATTTCAACAGGTCCTGACTTTGTTGGTGTTTATCCAGACATTTGTCTCAACATTTCATGGAAACAAACACACACACACACACACACACACACACACACACATAATGAAGTGAATATTAACAATGATAATTAATCTCATTAATGTCTCTGGTGTGCAGATGGCTGTCACCTCACACTGGATCCAAACACAGCGCACAGATACCTGTCTCTGTCTGAGAGGAACAGGAGGGCGACACACACACCGGGGAGATGCGAGCCGTATCCTGATCACCCAGAGAGATTTGAGCGCTGGCAGCAGGTTCTGTGCAGAGAGAGTGTGTGTGAGCGCTGTCTGTTACTGGGAGGCTGAGTGGAGTGTGTGTAAGAGGGGGGGATGGGTTTATATAGCAGTGACAGATAAAGGAATCAGCAGGAGAGGAGAGGGGGGGGACTGTGTGTTTGGATGGAATAAAATCTCCTGGAGTCTGAGCTGCACTGAGACCCGTTACACCATCTGTCACAATAATAACCCAACACACTTACCTGCCCCCCCCTCCCCCTACCGCAGCGCAGGAGTGTGTGATGATGGTGAGAGAGGAGTGTGTGTGTACAGGGTCGGTGTGTGTGTGGACCGTCCGGCCGGCACTCTGTCCTTCTACAGCGTCTCAGACTCTGACACACTGACCCTCCTGCACAGAGTCCACACACACTTCACCCAACACACACCCCTCTGTGCTGGGTTTGAAGTGTATAACTCCTCAGTGTCCCTCTGTCAAGTGGAGTAGAAATACACACACCCACACACACCCAAACACATATTACACACTCTCAGTGGCAATTTCATATACACTGTGTAACCACACAAACATACAAACTTACACACACGTCCCCAAATTCAAACACATTCACACTCATACATACAAACTCATCCAATTTAACTGTCTCTCTCTCTCAGAGGCACGCACACACACACACACACACACACTCACTCAGTATGCCTGTCTGTAGAGGAGTGTGTGTGTGTACATGTTATGACCCTGCTGGTGGTTGTTTGACTGGCTGCCTGCAGCATGTTTGCCTGTCTCTCCTGATTTCTTACAGGTGAGGCCTGACTGGACGTGGGCGGAGTCAGCTCCTTAAAACCAGCTTTGCCCTGACTATCGGGGGAGAGCTTTACTAGTGCCAGGCCACCACATATTTTTGGCATCCTGCTTAATTTTTGCCCTGCTCTACCATTTTGTTTTTGTATCTTTTTATTTGTATTTTTCTAATTGGTCTAAGTAAAGAACTGTTTGTTAAATAAATCCCCTAGATCTTACGCTGCCTTTGTCTTTTATGTTGCAATCCTGTTGTGGGTCGTAACAGTACAGAACAGGAGTGTGTGATGATGATGGTAGAGGAGTGTGTGTGTACAGAACAGGAGTGTGTGATGATGATGATGGTAGAGGAGTGTGTGTGTACAGAGCAGGAGTGTGTGATGATGATGGTAGAGGAGTGTGTGTGTACAGAGCAGGAGTGTGTGATGATGATGGTAGAGGAGTGTGTGTGTGCAGAGCAGGAGTGTGTGATGATGAAGGTCGAGGAGTGTGTGTGTACAGAGCAGGAGTTTGTGATGATGATGGTAGAGGAGTGTGTGTGTACAGAACAGGAGTGTGTGATGATGATGGTAGAGGAGTGTGTGTGGACAGAGCAGGAGTATGTGATGATGATAGTACAGGAGTGTGTGATGATGATGGTAGAGGAGTGTGTGTGTACAGAGCAGGAGTGTCTGATGATGATGGTAGAGGAGTGTGTGTGTGTACAGAGCAGGAGAGTGTGATGATGATGATGGTAGAGGAGTGTGTGTGCACAGAGCTGGAGTGTGTGATGATGATGGTAGAGGAGTGTGTGTGTACAGAGCAGAAGTGTGTGATGATGATGGTCAAGGAGGGTGTGTGTACAGAGCAGGAGTGTCTGATGATAATGGTAGAGGAGTGTGTGTGTACAGAGCAGGAGTGTGTGATGATGATGGTAGAGGAGTGTGTGTGTACAGAGCAGGAGTGTGTGATGATGATGGTAGAGGAGTGTGTGTGTACAGAGGAGGAGTGTGTGGTGAGGATGATGGTAGAGGAGTGTGAGTGGACGGGGCAGGGGTGTGTGATGATGATGGTAGAGGAGTGTGTGTGTACAGAGCAGGAGTGTGTGATGATGATGATGATGGTAGAGGAGTGTGTGTGTACAGAGCAGGCGTGTGTGATGATGATGATTATGGTAGAGGAGTGTGTGTGTACAGAGCAGGGGTGTGTGATAATGATGGTAGAGGAGTGTGTGTACAGAGCAGGAGTGTGTGATGATGATGGTAGAGGAGTGTGTGTGTACAGAGCAGGAGTGTGTGATGATGATGGTAGAGGAGTGTGTGTGTACACAGCAGGAGTGTGTGATGATGATGATAGAGGAGTGTGTGTGTACAGAGCAGGAGTGTGTGATGATGACGGTAGAGGAGTGTGTGTGTACAGAGCAGGAGTGTGTGATGATGATGGTAGAGGAGTGTGTGTGTACAGAGCAGGAGTGTGTGATGATGATGGTAGAGGATTGTGTGTACAGAGCAGGAGTGTGTGATGATGATGATGATGGTATAGGAGTGTGTGTGCACAGAGCAGGAGTGTGTGATAATGATGGTAGAGGAGTGTGTGTGTACAGAGCAGGAGTGTGTGATGATGATGATGGTAGGGGAGTGTGTGTGTACAGAGCAGGAGTGTGTGATGATGATGGTAGAGGAGTGTGTGTGTACAGAGCAGGAGTGTGTGATGATGATGATGATGGTATAGGAGTGTGTGTGCACAGAGCAGGAGTGTGTGATAATGATGGTAGAGGAGTGTGTGTGTACAGAGCAGGAGTGTGTGATGATGATGATGGTAGATGAGTGTGTGTGTACAGAGGAGGTGTGTGTGATGATTAAATGGGTTTGATGCTGGTGAAAGATGCAGGATGAAGTGCTTTTGAAGTGCAGTAATAATTCTGTCCTGTTCCTGCATCTCTGTATGAAAGAAGCCTGTGACAAACGCCTGTGTGAGGTGCCCCTTATTTTACTCATTTTTACAGCAGCTTTCATTCATTTTTACAAGAGCTCCCATGTGAAAGTCTCAGAGCGTAACTGCAGCTGATGGGGGTGCAGAATGATCACTGTAATGTACTTATTTCCTCTCATTACTGTAAACTATCATGGATTCAATGGATTGAGTGTCATCATTGTGTATTTGAACCTATTGCTGTAATTTTCTCTTTTTACTGACTATGATCTTCTGTAAATAAAACTGAATTTAGAAAGGAATTGTTTTCTGTGATGATTTTCAGTTCCCTGATGTGCTGAACTGAGACCCAGCAGGAGTTATTAATGATTATATATTATGTAGGAGCTCAATATGAGTAAATCTGTTCAGGGCTAAAATCTGCTCTGCTGAAGCTCTGACATCATCTCCTGTGCTGCACATGGACTCCAGAATAAAGAACACTGGTGGTGCTGAGATGTTGCTTCTGTTAATACAGTGTAACCATTCAGTACATTTCAGTACAAAGTGCTGTTTATCTGTTGAGCAGGTTTGCTTGGTTCTGGTCATAGACACGGCTCTGCTGTGGGTCTAACCCTGGATCTGCTGCTCATCATTTGGATGGATTAAACCACACAGCCAAAAATAATCATAGAAGAGTCAAAGCCAAGTTTCACAAACACATCATGGTGACCAAAAACAACCCTCACACTCGACCGTGAGAGCAGCCAAACAATTACATACTTGGCTTACAATATATGATGTGCACAATGTAATTAAAATCAGAATATTACGCATTAGCCATGGCGAAAGGTCGTCGGAAAGGTTGATATCAAATTAATTCTTGAGGTCTCTGACCTGACACAAATGTTTCAGAGGTAAATCCTGTCAGAGAAGGGCGTTCTCCATCTCACCACAAGGGGGCAATAACCCCTCTCAAAGCACACAAATCTCAGGAAGGAGATGCTGAGGTTTTGGGAGTTACAGAGCAAGAGCTCCTGACATCACTAGCTCTGCTGATGCAACATGGATCACTGACCCTAATCTAAATGCTGTACCAGTTTTACCCACGTGCACCATGGTCTCTTTAACACTTAAACAACACTGGCAGTGTTACATGAAATCACACCACTGATCATCACCTCAGCCCCAGCCTCAGGGTAACAACAGAATTCAGACTCATGACTGAGGCTACCGTGGTAACGAGCCCCATATTAATTATTCTCATCTGGTGCGTTTGGCAGCAAACTGCACCTTATTGTGGGGGTGTTTCTGATGTCACTAACACGTCTCTGATGTTTGGGTTTTCTCTCAGAAACTAACCTCTGTGATGTCTGGAAAAGGTCTATGAGACACAGAGTTGTTTCTGTTTAGTGCCAGTATTTATGAATGATCTGTCTGAAATGATGAAATGACCTACAAATGCCGTGTAACCACATGTTGTGGGGTGTTTATGGGTTTTGCAGTTGTAACAGCCTCTACTTTTATCATGACTTTAATTTTTCTGTCATTGTTTTTTATCATTTTCTAAAGAGACCATCTTCTAATATTATCCCTCTCTTTCATCGTTAATCTTTGAGTTCCTTCCATTTGAAGCACTTCGGGCAGCAATCCTGGCCTGAAATGAAGTTATTTAGTTACACGCGGAGCAAGTCTGGAATTTGTGTACAATAAACCAGTTTAACTGTGAGATGTTAATCACTGACCACACAATCTGAGGCAGTTATGATTCAGCCACTGATAAAAAAAAATGTTCAGAATAAGGAAATATTTTTATTTGCTCGGAATTTCAAGGGAGCTGAATAAATGTTTCTCTGCTGAAGGCATTTAAATAATTGTTTGTTGGGAAGCTTGTGCTGAAATCTGCGGGACTCCCAGAGCTTCAGTCATAAGTGTGATGTGTGACGGGGAGGGGTTGGGGAGTGAAGGGTTAATATTAGAGCCGCCCTGACCTATTTAGTGCCCCAGGCAAGATTTTCACTGGTGCCCCTTGTACTGCAGCCGATTTCACATTATGTTCATACACTTAGACAAAAACTGCATATGCATTAGTAATATCTTTCAGTTTGTTCAGAATGACGTCAGGGACTCCCATGACAAACTGGAGCAACCTGTGCTGGCTGATTTATGAAAGACACTTTGTGCTGCTGTGTTCATCAGTTCCCGAAGTACAGAGGTAGAAAAGTGGCGGCACGTCAGGCCAAACACAAGATAGTGGCTGACATCTACCACCTCAGCTACAGCATCATCTATTGCAGTTTCACTCGTTTATTCAGTGCTTGAAAAAAAATGTACACACTAGGGGGCAGTGTTACACAATCTCTGGTCCCTTTGACAAATTACTGAATTTCAACACTCCCACTTAATTTTACAATGGTATCAAAAACCTTTACTCTAAATCATATCTCTTAGACTTAACTAAACAGAAAACATCAAAATAATAAATCCTTACTGCTCAAACTAGCAGGGTTTTTTCTTGCTTGTATCTTAGCTTTTCTTACAGTGTTCTCCACACATTCAACATAAAACAATAAATGTTCTTACTAAATTAGGCAGCACAAAGTCCAGTCTCTCTCCTGAGATACTCAAACTTTTGTCTAGTTACTGCCTTGGTCAAGATACCTGCTTTCATATCATCAGTTGGACAGAACTGTAGTTGTATTTCTCCATACTGCACACATTCACCAATGTAATGATGGCGAACATCAATGTGTTCGGTTCTTGAATGATCAACAGGGCTCTTTGTGATTGCGATGGCTCCTTGATTGTCTTCCAGCACCACGGTTGGTGTAGTGTCCAGTCTGAGGTCTTTCAGCAGTGGTTGAAGGCAGGTACATTCCTGAGCTGCGTGGCTCAGTGTGAAGTATTTTGGTTCTGCAGACGAGAGCGCACCTGTCCACTGTTTCCTGCTCAGCCGACTCACTGCTCCTCCACTCCGCAGAAAAACATGGCCGGGTGTTGAGCGACGATCATCTTGATCTCCAGCCCAGTCGGCATCTGAAAATCCAACTAAAGCTGCAGAATCTGACTGTTCGTACTTGAGAGCAAAGTTCAGTGTCCCTTTCAAGTATCTAAGTATTCTCTTCACAGCAGTCAGATGCATGGGCGCAGATGGCACGGGGGACGGTGGGGGGGGGAACACGTCCCCCACAGATTTACAGTGACACGGATCCATCCCCCCCTCCCACACTGTCCCTACGTAAGGTGACAAACATAAGTTAAAAAAAAAAAAAGGATCAATTTTCCGTTAGTTCGGCACTTCGGCTAACTTTCATTGCAGCACAAAATTGAATTGGCAGCAGCAGTACCTTTTCAGTGATCAATCCACATCACACCGAACCGATTAATGAAGGAGAAACTGATCGCCCCGGTGTTTCTGCCATGAGGTGCGTTCAGGTGTACTCCTACGTCGGGACTTTCAAGTTGGAGAAGCATTGAAATCTATTATCTACAAGCACAAGCGTCGGGGTTTTCATTTCAGTCTACTAAGATAATTTTTCTTCTTGTTCCATTTTCCACGGTGTCCCAAATTGTTATGCTGGGAAGCGCTCAGTTCTGATGTCATGCTGTTCGGAGCTCCGAG
This sequence comes from Gymnothorax reevesii, assembly GCA_029721435.1. Classification (NCBI taxonomy): domain Eukaryota; kingdom Metazoa; phylum Chordata; class Actinopteri; order Anguilliformes; family Muraenidae; genus Gymnothorax; species Gymnothorax reevesii. Next base: position 78,810,098 of record CM056584.1, on the reverse strand, counting down.
TTCCGACTTCCAATAATGTGGTCCTACGAGAAGTTGGTTGCTTTGCCTGTGCCTGCCGCGGGAATCCGATTCAACTGCCCAGTGATTGAGTGAAGAGTCAGCTGGGGATTTTTCTGTCATATTGAGCCAGAGAAGGGGAGATCACAACGATTTTTTTTTCTTTCAAGAACCAAAAGATATAAATATCCTATAATATCCTATGCCTGTTGCCTTTCCTGGATGTCCCAATACTTGTTTTGAGTAGCTGGTCTGAGAGAAGTATGGAGGGCTCACCTGTAGTAGGCTAAATGTACCAGCATTCTGCGCTGAAGGAGAGTATTTTTAATGTTTTTATTTTTATGAATAATGTTATCTTAGTATGCAGCAACTGAACGTATAAGATTTAAAATGTTTATTGTCCTCCTCCTGGTCTGCAGACAATCCTTGGTAAGGTGTGTTACAAGTAATGAAGAAACAAAAAACAATCACAGCGTTTTTTTCAAAAATCTAACAATGTAAGTATCATGTTGCCTGTTGACTTCCCCAGATGTGGCAGATATTCATTTTGTAATTATGAGTAGCTTATCTGACAATAATAAGAGGGCATTTGCTCTCATCTGAAGTAGGCTTAATGTGAAACAACAAGCTTTTTAGGTTGTTAATATTCTTATTTATTAATGTTACTTTAGTGAGCAACTTTTAAAATGTTACCGCTGTTCATGTGGCCTGCAGGCCATTCCTGATGACAGTGATGCAGGCCCTAGGCAGGCGAGAGAGGATCTGCCAGGGAGCAGCTCAAGAGGAGACAGACTGCATGAGGAGGGCGAGACGGAGAGAACACAGACAGATGAGGCAGGGAGAGAACGACTCGGAGGGACAAGAGATGACACAGAGGGAGAGGGTGCTGGTGACATCATAATGACATATACAAAGCCAAATCAGCCTGACCCAGAAGTGCTCAGAAAACAAGCACTCAAAGAAAGGACACTAACATGCCAGAAAGTGTGGTATGAGAAGTATCCCTGGTTACACGTTAGCGTAGGTACTGAGGGTGATCTGTGTTTTCACTGCTCCAAATACTTTAAGACAGGGAAAACAGCACAAACCATAGAGTATTGACCCAGCCTTTGTCAGCACTGGATTTCAAAACTGGAAAAAAGCACTTGAAAGATTTTCCATGCATGAGAAATCAGGTGGTCACAAAGTGGCTATGACAACTGCTGCATATGAAACCAGGCCAGTTACTACACAGTTGAGCAGTGCAGTCAGTACACAGCAAGCAGAAAACAGAGCTAGCCTGTGAAAAATAATCAGAGCTGAGATGTTTCTGGTAAGGCAGGGGTTGGCCTTTAGGGGTCATGAACATCATCAAGGTAACCTAGACCAGCTTTTGAAATACAAAGCTCAAGGTGATCAGTCATTCGCAAGGTGGTTATCTGCAAAGACAGGCGTGCACACATCTTGGGACTGTCAAAATGAGCGGATAAATTTGATGAGTTCAACAATTATCAGGGATTTGCAGATGAGATCCGGTCCTTACCAGTATTGCAATATTCCATTATTATGGATGGAACAAGGGATCTCTCTGGTGTTGAGCAGGAGGCGCTGTGCCTACGTTATGTTGACGCTGATTTGTTGGTCCACGAAGAATTCATCGGGTTGTGTGAAACAACTTCTACGACAGGTGAAAATCTTGTCAAGATCATTTTGGATGTTTTGTTGAGGCTGAATTTGCCAATATCTGGCCCCCGAGGTCAGGCATATGATGGGGCTTCAAATATGGCTGGGAACAGGCGCGTGCAGGCCCATCTGGACACTCTGGACTTTTCCCAGTGGCCTGTGTCCTTATTGGCCTGCCTGGCTGCCAATAAATAAAATGCAGCCACTTGCCCGCTGTTTCCAGGCGGACAACACACACTTGTTGCAACAGCAGCAGCGCTGGCAGCACTATGTTGACAGAGAACACGCCCCCTCACTGCATAGTGCACACGTAGCCAACATGAACTCTGATCAGAGGGTAGGATTGATCGAAATTACAGCGGTCACCGCTTTTCTTTTAGAGGACTCGTGTTGTGACTGGTTAGTTGCTTTATGGCCCGCCTCTACACAGCCAAAACACAGGAAATGTAGAGAAGGCCAAAACAAAAAATGACATGTTCATAACTTGTTGATTTAGATTTAGGTATTCATGGTAAAAAGAGCATGTGATCATTGTCCAGGCCAAAAAGAAAGAAAAAGGATGTGTGCATAAGTTATAGTTGTTTGAATTGTCGTCTCAATAAAAAACAGATGTATATGGTAAGTCATCTTGTACAGTATTTTATTCAAGATGCCTCTGGTGATGCATGTTTCTATAACGCAGACTATGAAATTTAAGTTTCCGTTCGCACCGTGTGTCTGTGCGCCCTTCTCACCTTTTGCATGCCTGAACTGTATTGATACTCGCCTCGTCCAAAAAGTTCCGTGTGTGTTTGCATTTCTCTGTGACACAAGCTAAACCTCTAGCTTAACATGGCTCAGTCTAAACTGTACAGTCAAAAGTACAGAAAGGAGTGGGAATCAAACCCTGAATTCAAAGGCAGGTTGAAGCAGTTTATTGGGGATGATACTCGGGCATACAGATTTATATTGCAAGGCTGATTTCTATGCCAAACTAAGCGATATAAAAAAACACATGGCAACTCCAAAACACATGCACAAGGTGTATTATGCAAATTAGGTAATGACGTCATCCATCAACTTTTAGGACAGCCAATACAATAGTATTATATTCAATATTCTTTTTAGCTATTGTAAGCTGGCATGACATCTAAACGATTTGCTGACAAAATAATACAAACATGTTTTTGTGTAATTCTGCACATTATATAAATAATATAGAACAAAAGGACAGAGTATGATGTAGAGAAGAGATTAGAGAAGACAAAACTGGTATGGTATGGAGGACTGTGTGGAGCTGTCGTCATGGTTGTGTTTAATAGAGCGTAGTTGTGTGGCTGTCAGTCTAATAGTGTTGTTGTAGTTGCTATTACAACTCTAAATGCTGCCTAAAGTCGTCTTTTTTTGAAGAAAAACCCCCACAAATTTTTCGCCGCGCGCACTTTGCGTCCACCGCAACACTTCAGTGGCCTGCATGCTTGGTAGTCTATCGGCCTGAATTGGATCCCCAGCACGCTCCTGAATCCAAGTACATAGATTACTAACTTATTAACGAGCACTCTAGTTTAATATGTAAAGTTGCACCGCTAGTAATGAAAACTAATTCCTTCTCAGCAATCGCCCTGTTCTAGTCTCCGCCTCTTGCTCAGCTCTCCCTGTCTTCTCCTGAGTTTCAGCGAGATCTCTCGCACGTGCTTAATTACTTTCCTCACTTGTTATCTGTGCACTTGGAACTCCTTGACCGGAGCTGTTTAAATGTCATAGGCTGTCTGTGTGATTCCCGTCCGTGTCTTGGCTTTCGCCAATTTTCGTGGTTAGGGCTTCCCTCATGTGATTCTCCCGTTGTAATCAGTCTGATCCAGCTCACCTGTTCCCTACATAGCATGCGACTTCCCTCCCATCTATTTAAGAGTCCTCACTGCAGTTCTGACTTTGTCAGCATGTTTATCAATATTCCTTTGTGCAGAACGCCTTGCATGCCATTGAGTATTGGTTTTCTTCTACTGGTTTGTCCGATTTTTGCCAGTGCCCTTGTATTGTTTTGTCTTTCTGGATTTTGACCAATTTTTGTATGACCACGATTTCTGTGTTTGGATGTCCTGTGTATGACCCTTGGCTTTGTTCATTGTCTACAACTTTTTGCCTACTGTTTATGTACCTTTGCTCATCTGTCTTCCTGGTACTGACCCCTGCCTGTCTAGTCAACACTGTTTTTGGATTTCATATTGTGGCTTGCCAATTTTTTTTTGGCTTTGACTCGGACCTCATTAAAGGCATACTTTTTTTGGATTTCCTTCTCTTGCGTGTGGTTCCTGAACTCTACGTCACAGATTTTATTCACAATTTACACTTCATCCCAACTATTTCGGAATTGGGGTTGTGTGTATATAGAGAGACCAAAAAAAAGCAATTACGTAATCCAGTGCCAAATTTCAACAACCTCATTGAGAGATGCTTTTGCTCTGAGATATTTGGAGATGAGTACTTCAATCACACAATTTTTTGTGGTCACAGCGCATATTCTGGAGCCGCCATTCCTCGTTGGCAGTGCTTGGGTTCGAGTGCTACCATTGTCCTAACACTCCTATTTTTGATTTGAGCTCCTCGTAGACGCCGGGGCCTATAAAAGTCCAACCGAAAATGAGTAAAAATCAGGTTATAACGCCACGGCTAACGGAAGTTCAACGAGAATGCGCGATTAGGATGCTACAGGCCGGAAGTCGGGTAGATAGTTGTCAGTCAATTCAGCGTGCATTCTGCGACAATTAGTCACCTCAGAACCAGTTTTAATGCCAGCAGGAACACGGTTGATCGCCCCAGATCCGGTAGGCCACGTGTTATGACTCCAGTGTCTGACCGTTGAATCACGACTGACCATGTGCTACACACCGAACCAACCTTCATTTTGAAGAAAACCTCAATGCCATCCATTACTGCAATGAAATTCTCTGTCCAGTCTTTCCGTTTGTCCAGCGTCACCAACTGAATTTCCAACAGGACAACTCGTGTCCGCACGTGGCACGTATCTGTATGGAGTTCCTTTGAGACGTCAACGTGCAAATACTTCCCTGGCCAGCATTTTTCTCCAGATCCTTCACCTATCGAACACTTGTGGGACATTCTAGATAGAGCGATCCGGAGACGTCAACCACTGCCAGCTACAGTACGTCAGCTAAGACAAGCACTGACCGAAGAGTGGAACAGGGTTCCACAAGCATTAATCAGATGTCTGGTGATGTCTATGAGATGCAGGTGTACCGCCGTTCGTGGTGCTAACTGGGGACGTACGAGATATTGAGTGTCATTTGTGTTTGGTAATGTTGAACTTCATCAGCCAACATGGCGGTATTCCAACCCGATTTTCAATTATATCTATTGTCTGAGATTCCATCTTTCATTTGATGTCAATGAAGTGTTGATTAATAACAGTTACACTTGATAAAATCAAGAAATAGAAAATTGTGTTTCTTTATTTTGGTCAGTACATATATATACCCTAGCACTCTGCCCGTGGGGATCCACAAGTTCTATTTTATGTAACTTCATGCAGCATTATGATGTCATCACATGCACCTCTATGATGTTATCACATTGCTATGGTGTTGCTATGGCGTTTCCATAAACACCAAGGTCACATGATGGATGTTTTTATAGTGACAAAAACTAAGTTACCATCAAGGGGAACACACTGCGCTGACATTCCGCGCTCAGTGGAAGACAAAGTCGCCTGCAAGACGGAGCGAAAAAGCGTTGCTCACGTTATGCTGCAGATTACGCGTTACTCTCTCTCGCGGCCTGGCATCTGTTTTTTGGGATTCAGGACTCCTGTGGAGGAATTGGCTTGGGTTCAAAAGGGGGAATCCCCAGGAGAGGACAAAGGGGGAATCCCCAGGTGAGGACATAAAAGGGTAATCCCCAGAAGAGGACAAAGGGGGAATCCCCAGTAGAGTACACACAGGGGGAATCCCCAGGAGAGGACATACAGGGGGAATCCCCAGAGGAGAACATACAGGGGGAATCCCCAGGAGAGGACACACAGGGGGAATCCCCAGGAGAGGACATACAGGGGAAATGCCCAGGATAGAACATACAGGGGGAATCCCCAGGAGAGAACATACAGGGGGAATCCCCAGGAGAGGACATACAGGGGGAATTCCCAGGAGAGGACATACAGGGGGAAACCCAGGAGACGACATACAGGGGGAATCCCCAGGAGAGGACATACAGGGAGAATCCCCAGGAGAGGACATACAGGGGGAAATTCCAGGAGAGAACATACAGGGGCAATTCCCAGGAAAGAACATACAGGGGGAATCCCCAGGAGAGGACATACAGGGGGAATCCCCAGGATAGGACATATAGGGTGAATTTTCCCAGGAGAGGACATACAGGAGGAAACCCAGGAGAGGACATACAGGGGGAATTCCCAGTAAGAATATACAGGGGGAATCCCCAGGAGAGGACATAGAGGGGGAATCCCCAAGATAGGACATATAGGGTGAATTCCCAGGAGAGGACATACAGGGGGAATCCCCAGGAGAGGACATACAGGGGGAATCCCCAGGAGAGGACATACAGGGGGAATCCCCAGGATAGGACATATAGGGTGAATTCCCAGGAGAGGACATACAGGGGGCAACCCAGGAGACGACATACAGGGGGAATCCCCAGGAGAGGACAAAAGGGGAATCCCCAGGAGAGGACATACAGGGGGAATTCACAGGAACGAACTTACAGGGAGAATCCCCAGGAGAGGACATACAGGGGGAATCTCCAGGAGAGGACATACAGGGGGAATCCCCAGGATAGGACATATAGGGTGAATTCCCAGGAGAGGACATACAGGGGGAAACCCAGGAGACGACATACAGGGGGAATCCCCAGGAGAGGACAAAAGGGGAATCCCCAGGAGAGGACATACAGGGGGAATTCACAGGAAAGAACTTACAGGGAGAATCCCCAGGAGAGGACATACAGGGTGAATTCCCAGAAGAGGACATACAGGGAGAATCCCCAGGAGAGGACATACAGGGGGAATTTCCAGGAGAAAACATACAGGGGGAATCCCTAGGAGAGGACATACAGGAGGAATCCCCAGGATAGGACATATAGGGTGAATTCCCAGGAGAGGATATACAGGGGGAAACCCAGGAGACGACATACAGGGGGAATCCCCAAGAGAGGACATACAGGGAGAATCCCCAGGAGAGGACATATAGGGTGAATTCCCAGGAGATGACATACAGGGGGAAACCCAGGAGACGACATACAGGGGGAATCCCCAGGAGAGGACATACAGGGAGAATCCCCAGGAGAGGACATACAGGGGGAAATTCCAGGAGAGAACATACAGGGGCAATTCCCAGGAAAGAACATACAGGGGGAATCCCCAGGAGAGGACATACAGGGGGAATCCCCAGGATAGGACATATAGGGTGAATTCCCAGGAGAGGACATACAGGAGGAAACCCAGGAGAGGACATACAGGGGGAATTCCCAGGAAAGAATATACAGGGGGAATCCCCAGGAGAGGACATAGAGGGGGAATCCCCAAGATAGGACATATAGGGTGAATTCCCAGGAGAGGACATACAGGGGGAATCCCCAGGAGAGGACATACAGGGGGAATCCCCAGGAGAGGACATACAGGGGGAATCCCCAGGATAGGACATATAGGGTGAATTCCCAGGAGAGGACATACAGGGGGCAACCCAGGAGACGACATACAGGGGGAATTCCCAGGAGAGGACAAAAGGGGAATCCCCAGGAGAGGACATACAGGGGGAATTCACAGGAACGAACGTACAGGGAGAATCCCCAGGAGAGGACATACAGGGTGAATTCCCAGAAGAGGACATACAGGGAGAATCCCCAGGAGAGGACATACGGGGGGAATCCCCAGGAGAGGACATACAGGGGGAATCCCCAGGATAGGACATATAGGGTGAATTCCCAGGAGAGGACATACAGGGGGCAACCCAGGAGACGACATACAGGGGGAATTCCCAGGAGAGGACAAAAGGGGAATCCCCAGGAGAGGACATACAGGGGGAATTCACAGGAACGAACGTACAGGGAGAATCCCCAGGAGAGGACATTCAGGGTGAATTCCCAGAAGAGGACATACAGGGAGAATCCCCAGGAGAGGACATACAGGGGGAATCCCCAGGAGAGGACATACAGGGGGAAACCCAGGAGACGACATACAGGGGGAATCCCCAGGAGAGGACAAAAGGGGAATCCCCAGGAGAGGACATACAGGGGGAATTCACAGGAAAGAACTTACAGGGAGAATCCCCAGGAGAGGACATACAGGGTGAATTCCCAGAAGAGGACATACAGGGAGAATCCCCAGGAGAGGACATACAGGGGGAATTTCCAGGAGAAAACATACAGGGGGAATCCCTAGGAGAGGACATACAGGGGGAATCCCCAGGATAGGACATATAGGGTGAATTCCCAGGAGAGGATATACAGGGGGAAACCCAGGAGACGACATACAGGGGGAATCCCCAGGAGAGGACATACAGGGAGAATCCCCAGGAGAGGACATACAGGGGGAAATTCCAGGAGAGAACATACAGGGGGAATTCCCAGGAAAGAACATACAGGGGGAATCCCCAGGAGAGGACATACAGGGGGAATTCCCAGGAAAGAACATACAGGGGGAATCCCCAGGAGAGGACATACAGGGGGAATCCCCAGGATAGGACATATAGGGTGAATTCCCAGGAGAGGACATACAGGAGGAAACCCAGGAGAGGACATACAGGGGGAATTCCCAGGAAAGAACATACAGGGGGAATCCCCAGGAGAGGACATAGAGGGGGAATCCCCAGGATAGGACATATAGGGTGAATTCCCAGGAGAGGACATACAGGGGGAATCCCCAGGAGACGACATACAGGGGGAATCCCCAGGAGAGGACATACAGGGGGAATCCCCAGGATAGGACATATAGGGTGAATTCCCAGGAGAGGACATACAGGAGGAAACCCAGGAGAGGACATACAGGGGGAATTCCCAGGAATGGACATACAGGGGGAATTCCCAGGAGAGGACATATAGGGGGAATCCCCCCCTGCATGTCTATTATAATAGCGTCGCTCACGATATGCTGCAGATACGTGCCCAGTGGAATCTTGCACTGAGTGGCCAGACATACACACACACAGAGGCCACTCGGCTATCATAATATAAATATATATATGATTTTTAATTTTTTTTTTTGAATTTCCAACAGGACAACTCGTGTCCGCACGGGGGAAATTCCAGGAGAGAACATACAGGGGGAATTCCCAGGAAAGAACATACAGGGGGAATCCCCAGGAGAGGACATACAGGGGGAATCCCCAGGATAGGACATATAGGGTGAATTCCCAGGAGAGGACATACAGGAGGAAACCCAGGAGAGGACATACAGGGGGAATTCCCAGGAAAGAACATACAGGGGGAATCCCCAGGAGAGGACATAGAGGGGGAATCCCCAGGATAGGACATATAGGGTGAATTCCCAGGAGAGGACATACAGGGGGAATCCCCAGGAGACGACATACAGGGGGAATCCCCAGGAGGAAACCCAGGAGAGGACATACAGGGGGAATTCCCAGGAGAGGACATACAGGGGGAATTCCCAGGAGAGGACATATAGGGGGAATCCCCCCCTGCATGTCTATTATAATAGCGTCGCTCACGATATGCTGCAGATACGTGCCCAGTGGAATCTTGCACTGAGTGGCCAGACATACAAACACACAGAGGCCACTCGGCTATCATAATATAAATATATATATGATTTTTAATTTTTTTTTGCAAAGTCTAATTTAGTGTTTTTAAGTGTCACCAGAGGTTTTGACCTTGATGTTCATTGTCTGATTTTACATTCACTAGGGAATTTCTGATTGTGGACTTTGAACATGATAAGCCAACTTCCTTTAGTGTGTTCTTGACCTGCTGTTGCAATGCTCTATTTGGCATTGTATCATTTAACACTGATTTAACCTCACTGATTTTTACATTTGATTTAACCTCCCCTAAAGTGACTGTTATCTGTCTTATTGTTTTATTTCCCCCAGCTTAATAATGGCTTACTTTGTCTGAATTGCCCTTCGGGGACGATTCTGCATCAATCCCTCTTTGGAGCATATAGTGAGAGTTCCCAAGATCAAACACTACATGTTAATTTAACGCACAGAATAAACACCAAACCTTTTATCTACTTAATTCGACCTGTAATAATGATGTAATGGACCACAGCTAACAATGAAACATTGTCAGTCTATTGTCTAATTACTTCTGAACCGATGAAAATAGAGAACTACATGTAGAAATGGCTGAAATTACAAATGGTTAACACAATAATGTTGTGGAGCCCCTTGAATTAAAGCTTATTCTACACTTCCACCACATCTTGATTGGTTAATTTTTAGTGGCGTACGCAGGCAAATTAATGAAAATTGTGCCACTGTCCAAATACATCTGGGCGTATATATAAATAACACTCTCTCACTTTACAACAGAAATGATCACAAAAAGTGTGACACGATTCCCATCAAAGCTGAATTATTGCATCTTGAAATGTGAAGTTTAACCTGGTGGTGGCTCAACAAGGCATGTCGTAAGGTCACTCAAAACTAAAGTGTTTATCCTCTTTGTGCCAGGAATGAACACAAGAATTTTAATGCGATTCCAATAAAAACTGTTCTAGTTAATGCACAAACACAACAGATCCGTGGCAGCAGTGTCTCAGGTGAATTCAGAGCTATTACCTTCAAAAAAACAACGCAGATGATGAGTTAAAACAATATTTTGTCTCTGTACTTTTTTCAGTTGGATGCAGTTTAAAAGGGGTTTGCAAATTACTGCTGACTGCTTTTAAGTATGTTTTACACGATGTCCCAGTTCTCAAAATTGAGGTTGAATGATATGCCAATAAAAATATAACAGCATACCTCAATCATTCCTGAAAAGTCCGAAGTCCAGGTGGTGTAATCTGAGAGCAACCCACTTTCTCATGCTAAACACAAAGTAGCCCACTTCTCCCTGTAAACCAGAAGTTGCCCACCATCTGAAACACAAATGAGGAAGAAAAGCCAACTGAGGAATGAATAAAATTGGATTGAAGAGCAGAGTAATGTCATGATTGGCCGTGTTCCTCAGTGGCAATACTGTGTGGGATCAGTCTATGTGTAGTAGACTTATTGACAAGTAAACAGTCAATTTCTGTGGAAGACTTGCGGTATGGTGAGTAGCGTAAATCTTCTCAATTGCACGGGTTATGGGTCAATCCACCTCAAATCATCCAGGGGCTACCAGGTCACCTCCTCAAAATTCTCCTCAAACATTCACCACAAAAAAGCAGTAGTCCTACCCGTTTAGGTAACGAAAATTGTGAAACAATTTGAAAATTCAGAACAAAAAAGTAAGCTGAAGATCATTCTGATTTTTTTGTCAGACACAGTTCACATTGATAAGATTGCGCAGTACAAATTTCAGAGAGATGAATAATTGGTCACATGGTCATTAATTTGCCCCAAAAAAGGGCATTTTGGGACAAAACCGGAAACATTTACTTAGAAATTATTTCATTTAAAAACTTTTACAAATTATATTACCTGGATTACTGCATTTTTTTACCCCCCCGCCAGCGGTCGACCAAGGGGTATTGTCGTCCCCTTCGCCGTCCATCTGTCCGTTTGTCCCTCAGTCTGTTCATCATCGATGTTACCACTCAAGCGCCTTCAGGTTTGCTTCTAGCTTTCTCATTTTTGGGCGAGTGGTACATTTATGGATGATTTACGAACCTATTAAATTCCAGTCTTAGTTTGGCTTAGTTGGGGCTTCTTGTGAAAAATGAAAAATTGCTATAACTTCCTTATCATTTGAGCTAGGATGCTCAAATTTTTACTGAAAGTACATGGGATCACCCTTTATCACATAACAGAAGCAATTTTGATTTGACCCATTTTTTAATCATTTTCTAGCATTTTCTTTCAAATGGCGTAAATGCTGCCGATCTGTAAATTCAATGACGTTACTGCTCTAGCGCCTTCAGGTTTGCTTCTAGGTTTCTCATTTTTGGGTGGGTGGTACATCTATGGATCCTTCACTTACCTAATTTCGACTCTTAGTTTGGCCACCAGGAGGTGTATTTTGAGAAATGAAAAATGCCCACGCCAAGGTTATTTATATCAGTGCTTAGCTTCATTACAGATATTATTTCTGCAATCAGAATCCAACTAACACCCAATTCAACTTACATACGCAGCCGAGGGGACTTAAGTACTATTAGCACAGTATTTTCAGAGAAAAATATATCATAAAAAAAAAAAAAATTTATCATACTTAGTTCCAGTTACAGGTCATAAAATGTGGTCTTGTTTTTGGGAGTTTTGTGCATTGGGCTGATTTTGAGGCTTTACCTTACAAAAGTGGATCAAGATGCACAGAATCTAAGGCCATTTGCAGATTCTACGGGTCGAATATGGTAAGTATACCCAATTTCAGCCTTGGATGATCAATCTATTTGAAGCAATAAGTTGCCAAAGTTGGCTGAAAATAGGTTTGCAAAATATCAAAATATTCAAATATTGAAGGGCTATAACCTGAAGTCTATTTGAGATACTGGCCTAATATTTTGCATTGTTCTATTTTGTGTGACTATTTACTCTTGAATTTTTTCAAAAATTTTCGAGGAGGTGACCAGGAAAATGTCTCAAAATCTGGATGATTTGACATGGAATGACCCTTATGCAGTCTGTAAGTGTCCACCAGTCAATACTCTGACATGCACTGTTTGATAATTATTGCATAGTGATGGAATTTTTTCTTTTGAGTGAGAGGACAGGTTGAGCTAAAACCTCAACCTGGCCTCTCACTCAAAATAAAAAATTCCCCACCGAAGTCCCCACCAAATATGATAAAGTTTGTGACGTTAGATATAAAAGCCTGCTTTTGGACTGATTATGGTTACTTCTTTGAACAGGCCGTATGTGTTTGTATCTGATGTTGGGCTGTACATGTGTGCATCTGTTTGGTCTGTATCTGTTTGTGTCTGTGTTTGAGCTGTATGTGTTCGTGTCTGTGTTTGAGCTATATGCGCTTGTGTCGTGTGACAATAACTATCAACCCGCACCAAGGACTAATTCCTCTCAAGTCACTGACAACACTAGAGACAGCAATAAGTTAAAATATTTATTGATACAATACAATAAATAAAATCACTGTTGGCAGAGGGGGACAGAATTGAAGATAACACAGATAACTCTCCAGCAGCGAGACGAGGGAAAATATATCGGTGGCCATACTAGCCCTGGAGGCAGAGGCCCGCCCACCCCAACACTCCCAAAATAGACAAAAAAAAAGATCTAGCACTGGTCGGGCAAAACCCCCTCTGACCAGTACAAAAAAGGTCAATGTTATTGCAATGGCGGTATCACCTATAACTCACTACCAAAAAGCAAAAGCAGACAGTCATCAAGCCATCAAAGGCCTGCCTCCTGAGGTCTCTAGGTGACGGGATTCCTGGGAACTCCTCACGAGGAAGTGGATGACGTCACTGTTAGACTGGGCTGTCTTAGGAGAGCTCCGGCTTGAGACAAACAAACAGTATCTTAGCGCCTCCTCTTTAACGCTGCACACAGATCTTAATAACATGGATGGATGACAAGGTGTAAGCGATGGAAGGATACCTTTCCTTTGAAACTGCGCTTTGAGTGCGTTGCATGGAGAGGCTACGATCAGCGTCAACCCTGCTTCCCAATCCGCCAGCTGATCCTCCAACGATATGAGTGCATTCTGTGGTCACTCGCACACAGCTGCAACTGCAATACAGCACCAATCAGGACATACGTAGCAGGGAGACAATCTGAGGCTGCTCAACACTTACGCAGGTAAGGCATACAAAATTCAGACATCCCTTTCAGGAATACTTAGCGTGCGTTGTATGCAATCTGTCCATGGAGCACCCAGCGTCTCGCCCACACTTCCGTATTTCCCTCCGTCCGGTTCTCTCCCAGTCAGTTCATCCAAGCCCGGTGTTGCGCCACCGAATGCTCGCTCTCAAGAACATTAGCGGCAGGTGATACTGGTGAGCTGAGCCGACGCTGGCACCAGCGGCCCTGTAGTTCAAAGCACTCGCCATGGTAGAGGTCATCAACTTTCATGGCGACAGACATATCGGCTAAGTGCCTTCTTCAGGCATTATATGTTGAAATAAATCAGCCGGAGAAAGGTGCCAAATCTATTCTTTTTTTAAGACTGTCATGTTTGCCAGCTATCATGGAAGTAGCGTTAATGTCAGTAATCTGCTTTATAGTTAGCTGCTGCTATAGTTAGCAGCAGCCAGTGTTGCTAAAGCAGGATATGAGTCAAGAGTCACACAACAGTCGATGTCTCGAGATACATAGGGATTTAACGTTGACCTTAACCTGTCCTAAACAAGGGCAGCACTATTATCCAGTCCCAGAAGAATTTCATCATTACCTTTCCCCTTTTCTTTGGGCATAATGCATGTAACTGGAGACTGAAGCAGCCAATCAAAATCGTGGCACATTTGTAACATTCTGCAGAGCTGGAGCGAGCTTGCAGGTGAAGTTGAGCACGCACAGAGACAGCAGTCTGAGAGAGAGGGAGAGACATGCTTTAAGCGAGTATGCTGTGGTTTGCCAGCGTGCAGAACATGAGTTTGCAAGAGGGTATAGAGTGAAACTGAGGGAAGGGGGTTAATATTGCACGTTCATATTGATCATAGCAAACATACAAAGACATTTGTTGAGCACAGAATAGTTTTGTTTGCTCAATTGGAAGGTTTTGATTGCTCACTAATAATTTTTCTTCAAAAAAAGATTTGTGTGCTTGCAAAATATATTTTTCTGCACTCAAAATTTCTGAATTGCTCGCTCAGGATTGTGGCACAAATATAATTCCATATACATATTAAACATCAATTGTATGTGTGCAAGAATGAAAATAAAGTTGTCTCTGATCTGTTTTATTCACAGGAGTGCTCTGATGAGAGGGATGGTTGGACGGCCTCCTGACCTGTCTGTGCTTCAGATGGCAGAAACCTGCAGTGGCCTAGAGCCACTAGACTTGCCTATAGTTGCAAGCATGGGGATGAGTGTAGAAAAAACTCTTGTGGAGTGACAGTTTGGTCTCGCGCAGAGGGGGAGCGTGTTGTCATATCAACTGCCTGAACTCCCCACGAGGTACATAGTACTCCAACCTAATGCTCCACCATCTCCATGTCTGCCTCTGGAGGCCCAAACCTATCAGCGTCAGAGTGTCAGTGGGTCTGCACAGAGGAGGAACAGTTGCATTTGATGAGCCTGCAGTTGTCCATGGAGATGGTCCACAAAGTCGAGGAAGGAACGATCAATCCAAGACTGACACATTTTGCGAAAAAGTAGAATTACCTCGTCACGATATAGGGAGATGTGCCATGTGCGTGTCATGGTTTGTGTATGTGCTTTTTGCTTTTGTTGTTACTCTCGTCCTTGACGACATCGTATTCTTTCCACATCGGATTTTTCACCCAGCTGGCTGATTATTCCAAGGCAGTGCTTCCCTGGAGTCTATATAAGCCAGAGGTCCGCCACGCCTCCTTTGCTGGAGTGTCTGCTTTTTAGTTATTCGCCTCAGCTGAAAATATTAGTAGTCAGGTTTAGTTTGACTCTTATATTCTCTATTATTTCTGGGAAGCTCTGTTTCTTTAGGTATTTTCACACACTATTGTGTGGTGCCTTCTTTTCTCGTTTGTTGAGATTTATTTTTCTCTATATAGGCTCGCATTGTCTCTGGCACTTAGTCGTCTCGTGTTTTCAGAAACGCGAGCCTTGCTCCTTCCATTTCCTATAGCACTTTCTGCTGTGCTCGGCTCAGGGGTTAGTACACCTCTGCTGGCCGCGCACCCGAACTCCTCTCTACCAACCTTTACAGAGCGGGGTGTAACTAGTGCAAAAGCACTAGCAGAGAGAATAATTATGAGCAGAAATGAAACTGTACAAATGAAGAGGGGGGGCCAAATGGAGTTTGAGGCAGCAAATGAGTATTCCAAATGTATCAATGTCATTTCTTCTCCCTGTGGATTGATAATTCACCCAGAAAACGCCATAGCTCGTTGCACCTCCGGATGGCCTTGTGTTTGATCCCTCTGCCACTCCACAATTTGGTTTGGCTGAGATCCAGTGCCCAAATGTGAAGAGTTTTGTTGAATGAAAATACAAAACCCAAAACCAGTGAAGTTGGCACGTTGTGTAAATCGCAAATAAAAACAGAATACAATGATTTGCAAATCCTTTTCAACCTATATTCAATTGAATACACTGCAAAGACAAGTTACTTAATCTTCAAACAGGTAAACTTTGTAATTTTTTGCAAATATTAGCTCATTTGGAATTTGATGCCTGCAACATGTTTCAAAAAAGCTGGCACAAGTGGCAAAAAAGACTGAGAGAGTTGAGGAATGCTCATCAAACACTTATTTGGAACATCCCACAGGTGAACGGGCTAATTGGGAACAGGTGGGTGCCATGATTGGGTATAAAAGCAGCTTCCCAGAAATGCTCAGTCATTCACAAACAAGGATGGGGCGAGGGTCACCACTTATTGAACAAATGTGCGAGCTGATTGTCGAACAGTATACAAACAACATTCCTCAATGAGCTATTGCAAGAAATTTAGGGATTTCATCATCTACGGTCCGTAATATCGTCAAAAGGTTCAGAGAATCTGGAGAAATCACTGCACGTAAGCAACAAGGCTCAAAACCAACATTGAATGCCCGTGACCTTCGATCCCTCAGGCGGTACTGCATCAAAAACCGACATCAGTGTGTAAAGGACATCACCACATAGGCTCAGGAACACTTCAGAAAACCACTGTCAGTAACCACAGTTCGTCGCTACATCTGCAAGTGCAAGTTAAAATGCAAAGCGAAAGCCATTTATCAACAGCACCTAGAAACGCCGCCGGCTTCGCTGGGCCCAAGCTCATCTAAGATGGACTGATGCAAAGTGGAAAAGTGTTCTGTGGTCTGACGAGTCAACATTTCAAATTGTTTTTGGAAACTGTGGACGTCGTGTCCTCCGGACCAAAGAGGAAAAGAAACATCCGGACTGTTATAGGCGCAAAGTTCAAAAGCCAGCATCTGTGATGGTATGGGGGTGTATTAGTGCCCAAGGCATGGGCAACTTACACAAATGTGAAGGCACCATTAATGCTAAAAGGTACATACAGGTTTTGGAGCAACATATGTTGCCATCCAAGCAACGTCTTTTTCATAGACACCCCTGCTTATTTCAGCAAGACAATGCAAAGCCACATTCTGCACGTGTTACAACAGCATGGCTCCGTAGTAAAAGAGTGCGGGTACTAGACTGGCTTGCCTGTAGTCCAGACCTGTCTCCCATTGAAAATGTGTGGCGCATTATGAAGCGTAAAATACGACAACGGAGACCACGGACTGTTGAACAACTTAAGCTGTACATCAAGCAAGAATGGGAAAGAGTTCCACCTGAAAAGCTTCAAAAACTGGTCTCCTCAGTTCCCAAACATTTACTGAGTGTCGTTAAAAGGAAAGGCGATGTAACACAGTGGTAAAAAGGCCCCTGTGCTGACTTTTTTGCAATGTGCTGCTGCCTTTAAATTCTAAGTTAATGATTATTTGCAAAAAAAAATGTAAGTTTCTCAGTTTTAACTTTAAAAATCTTGTCTTTGCAGTGTATTCAATTGAATATAAGTTGAAAAGGATTTGCAAATCATTGTATTCTGTTTTTATCTACGATTTACATCACATGCCAACTTCACTGGTTTTGGGTTTTGTACTTGAAGATGGCCAATGGCACTTTTAAATTAAAGACCAGTCATGCTTATTTTTGGCAAGTGCAAGGCCAGCTCCTCATCACTGGCCTTAAGTGGTGTGACTTGGTTGTTTGGGCGGAGGAGGACTATTTTGAGCGACGACAAGCCAACAAAGTAGTGCAGCAAAACATTAGGCAGAAGGGGGACTCTCTCTACTTAAACATTTACATGCCAAAGTACTTAGAAAAGAAAAACAAGCTTTGCATGAAATGAGCAGCTCTGGTGTCCAATCCGGCCCGCTGAGTAAATATTATTCAACTTCTTAACACAAATATATTTTACCCTGAAAGTTGACAACTTTTCCTAAAGTGGCCTAATAATTGTTGCATTTTTTTGGCTTTTTGTTACTTAATAGTTTTAATAAGACTGTAAATAGTTTTAAAAGTAGCTGAGAGGATTTCTAATGGTTCCATAAAGTTCTCGTAAGTGTTATGACTGGGGTCTTGTATTTCTTTATGTTATATGTACTGACAGCACTCTCCCTCCTCTCCTCTGCAGTAGCAATCAGCCTGCCTGTGTGTGAGAGATGAGCTGCAGGTGCGAGCTCCTGCAGGGTTCCGGGTTCCTGCCTGCTGATTGGCTGACTGCTCATTTCAAATAATGAGAAAACAAACATGATATTGTTTAAACTGCTCATTTTTTCACAGTAAATAAATGGTTTATTATAGTAAGGATATAATAAATGCTTATTACTTGTAGATTACAGATACAACTTAACTACACAACGTAATGAAGGACAATGGCAAGGATATATGTGTGTGTATGCACATATAATAAATTTCACCTCAAGGGCAAGGTGCGCGGAGGTGGGACCTGTATGAGGAAGAAAGGGAAAAACACTCCATACGATACTCAAACAATGTCTACACTACTTACCCCACGCCCTGACCAGGGCTTTGTTTCGGTAGTTGCTAAGCAGACCACTGTAAATATTTGGTTAATACGTCCAGCAATTGATAAAGAAATCAGACTCAGCTTATTCTCCTTCACCCTTCTAATGGCGCGTTCCACACGAATTCTCAGCTGGGCCATCCACTGTGTCTGGAGGACGCTGGGCGCTGTCTGCAGGCATCTGAGAGCGTTTGCTCAGAAAAGGTGGGTAATACACCTTGCACTTAACACATTCATGTATTAGGAAGCCTTTATCAACCATGATGGCCATCTCCTCTGTCAGCAGGTCAGCCAAACCCGATCTCCGGAACAGTTCCTTGTCACTTATTGACCCCTCATATAGGGATGAAACGAAGGGCACTGCTCCATGAGGTGCCATGCCTATCAAACCCTTCATAATGCAGAGGGACTTAAGTGGGGAACATCTCACTCTGGAGGATAGAAGACGAGAGCGTTTGGCCCTTCAGCTCAGTGCAATCAATGATGACCTCTGTATCAGGAAAGTCTTTTAAGTCATGAGGAAGGTTAGCTTTGACATCTGCGGCATCCATCCAGATGCACACTGAGCCCAACAGCAGGTATCAGTAGTTGGTCCAAGAAGAAATAATGTGGCTGAACCAACTAGATCACAAAACAGGGGAGACAAGTGCAATGAAACTGAAAATTGCAAAAACTGAAAATAAGAGAATACAGTAACCAAAAATAATAAAAAAAAAGACATAATCAAGAACATAAAACCAGAACCATGACACTGCCACCATATTCCACCAGCAAATACAGCTGCAATGTGCCACCATATTCCACCAACAAATACAGCTGCACTGTGCCACCATATTCCACCAGCAAATACAGCTGCACTGTGCCACCATATTCCACCAGCAAATACAGCCGCACTGTGCCACCATATTCCACCAGCAAATACAGCTGCACTGTGCCACCATATTCCACCAGCAAATACAGCTGTACTGTGCCACCATATTCCACCAGCAAATACAGCTGTACTGTGCCACCATATTCCACCAGCAAATACAGCTGCACTGTGCCACCATATTCCACCAGCAAATACAGCTGCACTGTGCCACCATATTCCACCAGCAAATACAGCTGCACTGTGCCACCATATTCCACCAGCAAATACAGCTGTACTGTGCCACCATATTCCACCAGCAAATACAGCTGCACTGTGCCACCATATTCCACCAGCAAATACAGCTGCACTGTGCCACCATATTCCACCAGCAAATACAGCTGTACTGCGCCACCATATTCCACCAGCAAATACAGCTGTACTGTGCCACCATATTCCACCAGCAAATACAGCTGTACGGTGCCACCAAATTCCACCAGCAAATACAGCTGCACTGTGCTACCATATTCCACCAGCAAATACAGCTGCACTGTGCCACCATATCCCACCAGCAAATACAGCTGTACTGTGCCACCATATTCCACCAGCAAATACAGCTGTACTGTGCCACCATATTCCACCAGCAAATACAGCTGTTCTGTGCCACCATATTCATCCAGCAAATATAGCTGCGCTGTGCCACCATATTCCACCAGCAAATACAGCTGCACTGTGCCACCATATTCCTCCAGCGAATACAGCTGCACTGTGCCACCATATTTCACCAGCAAATACAGCTGCACTGTGCCACCATATTCCACCAGCAAGTACAGCTGCACTGTAACACCATATTCCACCAGCAAATACAGCTGCACTGTGCCACCATATTCCACCAGCAAATACAGCCACACTGTGCCACCATATTCCTCCAGCAAATACAGCTGTACACTGTAAAAAATATTAGGGTGGTTCAACTTGAAAACTTAACTTTTTAAGGCAGCAATTGGACTTAAGTAAAGTCAACTTCAAGAAAAGCTTTTTTTAATCTTTTCATTTCACTGAAGTGGCTTACAACCTTGAGTTGGAGTATCAGGAACTCATGCAATTAAGCTGAAATTTCAAAACTCATCATGTTAAGTGGAAGTAAATGATAGAAAAAAAGTTATGATCACTTATTTAGCGTTTTACAGTGTTCTGTGCCACCATATTCCTCCAGCAAATACAGCTGAACTGTGCCACCATATTCCACCAGCAAATACAGCTGTACTGTGCCACCATATTCCTCCAGCAAATACAGCTGTACTGTGCCACCATATTCCTCCAGCAAATACAGCTGTACTGTGCCACCATATTCCACCAGCAAATACAGCTGTACTGTGCCACCATATTCCACCAGCAAATACAGCTGTACTGTGCCACCATATTCATCCAGCAAATATAGCTGCGCTGTGCCACCATATTCCACCAGCAAATACAGCTGCACTGTGCCACCATAGTCCTCCAGCGAATACAGCTGCACTGTGCCACCATATTTCACCAGCAAATACAGCTGCACTGTGCCACCATATTCCACCAGCAAATACAGCTGCACTGTAACACCACATTCCACCAGCAAATACAGCTGCACTGTGCCACCATATTCCACCAGCAAATACAGCCGTACACTGTAAAAAATATAAGGGTGGTTCAACTTGAAAACTTAACTTTTTAAGGCAGCAATTGAACTTAAGTAAACTCAACTTCAAGAAAAGCTTTTTTTAATCTTTTCATTTCACTGAAGTGGCTTACAACCTTGAGTTGGAGTACCAGGAACTCATGCAATTAAGCTGAAATTTCATAACTCATTAGGTTAAGTGGAAGTAAATGATAGAAAAAAAGTTATGATCACTTATTTAGCGTTTTACAGTGTACTGTGCCACCATTTTCCTCCAGCAAATACAGCTGTACTTTGCCACCATATTCCACCAGCAAATACAGCTGTACTGTGCCACCATATTCCTCCAGCAAATACAGCTGTACTGTGCCACCATATTCCTCCAGCAAATACTGCTGCACTGTGCCACCATATTCCTCCAGCAAATACAGCTGCACTGTGCCAGAATATTCCTCCAGCAAATACAGCTGCACTGTAACGCCATATTCCTCCAGCAAATACAGCTGTACTGTGCCACCATATTCCTCCAACAAATACAGCCGCGCTGTGCCATCATATTCCTCCAGCAAATACAGCTGTACTGTGCCACCATATTCCTCCAGGAAATACAGCCGCACTGTGCCACCATATTTTTCCAGCAAATACAGCTGTACACTGTAAAAAATATTAGGGTGGTTCACCTTGAAAACTTAAGTTCAATTGCTGCCTTAAAAATGGAAGTAAACTCAACTTGAAGAAAAGCTTTTTTTTCATCTTTTCATTTCACTGAAGTGGCTTACAACCTCGAGTTGGAGTACCAGGAACTCATGAAATTAAGCTGAAATTTCATAACTCATTGTTGTAATGTGAAAATAGGCCACTAGATGGCAGTATTTACCTTTTTTTTTGTTCAGCTCAGACTGGAGTCATGTTTAGACATGTCCTGGATATGTCTGGGGCAAGTCTCAGAAAATTAAAAAAAAGAGGTCTAAATGTGGGTGGGGTCTGCAAAAGAGTATATAAGGAAAAGAATTGAGACAGTAAAGTGGTAGGAGAAATTGCAAGAAGAAGGATACATATGACCAGACCTGTCATTTCTGATCAAGACCTGTGAAGTTTCTTTTGTGGATTTTGCCTGTGTTTGAGCATTTTTCTTTACCCAGGACATCACCAAGCCACCCCAACAAAAAGGACTGAAAATATTTCTGTTTTGTTTGTATATAAATCAATCTTGGTCGTAGTTGTAGATAGTAGATTAGTTAGTTGTTATTGTCTGTTTGATTAAATGTGTTTGGGTTTTGAATTGTGTCGGTCATCCCTTGCTGTTACTGTTGCTGTAAATTTAATAACAAATTGGGGCCATAACAAATTGGGGGCTCGTCCGGTAGAGACCATTTTGTGAGTAATTTATTGAAAATCTAACATTTCAAATTGTAAAATTGATTTTTTTTAATTGAATACATATATATTGACAACAGCAATGGATGATTTCTTGGCATCACCAACCGTAGGGGTTTTGAAGTCTTTTAAAAAGACAGAACTGCTAGAAATTTGCAGACATTTAGAGCTGACAGAGGTGAAACCAGCCATGCGAAAAGCAAGACTGGCTCGAGAGATAGTTGAATATTACATTGATGAAAATGTGTTTGCACCCGAAGATCTGGAACAGTTTCCAGTGGAAAATCCAAATATAGTAATGGAACTTAAATTAAAAATGCTAGAGATTGAAAGGGAGGAAAGAGAAAAAGAAAGGGAGGAAAGAGAAAAAGAAAGGGAGGAAAAAGAAAAGCAAAGAGAATTTGAGAGGGAAGAAAAAGAAAAACAAAGGCAGTTTGAGTTAGAAAAATTAGCAAGAGAAGAGAAAATAGAAAGGGAGGAAAAAGAAAAACAAAGAATTTGAGTTAGAAAAATTTGCAAGACAGAGAGATTTTGAATTAGAGAAATTCGATAGAGAAGAAAGACTCCAAATGGAGCAACTAAAAATTAAAATTGAAACTAAAAATACATTTTGTGCCAGTCAGGAGGTAAAACTGGTGCCTCCATTTTCGGAAAAGGATGTTGACAACTATTTCCAGTGTTTTGAAAAGGTAGCAAAGAGTTGCCAGTGGCCAAAGGAACACTGGCCTCTGATGTTGCAAACTGTCCTCAAGGGTAAAGCTCAACAAGCCTATTCGGCTTTGTCTGCAGATGATTCCTCTGATTATGAGGTTGTCAAAAAGGTTATTTTGAGAGCTTATGAGTTGGTTCCAGAGGCTTACCGACAGAAATTCAGAGGTCTGAAGAAATCTGAAAATCAGACTTATGTTGAATTTGCTAATGAAAAGCAGGTTTGCTTTGAGCGCTGGTGTACTTCTATGGAGGTCAAGGATGATTTCAACTCACTAAAAGAGATGATGTTAGTTGAAGAATTCAAGAACTGTGTTAAAGATGATGTTAAGACCTACCTTAATGAGAAGCAAGCACTGAATTTGCAATCAGCTGCCAAATTTGCAGATGAATATGTTCTCACACATAAGTCCAAATTTCAGTCTGGCAGTAATAATAGATGGTCCCAATTTCAGAAAAAGGGTTATGGTGATACCCTAGATTCCTCACCCAAAGACAAAGACAAATCTGGTGATGGTGCTCAGAAATCCAGTAACAGGTCTGATCAAAGTGTGAAAGCTGACAGTGACAAAAGTGGTCTAGTTTGCAGTTATTGCAAGAAATCTGGTCATGTTACAACTAACTGTTGGTTCCTTAAAGCTAAGAAAGAAAAAGAAAAGGATACCAAACCAAATGCCTTTGTGAAAACAAGGTTAGAAACCACTGTAGTAGATAACCAATCTGCTAAATTGCCTGCTTCTTGTGGGGCTAAAAAGCCTGATACAGCTGACTTTGTGAGGGAGGAATTTCTTCCATTTGTGTCAGAGGGATTTGTGGCTCTGAATGAGCATACTACTCCTGTCCCCATATATATCCTAAGGGATACCGGAGCTTCTCAGTCACTTTTGTTGATGGACTCCTTGGAGTTACATGATGAGACCGCTTCAGGGGATTTCATACTTGTACAAGGTATTGAAGGGAGGACTGTATCTGTACCCCTGCGCTCTATATTCTTGAAGTCAGATTTAGTTACAGGACAGGTAAAGGTGGGACTTATGTCAAGTCTACCTATAAAGGGTGTTTCTCTGTTGCTAGGCAATGACCTGGCTGGGGGCAAAGTAGTTCCCCCTGTACATCTTACTTCACAGCCGAGCACCGAAGATGGGGATGAGGACCCATCTCTGTATCCTTCTTGCGCAGTGACTCGTGCTATGGCCAAGAAGGCTAAAGAAGAAGATGATGTGGTGCCGTCCAGTACATTGAATAGTCAGGACTCAGGTGGTTTGCCTCATGACTCTGATTGGCCTACTATGGTTTCTCCGTTTGAGGACTTATCAGATACTTTTATCAGTTCTCTATTCAGCCAGCCGGATGGGTCTGGTGATTCTGATGTGTCTGGAGACTTGTCTCTGTCCAGAAAGCGGTTGATTGAGGAGCAAACTAATGATCCTGAAATTTGTGTACTAAAGAGGAGAGCCCTTCCTGATAAAGAAATAGACGCAGTTCCAGTTGGGTATTATCTCAAGGATGGTGTGTTGATGCGGAAGTGGCGCCTTCCTGATATCCCTGCCAATGCAGATTGGGCAGTGGTCAGGCAAATTGTTGTTCCGAAGGTCTATAGGAATGAGATCTTAACAATGGCTCATAGTTTACCTTTAGGAGGTCATCTTGGTGTTAACAAGACTGTTGATAAGATCATGAAACACTTCTTTTGGCCTGGGCTTCGGAAAGACGTTTCCAACTTTTGCAAAACCTGTCACACTTGTCAGGTAGTTGGAAAACACCAGTTAGACCCACCTGTAGCTCCATTGCAGCCTATCCCAGCATTTGGGGAGCCATTCTCTAAGGTCATTGTTGATTGTGTTGGTCCATTACCCAAGACTAGATCTGGAAATCAGTACTTGTTGACAATCATGTGTGCATCTACCAGATTCCCCGAAGCCATACCTCTACGTAACATCAAGGCAACTGCAATCTCGAAGGCTTTGATAAAGTTCTTCACGTTGTTTGGCCTTCCCAGGGAAATTCAGTCAGACCAGGGTAGCAATTTCACTTCAGGATTGTTTCAGCAGGTTGTGTATGAACTAGGTGCAAAGCAGATTCTTTCTAGTGCCTAATATCCAGAAAGTCAGGGTGCCTTAGAGCGGTTTCATTCCACTCTCAAGACAATGATGAGGACTTATTGTTATGACCATGAGAAAGACTGGGATGAAGGGGTTCATTTGCTGTTGTTTGCAGCTAGAGAAGCAGTGCAGGAGTCTACTGAATTCAGTCCATTTGAGCTAGTGTTTGGTCATGAAGAGAGAGGACCTTTGCTATTATTGAGTGAACAATGGCAAGAGAAAGAGCCGCATATCAGTCTGTTAGACTATGTTAGCAAGTTCAAGGAAAGATTGCGTGCAGCTTGTGACCTTGCCAAAGAGAACTTGAAATCAAGTCAGGGAAAAATGAAAACTTGGTATGATCATAAGGCTAGAAGCCGTGAGTTTAAACCAGGAGAAAAGGTCCTTGTGTTGTTTCCCTTGCAGTCCAATCCATTGCAGGCTAGATTTCATGGTCCTTATGAAATTCTGACTAAACTCAATGATCTCAATTACATTGTGAAGACTCCAGATAGGAGAAAACCAAAACAATTGTGTCATATTAACATGCTAAAGCCTTATCATGACAGAAATGCTAGGGTTGCAGCTGTCACTTCAGATTCTCCAATGGTCGAAACGTGTGAAGATGAGGGGGAGTTTCAAGATGATGAACCAAGAATTAAAGCTGAAGTTCTTTCATGTAAATTGTCAAACACTGAAGTGTTGCAAAATCTTGATGTAAAACTCCAGCACTTAGAACCCTCACAGAGAGATCAGTTTGAAAGGTTGATCAAGAAATATGAGGATTTGTTTCCTGATGTTCCAAAGAGAGTTACTATAGCCTCTCATGATGTAGATGTTGGTGATGCCAAACTAATAAAACAGCATCCGTACCGGATGAATCCTGAAAAGAGAAAGATAGCTGAGAAAGAGGTTGAGTACATGTTAGAACATGATATTATCAGACCCTCCAACTCAGATTGGAGTTCACCCTGTGTGCTAGTTCCAAAACCTGATGGAAGTACTAGATTCTGTACAGATTATCGCAAAGTCAATGCTGTAACTAGAACTGATGTGTTTCCAATACCTAGGATTGATGATTGTATTGATAGTGTAGGGCAAGCAAAGTTTCTGACCAAGATTGATTTATTGAAGGGTTATTGGTGTGTGCCTTTAACTGAGAGGGCCAAGAGCATCTCTGCTTTTGCCACACCATCTGGATTGTACCAGTATGAAGTCCTACCCTTTGGCATGAAAAATGCCCCAGCCACGTTCCAAAGGATGATACAGTCTACAATCGCCGGATTGCCACACACGGGTGCGTACATCGATGACCTGATCACATGGAGTGACTCCTGGGAAGAACATCTAAAAGATGTAGAGACGTTGTTCCAGCGCCTGACCCAGGCTAACCTGACTGTTAACCTGAGCAAGAGTGACTTTGGTTGTGCTACTGTCACCTATCTTGGCTACGTCATAGGCCAGGGTAAGGTGGCACCCATAAATGCTAAAGTCCAAGCCATCATGGACTTTCCAGTTCCTGACAACAAAAAAGCTTTGCGCCGCTTCCTTGGAATGATCGGGTACTACCGCAAGTTCTGCAAGAACTTTGCTGAGATTGCTCTCAGTCTAACTCAACCAACTGAAGAAAGGCGTAAAGTTCACCTGGGATGATGCATGCCAGAGAGCCTTCGATCGCCTGAAGTCTCTGCTGTGTCACTTCCCCGTGCTCAAATCTCCTGACTTCAACAAACCGTTCTCCATCGCAGTCGATGCTAGCGACCAAGCTTGTGGATCTGTGCTCCTACAGAGAAGTGACTCTGATGACATTGAGCATCCCGTGGCATACTTCTCCAGGAAGTTCAATCGCCACCAAAGGAACTATTCCACAATAGAGAAGGAACTGTTGGCTCTGGTCCTTTCTTTACAACACTTTGAGGTTTATGTTTGTACAGGACAAAAGCCAATGATTGTGTACACTGACCACAATCCGTTAATGTTTTTGAGTAAGATGAAAAACAAGAATCGGAGATTGTTGAATTGGAGTTTGATTTTACAGGAGTTTGACTTGGAAATTAAGCATGTGAAGGGTACAGACAATGTAATTGCTGATTGCTTATCCCGTGTTTGAATGTGTATATATATATCATGTGTTTGAATATTGTATGATATGTATATATAGACAAGTGTTCACTTAACCATTTTGTATTGAAAAGAAAAATTTTGCCTTTATGAGTCAAAATTTTTCCCTTTTGGAATGGAGGTGTAATGTGTATATAGGCCACGAGATGGCAGTATTTACCTTTTTTTGTGAAGCTCAGACTGGAGTCATGTTTAGACATGTCCTGGACATGTCTGGGGCAAGTCTCAGAAAATTAAAAAAAAGAGGTCTAAATGTGGGTGGGGTCTGCAAAAGAGTATATAAGGAAAAGAATTGAGACAGTAAAGTGGTAGGAGAAATTGCGGGAAGAAGGATACATGTGAACAGACCTGTCATTTCTGATCAAGACCTGTGAAGTTTCTTTTGTGGATTTTGCCTGTGTTTGAGCATTTTTCTTAAACCCAGGACATCACCAAGCCACCCCAACAAAAGGGACTGTAAATATTTCTGTTTTGTTTATATATAAATCAATCTTGGTCGTAGTTGTAGATAGTAGATTAGTTAGTTGTTATTGTCTGTTTGATTAAATGTGTTTGGGTTTTGAATTGTGTCGGTCATCCCTTGCTGTTACTGTTGCTGTAAATTTAATAACAAATTGGGGCCATAACATTATGATAAGTGGAAGTAAATGATAGAAAAAAGTTATGATCACTTATTGAGCGTTTTGTAGTGTACTGTGCCACAATATTCCTCCAGCAAATACAGCTGTTCTGTGCCACCATATTCCACCAGAAAATACAGCTGCACTGTGCCACCATATTCCACCAGCAAATACAGCTGCACTGCGCCACCATATTCCACCAGCAAATAATGCTGCACTGTAGCACCTTTTCAGGCTATAAATTAAATTTGGCGAAAAGTGAGTGCTTTCCCGTTAATACTGCTGCATGTCATCTTCAACAATCAGACTTACCTTTTCAGTTTAGTCCATCAGGGTTTAAATATTTGGGTATTAACGTGACTCGTTCTTTATCTAGCCTAGCTTCTGCTAATTTCACTCCCCTTATCTCTAAGATTACATCTGATATTCAAAGGTGGGGTAACCTACCCCTTTCATTAATCGGTAAGATCAATGCTGTTAAAATGACTATTTTACCCAAATTTCTCTTTTTATTCCAGTCAATTCCTCTTTTTCTGCCAAAACAGTTCTTTGACTCATTGGACAAGATAATTTGTTCTTTTATTTGGAGCGGGAAATCACCAAGGGTTCGTAAAACCTTATTGCAGAAATGTAGACTGGGTGGAGGACTTGCATTACCTAATTTTCTAACTTACTACTGGGCTGCTCATATCCATAAATGTTGTTATTGGTTAAAATCTCCTGGATCCTCTTGGTGTAAATTGGAACTTTCGTCTTGTAGGGGATCTTCTATACCTGCCCTACTGTATTCCTCTTTACCTACCAAACCCTCTCTATATACTGATAATCAAGTGGTACTTAATACACTCAAGATCTGGTATCAGTTTAGACGGCATTTTAAGTTTGTAGCTGCATCCTCCTTGGGTCCATTAAATAACAACCATTTATTTCCTCCATCACTCTCAGACTCGATATTTTCGGTATGGTATGACAAGGGTATCACACAATTTAAATATTTGTACAAGGATGGTGCCTTTGACAGTTTTGCTAGTTTGTCATCTCGCTATGGCCTCCCTGCTTCTCATTTGTTTCGCTATTTTCAAACTCGCAATTTTGTGGCTAAATGTTTCCCTAATTTCCCCTCTTTACCTCCAGAACAGCGGTGGGAAACCATGCTCTCATTTGTTCCTCAACATAGAGGAATCATTTCGAAACTGTATGACATTATCATGGCTTTTAGCAACCACTCAAATGTTAAATTTAAGTGTACATGGGAAAGGGAATTGGGAATACAAATTCATGAGGACTCCTGGGAACAGGCCATAGCGAGGATAAAGTCTACCACCTCTTGCGCCCGCCTCGGACTTATTCAATTTAAGGTTCTATACAGGGCACATTTCTCTAAATCTAAACTATCTGAACTGTATCCGGAGGTGGAAGACAAATGTGATAAATGTCATGGCTCTCCTTGTCACCTTAGCCACATGTTTTTTCTTTGTCCTGATGTGAAAGGTTTTTGGGCGGGTTATTTTACTATTATGTCTATCGTTCTTGGTGTAAACCTCCATCCATCCCCTCTGATTGCCATATTTGGGATTCCCGACGCCTCAATTGCACTTAATGCAACGCAAAAGGATATTGTTGCTTTTACATCACTGTTAGCTAGACGCTCCTTGTTGTTGCACTGGAAGTCTGCTAAATGTCCCTCTATTTCCCGGTGGCTTACAGATACTATGTTTTTTTTAAAACTTGAGAAAATTAAGTACACTCTGAGGGGATGTACAGTTAAATTTTTCCATAAATGGCAACCCTTCATTTCCTATTTTACTAATTTAGAGGTGCTGCCTAACTGAATGTGTGCCTGTTACTGTTTTATCATCCATGTTACACAAGTAACCAGTGTTGTGTGTTTTGGTCGTGATGAGCTGAGTGGGGTCGTGGGTGGGAGGGTTGTTCATCTTTTGATATTTGATACACGATACTTTGTAATTGTATTTATTTATTTATCTTTTGGGGGGGGCGAGGGGGAGTTATTCTTGTTTCAGTGTGTAGGTGACTGTGTGCATATGCATATGTTCGTATGTAAAAAAAAAAAACAAAAAGGAGAGAAAGGTAAATTGTATCCTTTGATTGGAGCTATTGTACTGCATTCTCTCAATAAAAATATTAAAAAATAAATAAATAAAATAATGCTGCACTGTGCCACCATATTCCACCAGCAAATACAGCCGCACTGTGCCACCATATTCCTCCAGCAAATACAGCTGTACTGTGCCACCATATTCCACGAGCAAATACAGCTGTACTGTGCCACCATATTCCACCAGCAAATACAGCTGTACTGTGCCACCATATTCATGCAGCACATACAGCTGTACTGCGCCACCATATTCCACCAGCAAATACTGCTGCACTGTGCCACCATATTCCACCAGCAAATACTGCCGCACTGTGCCACCATATTCCTCCAGCAAATACAGCTGCACTGTGCCACCATATTCCTCCAACAAATTCAGCTGCACTGTGCCACCATATTCCTCCAGCAAATACAGCTGTACTGTGCCACCATATTCCTCCAGCAAATACAGCCGCACTGTGCCACCATATTCCTCCAGCAAATACAGCTGTACTGTGCCACCATATTCCACCAGCAAATACAGCTGCACTGTGCCACCATATTCCAACAGCAAATACTGCTGCACTGTGCCACCATATTCCACCAGCAAATACAGCTGCACTGTGCCACCATATTCCACCAGCAAATACAGCTGTACTGCGCCACCATATTCCACCAGCAAATACTGCTGCACTGTGCCACCATATTCCACCAGAAAATACAGCCGCACTGTGCCACCATATTCCTCCAGCAAATACAGCTGTACTGTGCCACCATATTCCACGAGCAAATACAGCTGCACTGTGCCACCATATTCCACGAGCAAATACAGCTGCACTGTGCCACCATATTCCAACAGCAAATACTGCTGTACTGTGCCACCATATTCCTCCAGCAAATACTGCTGTACTGTGCCACCATATTCCACGAGCAAATACAGCTGCACTGTGCCACCATATTCCTCCAGCAAATACAGCTGTACTGTGCCACCATATTCCTCCAGCAATTACAGCCGCACTGTGCCACCAGATTCCTCCAGCAAATACAGCTGTACTGTGCCACCATATTCCACGAGCAAATACAGCTGCACTGTGCCACCATATTCCTCCAACAAATTCAGCTGCACTGTGCCACCATATTCCACCAGAAAATACAGCCGCACTGAGCCACCATATCCCTCCAGCAAATACAGCTGTACTCTGCCGACATATTCCACGAGCAAATACAGCTGCACTGTGCCACCATATTCCACCAGAAAATACAGCCGCACTGTGCCACCATATCCCTCCAGCAAATACAGCTGTACTCTGCCACCATATTCCACGAGCAAATACAGCTGCACTGTGCCACCATATTCCTCCAACAAATACAGCCGCACTGTGCCACCATATTCCTCCAACAAATACAGCCGCACTGTGCCACCATATTCCACCAGCAAATACAGCTGTACTGTGCCACCATATTCCACCAGCAAATACAGCTGTACTGTGCCACCATATTCCACCAGCAAATACAGCTGTACTGCGTCACCATATTCCTCCACCAAATACTGCTGCACTGTGCCACCATATTCCACCAGCAAATACAGCCGCTCTGTGCCACCATATTCCACCAGCAAATACAGCTGTACTGTGCCACCATTTTCCACCAGCAAATACAGCTGCACTGTGCCACCATATTCCTCCAGCAAATACAGCTGTACTGTGCCACCATATTCCAACAGCAAATACTGCTGCACTGTGCCACAATATTCAACCAGCAAATACTGCTGCACTGTGCCACAATATTCCACCAGCAAATACAGCTGTACTGCGCCACCATATTCCACCAGCAAATACTGCTGCACTGTGCCACCATATTCCACCAGAAAATACAGCCGCACTGAGCCACCATATCCCTCCAGCAAATACAGCTGTACTCTGCCACCATATTCCACAAGCAAATACTGCTGCACTGTGCCACCATATTCCACCAGAAAATACAGCCGCACTGTGCCACCATATCCCTCCAGCAAATACAGCTGTACTCTGCCACCATATTCCACGAGCAAATACAGCTGCACTGTGCCACCATATTCCTCCAACAAATACAGCCGCACTGTGCCACCATATTCCTCCAGCAAATACAGCTGTACTGTGCCACCATATTCCACCAGCAAATACAGCTGTACTGCGTCACCATATTCCTCCACCAAATACTGCTGCACTGTGCCACCATATTCCACCAGCAAATACAGCCGCTCTGTGCCACCATATTCCACCAGCAAATACAGCTGTACTGTGCCACCATTTTCCACCAACAAATACAGCTGTACTGCAACACCATATTCCTCCAGCAAATACTGCTGCACTGTGCCACCATATTCCACCAGCAAATACAGCCGCACTGTGCCACCATATTCCTCCAGCAAATACAGCTTTACTGTGCCACCATATTCATCTAGCAAATACAGCTGCACTGTGCAACCATATTCTACCAGCAAATACAGCTTTACTGTGCCACCATATTCCTCCAGCAAATACAGCGGCACTCTGCCACCATATTCCACCAGCAAATACAGCTGCACTGTGCCACCATATTCCTCCAGCAAATACAGCTGCACTGTGCCACCATATTGTACCAGCAAATACAGCTGTAATGTGCCACCATATTCCTCCAGCAAATACAGCTGCACTCTGCCACCATATTCCACCAGCAAATACAGCTGTACTGTGCCACCATATTCCACCAGCAAATACAGCCGCACTGTGCCACCATATTCCTCCAGCAAATACAGCTGTACTGTGCCACCATATTCCACCAGCAAGAACAGCTGTGCTGTGCCACCATATTCCACCAGCAAATACAGCTGTACTGTGCCACCATATTCCACCAGCAAATACAGCTGTACTGTGCCACCATATTCCACCAGCAAATACAGCTGCACTGTGCCACCATATTCCACCAGCAAATACAGCTGCACTGTGCCACCATATTCTACCAGCAAATACAGCTGTACTGTGCCACCATATTCCTCCAGCAAATACAGCTGCACTGTGCCACCATATTCCTCCAGCAAATACAGCTGCACTGTGCCACCATATTCCACCAGCAAATACAGCCGCACTGTGCCACCATATTCCTCCAGCAAATACAGCTGTACTGTGCCACCATATTCCACCAGCAAGAACAGCTGTGCTGTGCCACCATATTCCACCAGCAAATACAGCTGTACTGTGCCACCATATTCCACCAGCAAATACAGCTGTACTGCGACACCAAATTCCTCCAGCAAATACTGCTGCACTGTGCCACCATATTCCACCAGCAAATACAGCCGCACTGTGCCACCATATTACTTCAGCAAATACAGCTGTGCTGTGCCACCATATTCCACGAGCAAATACAGCTGCACTGTGCCACCATATTCCTCCAACAAATTCAGCTGCACTGTGCCACCATATTCCTCCAGCAAATACAGCTGCACTGTGCCACCATATTCCTCCAGCAAATACAGCCGCACTGAGCCACCATATCCCTCCAGCAAATACAGCTGTACTCTGCCACCATATTCCTCCAGCAAATACAGCCGCACTGTGCCACCATATTCCTCCAGCAAATACAGCTGTACAGTGCCACCATATTCCACCAGCAAATACAGCTGCACTGTGCCACTATATTCCAACAGCAAATACTGCTGCACTGTGCCACCCTCTTCCACCGGCAAATACAGCTGCACTGTGCCACCATATTCCACCAGCAAATACAGCCGCACTGTGCCACCATATTCCTCCAGCAAATACAGCTGTACTGTGCCACCATATTCCACCAGCAAATACAGCTGCACTGTGCCACCATATTCCACCAGCAAATACAGCTGTACTGTGCCACCATATTCATCTAGCAAATACAGCTGCACTGTGCCACCATATTCTACCAGCAAATACAGCTGTACTGTGCCACCATATTCCTCCAGCAAATACAGCTGCACTCTGCCACCATATTCCACCAGCGAATACAGCTGCACTGTGCCACATTATTCCACCAACAAATACAGCTGTACTGTGCCACCATATTCCACCAGCAAATACAGCTGCACTGTGCCACCATATTCCACCAGCAAATACAGCTGTACTGTGCCACCATATTCCTCCAGCAAATACTGCTGCACTGTGCCACCATATTCCACCGGCAAATACAGCCGCACTGTGCCACCATATTCCTCCAGCAAATACAGCTGTACTGTGCCACCATATTCCACGAGCAAATACAGCTGCACTGTGCCACCATATTCCTCCAACAAATTCAGCTGCACTGTGCCACCATATTCCTCCAGCAAATACAGCTGTACTGTGCCACCATATTCCTCCAGCAAATACAGCCGCACTGTGCCACCATATTCCTCCAGCAAATACAGCTGTACTGTGCCACCATATTCCACCAGCAAATACAGCTGCACTGTGCCACCATATTCCACCAGCAAATACAGCTGTACTGTGCCACCGTATTCATCTAGCAAATACAGCTGCACTGTGCCACCATATTCTACCAGCATATACAGCTGCACTGTGCCACCATATTCCTCCAGCAAATACAGCTACACTCTGCCACCATATTCCACCAGCAAATACAGCTGCACTGTGCCACCATATTCCACCAACAAATACAGCTGTACTGTGCCACCATATTCCACCAACAAATACAGCTGTCCTGTGCCACCATATTCCACCAGCAAATACAGCAGCACTGTGCCACCATATTCAAACAGCAAATACTTCTGCACTGTGCTACCATATTTCACCAGCAAATACAGCTGTTCTGCGCCACCATATTCTACCAGCAAATACTGCTGCACTGTGCCACCATATTCCACCAGAAAATACAGCCGCACTGTGCCACCATATTCCTTCATCAAATACAGCTGTACTGCGCCACCATATTCTACCAGCAAATACAGCTGTACTGTGCCACCATATTCCTCCAGCAAATACAGCTGTACTGTACCACCATATTCCACCAGCAAATACAGCTGCACTGTGCCACCATATTCCAAGAGCAAATACTGCTGCACTGTGCCACCATATTCCACCAGCAAATACAGCTGCACTGTGCCACCATATTCCTCCAGCAAGGACAGCTGTACTATGCCACCATATTCCTCCAGCAAATCCAGCTGCACTGTGCCACCATATTCCACCAGAAAATACAGCCGCACTGTGCCACCATATTCCTCCAGCAAATACAGCTGTACTGTGCCACCATATTCCACGAGCAAATACAGCTGCACTGTGCCACCAGATTCCTCCAACAAATTCAGCTGCACTGTGCCACCATATTCATCCAGTTAATACTGCTGCACTGTGCCACCATATTCCACCAGCAAATACAGCCGCACTGTGCCACCATATTCCTCCAGCAAATACAGCTGTACTGTGCCACCATATTCCACGAGCAAATACAGCTGCACTGTGCCACCATATTCCTCCAACAAATTCAGCTGCACTGTGCCACCATATTCCTCCAGCAAATACAGCTGTACTGTGCCACCATATTCCTCCAGCAAATACTGCTGCACTGTGCCACCATATTCTACCAACAAATACAGCCGCACTGTGCCACCATATTCCTCCAGCAAATACAGCTGTACTGTGCCACCATATTCCACGAGCAAATACAGCTGCACTGTGCCACCATATTCCTCCAACAAATTCAGCTGCACTGTGCCACCATATTCCTCCAGCAAATACAGCTGTACTGTGCCACCATATTCCTCAAGCAAATACTGCTGTACTGTGCCACCATATTCCACGAGCAAATACAGCTGCACTGTGCCACCATATTCCTCCAACAAATTCAGCTGCACTGTGCCACCATATTCCTCCAGCAAATACAGCTGCACTGTGCCACCATATTCCTCCAGCAAATACAGCTGCACTGTGCCACCATATTCCTCCAGCAAATACAGCTGTACTGTGCCACCATATTCCTCCAGCAATTACAGCCGCACTGTGCCACCATATTCCTCCAGCAAATACAGCTGTACTGTGCCACCATATTCCACCAGCAAATACAGCTGCACTGTGCCACCATATTCCACCAGCAAATACAGCTGTACTGTGCCACCATATTCATCTAGCAAATACTGCTGCACTGTGCCACCATATTCCTCCAGCAAATACAGCTGCACTCTGCCACCATATTCCACCAGCAAATACAGCTGCACTGTGCCACCATATTCCATCAACAAATACAGCTGTACTGTGCCACCATATTCCACAAGCGAATACAGCAGCACTGAACCACCATATTCCAACAGCAAATACTGCTGCACTGTGCCACCATATTCCACCAGCAAATACAGCTGCACTGTGCCACCATATTTCACCAGCAAATACAGCTGTTCTGCGCCACCATATTCTACCAGCAAATACTGCTGCACTGTGCCACCATATTCCACCAGAAAATACAGCCGCACTGTGCCACCATATTCCTCCAGCAAATACAGCTGTACTGCGCCACCATATTCTACCAGCAAATACAGCTGTACTGTGCCACCATATTCCTCCAGCAAATACAGCTGTACTGTGCCACCATATTCCACCAGCAAATACAGCTGCACTGTGCCACCATATTCCAACAGCAAATACTGCTGCACTGTGCCACCATATTCCACCAGCAAATACAGCTGCACTGTGCCACCATATTCCTCCAGCAAGGACAGCTGTACTATGCCACCATATTCCTCCAGCAAATACTTTTGCACTGTGCCACCATATTCCACCAGAAAATACAGCCGCACTGTGCCACCATATCCCTCCAGCAAATACAGCTGTACTCTGCCACCATATTCCACGAGCAAATACAGCTGCACTGTGCCACCATATTCCTCCAACAAATTCAGCTGCACTCTGCCACCATATTCCTCCAGCAAATACTTCTGCACTGTGCCACCATATTCCAGCAGAAAATACAGCCGCACTGTGCCACCATATCCCTCCAGCAAATACAGCTGTACTCTGCCACCATATTCCACGAGCAAATACAGCTGCACTGTGCCACCATATTCCTCCAACAAATTCAGCTGCACTGTGCCACCATATTCCACCTGAAAATACAGCTGTACTGTGACACCATATTCCTCCAGCAAATACAGCTGCACTGTGCCACCATATTCTACCAGCAAATACAGCCGCACTGTGCCACCATATTACTCCAGCAAATACAGCTGTACTGTGCCACCATATTCCACGAGCAAATACAGCTGCACTGTGCCACCATATTCCTCCAACAAATTCAGCTGCACTGTGCCACCATATTCCTCCAGCAAATACAGCTGTACTGTGCCACCATATTCCTCCAGCAAATACAGCCGCACTGTGCCACCATATTCCACCAGCAAATACAGCCGCACTGTGCCACCATATTCCACCAGCAAATACAGCTGTACTGTGCCACCATATTCATCTAGCAAATACAGCTGCACTGTGCCACCATATTCTACCAGCAAATACAGCTGCACTGTGCCTCCATATTCCTCCAGCAAATACAGCTGTACTGTGCCACCATATTCCTTCAGCAAATACAGCCGCACTGTGCCACCATATTCCTCCAGCAAATACAGCTGTACTGTGCCACCATATTCCACCAGCAAATACAGCTGCACTGTGCCACCATTTTCCACCAGCAAATACAGCTGTACTGTGCCACCATATTCATCTAGCAAATACTGCTGCACTGTGCCACCATATTCTACCAGCAAATACAGCTGCACTGTGCCACCATATTCCTCCAGCAAATACAGCTGCACTCTGCCACCATATTCCACCAGCAAATACAGCTGTACTGTGCCACCATATTCATCTAGCAAATACAGCTGCACTGTGCCACCATATTCTACCAGCATATACAGCTGCACTGTGCCACCATATTCCTCCAGCAAATACAGCTGCACTCTGCCACCATATTCCACCAGCAAATACAGCTGCACTGTGCCACCATATTCCACCAACAAATACAGCTGTACTGTGCCACCATATTCCACAAGCGAATACAGCAGCACTGAACCACCATATTCCAACAGCAAATACTGCTGCACTGTGCCACCATATTCCACCAGCAAATACAGCTGCACTGTGCCACCATATTTCACCAGCAAATACAGCTGTTCTGCTCCACCATATTCTACCAGCAAATACTGCCGCACTGTGCCACCATATTCCTCCAGCAAATACAGCTGTACTGCGCCACCATATTCTACCAGCAAATACAGCTGTACTGTGCCACCATATTCCTCCAGCAAATACAGCTGTACTGTGCCACCATATTCCACCAGCAAATACAGCTGCACTGTGCCACCATATTCCAAGAGCAAATACTGCTGCACTGTGCCACCATATTCCACCAGTAAATACAGCTGCACTGTGCCACCATATTCCTCCAGCAAGTACAGCTGTACTATGCCACCATATTCCTCCAGCAAATACTTTTGCACTGTGCCACCATATTCCACCAGAAAATACAGCCGCACTGTGCCACCATATCCCTCCAGCAAATACAGCTGTACTCTGCCACCATATTCCACAAGCAAATACAGCTGCACTGTGCCACCATATTCCTCCAACAAATTCAGCTGCACTGTGCCACCATATTCCTCCAGCAAATACTTCTGCACTGTGCCCCCATATTCCAGCAGAAAATACAGCCGCACTGTGCCACCATATCCCTCCAGCAAATACTTCTGCACTGTGCCACCATATTCCAGCAGAAAATACAGCCGCACTGTGCCACCATATCCCTCCAGCAAATACAGCTGTACTCTGCCACCATATTCCACCAGCAAATACACCTGCACTGTGCCACCATATTCCACCAGCAAATACAGCTGTCCTGCGCCACCATATTCCACCACCAAATACAGCTGCACTGTGCCACCATATTCCACCAGCAAATACAGCTGCACTGTGCCACCATATTCCTCCAGCAAATACAGCTGTACTGCTCCACCTTATTCCACCAGCAAATACAGCTGTACTGTGGCACCATATTCCTCCAGCAAATACAGCTGCACTGTGCCACCATATTCCACCAGCAAATACAGCTGCACTGTGCCACCATATTCCAACAGCAAATACTGCTGCACTGTGCCACCATATTCCACCAGCAAATACAGCTGCACTGTGCCACCATATTCCTCCAGCAAATACAGCTGTACTGTGCCACCATATTCCACCAGCAAATACAGCTGTACTGTGCCACCATATTCCACCAGAAAAAACAGCCGCACTGTGCCACCATATCCCTCCAGCAAATACAGCTGTACTCTGCCACCATATTCCACGAGCAAATACAGCTGCACTGTGCCACCATCTTCCTCCAACAAATACAGCCGCACTGTGCCACCATATTCCTCCAGCAAATACTTCTGCACTGTGCCACCATATTCCAGCAGAAAATACAGCCCCACTGTGCCACCATATCCCTCCAGCAAATACAGCTGCACTGTGCCACCATATTCCTCCAGCAAGTACAGCTGTACTATGCCACCATATTCCTCCAGCAAATACTTCTGCACTGTGCCACCATATTCCAGCAGAAAATACAGCCGCACTGTGCCACCATATCCCTCCAGCAAATACAGCTGTACTCTGCCACCATATTCCACGAGCAAATACAGCTGCACTGTGCCACCATATTCCTCCAACAAATTCAGCTGCACTGTGCCACCATATTCCTCCAGCAAATACTTCTGCACTGTGCCACCATATTCCAGCAGAAAATACAGCCCCACTGTGCCACCATATCCCTCCAGCAAATACAGCTGCACTGTGCCACCATATTCCTCCAGCAAGTACAGCTGTACTATGCCACCATATTCCTCCAGCAAATACTTCTGCATTGTGCCACCATATTCCAGCAGAAAATACAGCCGCACTGTGCCACCATATCCCTCCAGCAAATACAGCTGTCCTGTGCCACCATATTCCTCCAGCAAATACAGCCGCACTGTGCCACCATATTCCTCCAACAAATACAGCCGCACTGTGCCACCATATTCCACCAGCAAATACAGCTGTACTGTGCCACCATATTCCATCAGCAAATACAGCTGTACTGTGCCACCATATTCCACCAGCAAATAAAGCTGTACTGCGTCACCATATTCCTCCGGCAAATCCTGCTGCACTGTGCCACCATATTCCACCAGCAAATACAGCTGCACTTTGCCACCATATTCCTCCGGCAAATACAGCTGTACTGTGCCACCATATTCCACAAGCAAACACAGCTGCACTGTGCCACCATATTCCTCCAACAAATTCAGCTGCACTGTGCCACCATATTCCTCCAGCAAGTACAGCTGTACTATGCCACCATATTCCTCCAGCAACTACAGCCACGCTGTGCCACCATATTCCTCCAGCAAATACAGCTGTACTGTGCCACCATATTCCACCAGCAAATACAGCTGCACTGTGCCACCATATTCCACCTGCAAATACAGCTGTACTGTGCCACCATATTCATCCAGAAAATACAGCTGCACTGTGCCACCATATTCTACCAGCAAATACAGCTGTACTGTGCCACCATATTCCTCCAGCAAATACAGCTGCACTCTGCCACCATATTCCACCAGCAAATACAGCTGCACTGTGCCACCATATTCCACCAACAAATACAGCTGTACTGTGCCACCATATTCCACCAACAAATGCAGCTGTACTGTGCCACCATATTCCACCAACAAATACAGCTGTCCTGTGCCACCATATTCCACCAGCAAATACAGCAGCACTGTGCCACCATATTCCTCCAACAAATTCAGCTGCACTGTGCCACCATATTCCACCTGCAAATACAGCTGTACTGTGACACCATATTCCTCCAGCAAATACAGCTGCACTGTGCCACCATATTCTACCAGCAAATACAGCCGCACTGTGCCACCATATTACTCCAGCAAATACAGCTGTACTGTGCCACCATATTCCACGAGCAAATACAGCTGCACTGTGCCACCATATTCCTCCAACAAATTCAGCTGCACTGTGCCACCATATTCCTCCAGCAAATACAGCTGTACTGTGCCACCATATTCCTCCAGCAAATACAGCCGCACTGTGCCACCATATTCCTCCAGCAAATACAGCTGCACTGTCCCAGCATATTCCACCAGCAAATACAGCTTTACTGTGCCACCATATTCATCTAGCAAATACAGCTGCACTGTGCAACCATATTCTACCAGCAAATACAGCTTTACTGTGCCACCATATTCCTCCAGCAAATACAGCTGCACTGTGCCACCATATTCCTCCAGCAAATACAGCCGCACTGTGCCACCATATTCCTCCAGCAAATACAGCTGTACTGTGCCACCATATTCCACCAGCAAATACAGCTGCACTGTGCCACCATATTCCACCAGCAAATACAGCTGTACTGTGCCACCATATTCCACCAGCAAATACAGCTGTACTGTGCCACCATATTCCACCAGCAAATACAGCTGTACTGTGCCACCATATTCCACCAGCAAATACAGCTGTACTGCGACACCATATTCCTCCAGCAAATACTGCTGCACTGTGCCACCATATTCCACCAGCAAATACAGCCGCACTGTGCCACCATATTCCTCCAGCAAATACAGCTGTACTGTGCCACCATATTCCACGAGCAAATACAGCTGCACTGTGCCACCATATTCCTCCAACAAATTCAGCTGCACTGTGCCACCATATTCCTCCAGCAATTACAGCCGCACTGTGCCACCAGATTCCTCCAGCAAATACAGCTGTACTGTGCCACCATATTCCACGAGCAAATACAGCTGCACTGTGCCACCATATTCCACCAGCAAATACAGCTGTACTGTTCCACCGTATTCATCTAGCAAATACAGCTGCACTGTGCCACCATATTCTACCAGCATATACAGCTGCACTGTGCCACCATATTCCTCCAGCAAATACAGCTACACTCTGCCACCATATTCCACCAGCAAATACAGCTGCACTGTGCCACCATATTTCACCAACAAATACAGCTGTACTGTGCCACCATATTCCACCAGCAAATACAGCAGCACTGTGCCACCATATTCCAACAGCAAATACTGCTGCACTGTGCCACCATATTCCACCAGCAAATACAGCTGCACTGTGCCACCATATTTCACCAGCAAATACAGCTGTTCTGCGCCACCATATTCTACCAGCAAATACTGCAGCACTGTGCCACCGTATTCCTCCAGCAAATACAGCTGTACTGTGCCACCATTTTCCACCAGCAAATACAGCTGCACTATGCCACCATATTCCTCCAACAAATTCAGCTGCACTGTGCCACCATATTCCTCCAGCAAATACAGCTGTACTGTGCCACCATATTCCTCCAGCAAATACAGCCGCACTGTGCCACCATATTCCACCAGCAAATACAGCCGCACTGTGCCACCATATTCCACCAGCAAATACAGCTGTACTGTGCCACCATATTCATCTAGCAAATACAGCTGCACTGTGCCACCATATTCTACCAGCAAATACAGCTGCACTGTGCCACCATATTCCTCCAGCAAATACAGCTGTACTGTGCCACCATATTCCTCCAGCAAATACAGCCGCACTGTGCCACCGTATTCCTCCAGCAAATACAGCTGTACTGTGCCACCATATTCCACCAGCAAATACAGCTGCACTATGCCACCATTTTCCACCAGCAAATACAGCTGTACTGTGCCACCATATTCCACCAACAAATACAGCTGTACTGTGCCACCATATTCCACCAACAAATACAGCTGTACTGTGCCACCATATTCCACGAGCAAATACAGCTGCACTGTGCCGCCATATTCCTCCAACAAATTCAGCTGCACTGTGCCACCATATTCCTCCAGCAAATACAGCTGTACTGTGCCACCATATTCCTCCAGCAAATACAGCCGCACTGTGCCACCATATTCCACCAGCAAATACAGCCGCACTGTGCCACCATATTCCACCAGCATATACAGCTGTACTGTGCCACCATATTCATCTAGCAAATACAGCTGCACTGTGCCACCATATTCTACCAGCAAATACAGCTGCACTGTGCCACCATATTCCTCCAGCAAATACAGCTGTACTGTGCCACCATATTCCTCCAGCAAATACAGCCGCACTGTGCCACCATATTCCTCCAGCAAATACAGCCTTACTGTGCCCCCATATTCCACCAGCAAATACAGCTGCACTGTGCCACCATATTCCTCCAGCAAATACAGCCTTACTGTGCCCCCATATTCCACCAGCAAATACAGCTGTACTGTGCCACCATATTCATCTAGCAAATACAGCTGCACTGTGCCACCATATTCTACCAGCATATACAGCTGCACTGTGCCACCATATTCCTCCAGCAAATACAGCTGCACTCTGCCACCATATTCCACCAGCAAGTACAGCTGCACTGTGCCACCATATTCCACCAACAAATACAG
Organism: Gymnothorax reevesii; assembly: GCA_029721435.1. NCBI lineage: Eukaryota > Metazoa > Chordata > Actinopteri > Anguilliformes > Muraenidae > Gymnothorax > Gymnothorax reevesii. The sequence goes on along the minus strand of CM056584.1, from coordinate 78,766,737 downwards.
CTGTACTGTGCCACCATATTCCACAAGCGAATACAGCAGCACTGAACCACCATATTCCAACAGCAAATACTGCTGCACTGTGCCACCATATTCCACCAGCAAATACAGCTGCACTGTGCCACCATATTTCACCAGCAAATACAGCTGTTCTGCTCCACCATATTCTACCAGCAAATACTGCCGCACTGTGCCACCATATTCCTCCAGCAAATACAGCTGTACTGTGCCACCATATTCCTCCAGCAAATACAGCTGTACTGTGCCACCATATTCCACCAGCAAATACAGCTGCACTGTGCCACCATATTCCAACAGCTAATACTGCTGCACTGTGCCACCATATTCCACCAGCAAATACAGCTGCACTGTGCCACCATATTCCTCCAGCAAGTACAGCTGTACTATGCCACCATATTCCTCCAGCAAATACTTCTGCACTGTGCCACCATATTCCAGCAGAAAATACAGCCGCACTGTGCCACCATATCCCTCCAGCAAATACAGCTGTACTCTGCCACCATATTCCACGAGCAAATACAGCTGCACTGTGCCACCATATTCCTCCAACAAATTCAGCTGCACTGTGCCACCATATTCCTCCAGCAAATACTTCTGCACTGTGCCACCATATTCCAGCAGAAAATACAGCCGCACTGTGCCACCATATCCCTCCAGCAAATACTTCTGCACTGTGCCACCATATTCCAGCAGAAAATACAGCCACACTGTGCCACCATATCCCTCCAGCAAATACAGCTGTACTCTGCCACCATATTCCACCAGCAAATACAGCTGCACTGTGCCACCATATTTCACCAGCAAATACAGCTGTTCTGCGCCACCATATTCTACTAGCAAATGCTGCCGCACTGTGCCACCATATTCCACCAGAAAATACAGCCGCACTGTGCCACCATATTCCTCCAGCAAATACAGCTGTACTGCACCACCATATTCTACCAGCAAATACAGCTGTACTGTGCCACCATATTCCTCCAGCAAATACAGCTGTACTGTGCCACCATATTCCACCAGCAAATACAGCTGCACTGTGCCACCATATTCCAACAGCTAATACTGCTGCACTGTGCCACCATATTCCACCAGCAAATACAGCTGCACTGTGCCACCATATTCCTCCAGCAAGTACAGCTGTACTATGCAACCATATTCCTCCAGCAAATACTTCTGCACTGTGCCACCATATTCCAGCAGAAAATACAGCCGCACTGTGCCACCATATCCCTCCAGCAAATACAGCTGTACTCTGCTACCATATTCCACGAGCAAATACAGCTGCACTGTGCCACCATATTCCTCCAACAAATTCAGCTGCACTGTGCCACCATATTCCTCCAGCAAATACTTCTGCACTGTGCCACCATATTCCAGCAGAAAATACAGCCCCACTGTGCCACCATATCCCTCCAGCAAATACAGCTGCACTGTGCCACCATATTCCTCCAGCAAGTACAGCTGTACTATGCCACCATATTCCTCCAGCAAATACTTCTGCACTGTGCCACCATATTCCAGCAGAAAATACAGCCGCACTGTGCCACCATATCCCTCCAGCAAATACAGCTGTACTCTGCCACCATATTCCACGAGCAAATACAGCTGCACTGTGCCACCATATTCCTCCAACAAATTCAGCTGCACTGTGCCACCATATTCCTCCAGCAAATACTTCTGCACTGTGCCACCATATTCCAGCAGAAAATACAGCCCCACTGTGCCACCATATCCCTGCAGCAAATACAGCTGCACTGTGCCACCATATTCCTCCAGCAAGTACAGCTGTACTATGCCACCATATTCCTCCAGCAAATACTTCTGCATTGTGCCACCATATTCCAGCAGAAAATACAGCCGCACTGTGCCACCATATTCCTCCAGCAAATACAGCTGTCCTGTGCCACCATATTCCTCCAGCAAATACAGCCGCACTGTGCCACCATATTCCTCCAACAAATACAGCCGCACTGTGCCACCATATTCCACCAGCAAATACAGCTGTACTGTGCCACCATATTCCACCAGCAAATACAGCTGTACTGTGCCACCATATTCCACCAGCAAATAAAGCTGTACTGCGTCACCATATTCCTCCAGCAAATACTGCTGCACTGTGCCACCATATTCCACCAGCAAATACAGCTGCACTTTGCCACCATATTCCTCCAGCAAATACAGCTGTACTGTGCCACCATATTCCACAAGCAAACACAGCTGCACTGTGCCACCATATTCCTCCAACAAATTCAGCTGCACTGTGCCACCATATTCTTCCAGCAAGTACAGCTGTACTATGCCACCATATTCCTCCAGCAAATACAGCCGCGCTGTGCCACCATATTCCTCCAGCAAATACAGCTGTACTGTGCCACCATATTCCACCAGCAAATACAGCTGCACTGTGCCACCATATTCCACCTGCAAATACAGCTGTACTGTGTCACCATATTCATCCAGAAAATACAGCTGCACTGTGCCACCATATTCTACCAGCAAATACAGCTGTACTGTGCCACCATATTCCTCCAGCAAATACAGCTGCACTCTGCCACCATATTCCACCAGCAAATACAGCTGCACTGTGCCACCATATTCCACCAACAAATACAGCTGTACTGTGCCACCATATTCCACCAACAAATGCAGCTGTACTGTGCCACCATATTCCACCAACAAATACAGCTGTCCTGTGCCACCATATTCCACCAGCAAATACAGCAGCACTGTGCCACCATATTCCTCCAACAAATTCAGCTGCACTGTGCCACCATATTCCACCTGCAAATACAGCTGTACTGTGACACCATATTCCACCAGCAAATACTAATGCACTGTGCCACCATATTCCACCAGAAAATACAGCCGCACTGTGCCACCATATTCCTCCAGCAAATACAGCTGTACTGTGCCACCATATTCCACGAGCAAATACAGCTGCACTGTGCCACCAGATTCCTCCAACAAATTCAGCTGCACTGTGCCACCATATTCCTCCAGCAAATACAGCTGTACTGTGCCACCATATTCATCCAGTTAATACTGCTGCACTGTGCCACCATATTCCACCAGCAAATACAGCCGCACTGTGCCACCATATTCCTCCAGCAAATACAGCTGTACTGTGCCACCATATTCCACGAGCAAATACAGCTGCACTGTGCCACCATATTCCACCAGCAAATACAGCTGCACTGTGCCACCATATTCCTCCAGCAAATACAGCTGTACTGTGCCACCATATTCCTCCAGCAAATACAGCCGCACTGTGCCACCATATTCCTCCAGCAAATACAGCTGTACTGTGCCACCATATTCCACCAGCAAATACAGCTGCACTATGCCACCATTTTCCACCAGTAAATACAGCTGTACTGTGCCACCATATTCCACCAACAAATACAGCTGTACTGTGCCACCATATTCCACCAACAAATACAGCTGTACTGTGCCACCATATTCCACCAGCAAATACAGCTGTACTGCGACACCATATTCCTCCAGCAAATACTGCTGCACTGTGCCACCATATTCCACGAGCAAATACAGCCGCACTGTGCCACCATATTCCTCCAGCAAATACAGTTGTACTGTGCCACCATATTCCACGAGCAAATACAGCTGCACTGTGCCACCATATTCCTCCAACAAATTCAGCTGCACTGTGCCACCATATTCCTCCAGCGAATACAGCCGCACTGTGCCACCATATTCCTCCAGCAAATACAGCTGTACTGTGCCACCATATTCCACCAGCAAATACAGCTGCACTGTGCCACCATATTCCACCAGCAAATACAGCTGTACTGTTCCACCGTATTCATCTAGCAAATACAGCTGCACTGTGCCACCATATTCTACCAGCAAATACAGCTGCACTGTGCCACCATATTCCTCCAGCAAATACAGCTACACTCTGCCACCATATTCCACCAGCAAATACAGCTGCACTGTGCCACCATATTCCACCAACAAATACAGCTGTACTGTGCCACCATATTCCACCAGCAAATACAGCTGCACTGTGCCACCATATTCCAACAGCAAATACTGCTGCACTGTGCCACCATATTCCACCAGCAAATACAGCTGCACTGTGCCACCATATTCCACCAGCAAATACAGCTGCACTGCGCCACCATATTCCACCAGCAAATACTGCTGCACTGTGCCACCATATTCCACCAGAAAATACAGCTGTACTGCGCCACCATATTCTACCAGCAAATACAGCTGTACTGTGCCACCATATTCCTCCAGCAAATACAGCTGTACTGTGCCACCATATTCCACCAGCAAATACAGCTGCACTGTGCCACCATATTCCAACAGCTAATACTGCTGCACTGTGCCACCATATTCCATCAGCAAATACAGCTGCACTGTGCCACCATATTCCTCCAGCAAGTACAGCTGTACTATGCCACCATATTCCTCCAGCAAATACTTCTGCACTGTGCCACCATATTCCAGCAGAAAATTCAGCCGCACTGTGCCACCATATCCCTCCAGCAAATACAGCTGTGCTCTGCCACCATATTCCATGAGCAAATACAGCTGCACTGTGCCACCATATTCCTCCAACAAATTCAGCTGCACTAAGCCACCATATTCCTCCAGCAAATACTTCTGCACTGTGCCACCATATTCCAGCAGAAAATACAGCCGCACTGTGCCACCATATCCCTCCAGCAAATACAGCTGTACTCTGCCACCATATTCCACGAGCAAATACAGCTGCACTGTGCCACCATATTCCTCCAACAAATTCAGCTGCACTGTGCCACCATATTCCACCTGAAAATACAGCTGTACTGTGACACCATATCCCTCCAGCAAATACAGCTGCACTGTGCCACCATATTCTACCAGCAAATGCAGCCGCACTGTGCCACCATATTACTCCAGCAAATACAGCTGTACTGTGCCACCATATTCCACGAGCAAATACAGCTGCACTGTGCCGCCATATTCCTCCAACAAATTCAGCTGCACTGTGCCACCATATTCCTCCAGCAAATACAGCTGTACTGTGCCACCATATTCCTAGAGCAAATACAGCCGCACTGTGCCACCATATTCCACCAGCAAATACAGCCGCACTGTGCCACCATATTCCACCAGCATATACAGCTGTACTGTGCCACCATATTCATCTAGCAAATACAGCTGCACTGTGCCACCATATTCTACCAGCAAATACAGCTGCACTGTGCCACCATATTCCTCCAGCAAATACAGCTGTCCTGTGCCACCATATTCCTCCAGCAAATACAGCCGCACTGTGCCACCATATTCCTCCAGCAAATACAGCTGTACTGTGCCACCATATTCCACCAGCAAATACAGCTGCACTGTGCCACCATTTTCCACCAGCAAATACAGCTGTACTGTGCCACCATATTCATCTAGCAAATACTGCTGCACTGTGCCACCATATTCTACCAGCAAATACAGCTGCACTGTGCCACCATATTCCTCCAGCAAATACAGCTGCACTCTGCCACCATATTCCACCAGCAAATACAGCTGCACTGTGCCACCATATTCCACCAACGAATACAGCTGTACTGTGCCACCATATTCTACCAACAAATACAGCTGTACTGTGCCACCATATTCCACCAGCAAATACAGCTGTACTGCGACACCATATTCCTCCAGCAAATACTGCTGCACTGTGCCACCATATTCCACCAGCAAATACAGCCGCACTGTGCCACCATATTCCTCCAGCAAATACAGCTGTACTGTGCCACCATATTCCACGAGCAAATACAGCTGCACTGTGCCACCATATTCCTCCAACAAATTCAGCTGCACTGTGCCACCATATTCCTCAAGCAAATACAGCTGTACTGTGCCACCATATTTCTCCAGCAAATACAGCCGCACTGTGCCACCATATTCCTCCAGCAAATACAGCTGTACTGTGCCACCATATTCCACCAGCAAATACAGCTGCTCTGTGCCACCATATTCCACCAGCAAATACAGCTGTACTGTGCCACCATATTCATCTAGCAAATACAGCTGCACTGTGCCACCATATTCTACCAGCAAATACAGCTGCACTGTGCCACCATATTCCTCCAGCAAATACAGCTGCACTCTGCCACCATATTCCACCAGCAAATACAGCTGCACTGTGCCACCATATTCCACCAACAAATACAGCTGTACTGTGCCACCATATTCCACCAGCAAATACAGCTGCACTGTGTCACCATATTCCACCAGCAAATACAGCTGCACTGTGCCACCATATTCCAACAGCAAATACTGCTGCACTGTGCCACCATATTCCACCAGCAAATACAGCTGTTCTGCGCCACCATATTCTACCAGCAAATACTGCTGCACTGTGCCACCATATTCCACCAGAAAATAAAGCCGCACTGTGCCACCATATTCCTCCAGCAAATACAGCTGTACTGCGCCACCATATTCTACCAGCAAATACAGCTGTACTGTGCCACCATATTCCTCCAGCAAATACAGCTGTACTGTGCCACCATATTCCACCAGCAAATACAGCTGCACTGTGCCACCATATTCCAAGAGCAAATACTGCTGCACTGTGCCACCATATTCCACCAGTAAATACAGCTGCACTGTGCCACCATATTCCTCCAGCAAGTACAGCTGTACTATGCCACCATATTCCTCCAGCAAATACTTTTGCACTGTGCCACCATATTCCACCAGAAAATACAGCCGCACTGTGCCACCATATCCCTCCAGCAAATACAGCTGTACTCTGCCACCATATTCCACAAGCAAATACAGCTGCACTGTGCCACCATATTCCTCCAACAAATTCAGCTGCACTGTGCCACCATATTCCTCCAGCAAATACAGCTGTACTGTGCCACCATATTCCTCCAGCAAATACAGCCGCACTGTGCCACCATATTCCTCCAACAAATACAGTCGCACTGTGCCACCATATTCCACCAGCAAATACAGCTGTATTGCGTCACCATATTCCACCAGCAAATACAGCTGTATTGCGTCACCATATTCCACCAGCAAATACAGCTGTACTGTGCCACCATATTCCACCAGCAAATACAGCTGCACTTTGCCACCATATTCCTCCAGCAAATACAGCTGTACTGTGCCACCATATTCCACAAGCAAACACAGCTGCACTGTGCCACCATATTCCTCCAACAAATTCAGCTGCACTTTGCCACCATATTCCTCCAGCAAGTACAGCTGTACTATGCCACCATATTCCTCCAGCAAATACAGCCGCACTGTGCCACCATATTCCTCCAGCAAATACAGCTGTACTGTGCCAACATATTCCACCAGCAAATACAGCTGCACTGTGCCACCATATTCCACCTGCAAATACAGCTGTACTGTGCCACCATATTCATCCAGAAAATACAGCTGCACTGTGCCACCATATTCTACCAGCAAATACAGCTGTACTGTGCCACCATATTCCTCCAGCAAATACAGCTGCACTCTGCCACCATATTCCACCAGCAAATACAGCTGCACTGTGCCACCATATTCTACCAACAAATACAGCTGTACTGTGCCACCATATTCCACCAACAAATGCAGCTGTACTGTGACACCATATTCCACCAACAAATGCAGCTGTACTGTGCCACCATATTCCACGAGCAAATACAGCTGCACTGTGCCACCATATTCCTCCAACAAATTCAGCTGCACTGTGCCACCATATTCCACCTGCAAATACAGCTGTACTTTGACACCATATTCCTCCAGCAAATACAGCTGCACTGTGCCACCATATTCTACCAGCAAATACAGCCGCACTGTGCCACCATATTACTCCAGCAAATACAGCTGTACTGTGCCACCATATTCCACGAGCAAATACAGCTGCACTGTGCCACCATATTCCTCCAACAAATTCAGCTGCACTGTGCCACCATATTCCTCCAGCAAATACAGCTGTACTGTGCCACCATATTCCTCCAGCAAATACAGCCGCACTGTGCCACCATATTCCACCAGCAAATACAGCCGCACTGTGCCACCATATTCCACCAGCAAATACAGCTGTACTGTGCCACCATATTCATCTCGCAAATACAGCTGCACTGTGCCACCATATTCTACCAGCAAATACAGCTGCACTGTGCCACCATATTCCTCCAGCAAATACAGCTGTACTGTGCCACCATATTCCTCCAGCAAATACAGCCGCACTGTGCCACCATATTCCTCCAGCAAATACAGCTGTACTGTGCCACCATATTCCACCAGCAAATACAGCTGCACTGTGCCACCATATTCCACCAGCAAATACAGCTGCACTGTGCCACCATATTCCTCCAGCAAATACAGCTGTACTGTGCCACCATATTCCACCAACAAATACAGCTGCACTGTGCCACCATATTCCACCAGCAAATACAGCCGCACTGTGCCACCATTTTCCACCAGCAAATACAGCTGTACTGTGCCACCATATTCATCTTGCAAATACAGCTGCACTGTGCCACCATATTCTACCAGCAAATACAGCTGCACTGTGCCACCATATTCCTCCAGCAAATACAGCTGCACTCTGCCACCATATTCCACCAGCAAATACAGCTGCACTGTGCCACCATATTCCACCAACAAATACAGCTGTACTGTGCCACCATATTCCACCAACAAATACAGCTGTGCTGTGCCACCATATTCCACCAGCAAATACAGCTATACTGCGACACCATATTCCTCCAGCAAATACTGCTGCACTGTGCCACCATATTCCACCAGCAAACACAGCCGCACTGTGCCACCATATTCCTCCAGCAAATTCAGCTGTACTGTGCCACCATATTCCACGAGCAAATACAGCTGCACTGTGCCACCATATTCCTCCAACGAATTCAGCTGCACTGTGCCACCATATTCCTCCAGCAAATACAGCTGTACTGTGCCACCATATTCCTCCAGCAAATACAGCCGCACTGTGCCACCATATTCCTCCAGCAAATACAGCTGTACTGTGCCACCATATTCCACCAGCAAATACAGCTGCACTGTGCCACCATATTCCACCAGCAAATACAGCTGTACTGTGCCACCATATTCATCTACCAAATACAGCTGTACTGTGCCACCATATTCTACCAGCAAATACAGCTGTACTGTGCCACCATATTCCTCCAGCAAATACAGCTGCACTCTGCCACCATATTCCACCAGCAAATACAGCTGCACTGTGCCACCATATTCCACCAACAAATACAGCTGTACTGTGCCACCATATTCCACCAGCAAATACAGCTGCACTGTGCCACCATATTCCAACAGCAAATACTGCTGCACTGTGCCACCATATTCCACCAGCAAATACAGCTGCACTGTGCCACCATATTTCACCAGCAAATACAGCTGTTCTGCGCCACCATATTCTACCAGCAAATACTGCCGCACTGTGCCACCATATTCCACCAGAAAATACAGCCGCACTGTGCCACCATATTCCTCCAGCAAATACAGCTGTACTGCGCCACCATATTCTACCAGCAAATACAGCTGTACTGTGCCACCATATTCCTCCAGCAAATACAGCTGTACTGTGCCACCATATTCCACCAGCAAATACAGCTGCACTGTGCCACCATATTCCAACAGCTAATACTGCTGCACTGTGCCACCATATTCCACCAGCAAATACAGCTGCACTGTGCCACCATATTCCTCCAGCAAGTACAGCTGTACTATGCCACCATATTCCTCCAGCAAATACTTCTGCACTGTGCCACCATATTCCAGCAGAAAATACAGCCGCACTGTGCCACCATATCCCTCCAGCAAATACAGCTGTACTCTGCCACCATATTCCACGAGCAAATACAGCTGCACTGTGCCACCATATTCCTCCAACAAATTCAGCTGCACTGTGCCACCATATTCCTCCAGCAAATACAGCTGTACTGTGCCACCATATTCCTCCAGCAAATACAGCCGCACTGTGCCACCATATTCCTCCAACAAATACAGTCGCACTGTGCCACCATATTCCACCAGCAAATACAGCTGTACTGTGCCACCATATTCCACCAGCAAATACAGCTGTACTGTGCCACCATATTCCACCAGCAAATAAAGCTGTACTGCGTCACCATATTCCTCCAGCAAATACTGCTGCACTGTGCCACCATATTCCACCAGAAAATACAGCCGCACTGTGCCACCATATCCCTCCAGCAAATACAGCTGTACTGTGCCACCATATTCCACAAGCAAACACAGCTGCACTGTGCCACCATATTCCTCCAACAAATTCAGCTGCACTTTGCCACCATATTCCTCCAGCAAGTACAGCTGTACTATGCCACCATATTCCTCCAGCAAATACAGCCGCACTGTGCCACCATATTCCTCCAGCAAATACAGCTGTACTGTGCCACCATATTCCACCAGCAAATACAGCTGCACTGTGCCACCATATTCCACCTGCAAATACAGCTGTACTGTGCCACCATATTCATCCAGAAAATACAGCTGCACTGTGCCACCATATTCTACCAGCAAATACAACTGTACTGTGCCACCATATTCCTCCAGCAAATACAGCTGCACTCTGCCACCATATTCCACCAGCAAATACAGCTGCACTGTGCCACCATATTCCACCAACAAATACAGCTGTACTGTGCCACCATATTCCACCAACAAATGCAGCTGTACTGTGCCACCATATTCCACCAACAAATACAGCTGTACTGTGCCACCATATTCCACCAGCAAATACAGCTGCACTGTGCCACCATATTTCTCCAGCAAATCCAGCTGCACTGTGCCACCATATTCCTCCTGCAAATACAGCTGTACTGTGCCACCATATTCCACCAGCAAATACAGCCACACTGTTCCACAAAAACCAAACCTTTCATCTCTGGTACATAATTAATTAAATAACAAAGAAACATTAAATTCTTATCATGTAACAAAATATTTTTCCCAAAAATATGAGTGCCACAATTATTGGCACCACTTTATTTCATGAGAAAGTTCAATGAGAACATTCTAATGAGAACATTTAAAAATTCAGATTTGTTTAGACAGGTGAAACATGAAATTATGAAAATACTTTAAGACTTCCTCCAATCTAAACCCACTTACTTTTTCAAATGCAGCTCCAAAATAGAGGCAGTTTGATGCTTAACAATCTTTTGGTTTTGGTTGGGGGAGCGTTATGGCCTTGGCACAGCCTTCATTCTGTGATCAGTCAATCATTTTTATGTAGATTGCGCAGTGCGTTTCCGATTGTTGTTCTGTCGCTGGAAGGTCCAGCCACTGTCCATTTTAAGCATCCTGTGTCCATGACCCCGTGTATTGCTATGTATGCGTATTTTATGTACAGGATTGTTTTTCATTTGTAAATGGGGATTTGTTACATGCTGTTTTTGCTGCCTTGCTGGTCAGCTATCTATCTATCTATCTATCAGCACCCTCTGGCGGTGTGTCTGTAAAACATTATCTGATGTAATAGACTAGTGCTTTCTAAAGCTTCTAGCACCTTCCTGCCTGGAGGGGGCGGGATTACCCACGAATCCTGTGGATCTTTCCAGAATGTTGCTAGTCTGTATAAATCCTGTGATTTTAAGCACAGCAGAGCAGAGCAGAAGCAGAGTTTTTGTTTTGGCAACAGAGTTAATTAGTGGCATTAGAATGTTATTAGAGAATTTAAGAGTGGATTTTATTTGTAGAACTTTTTTTTTTTTTTGAAGAATAAATTTGTGTTTGTTGTCATTGCTGGTTTTCTTTGTTGTGATTTTTTTCAAGTCATAAGAAATTGGAGGTCCCACTGAGATAAAGCATTCATTGGATTCACCAAAGATTAAAGCGGAATTATTATTTTAAATCTTGAAAGTTGAAAGTTGAAAAACCAGCAATCATGACTTTTGATGTGGAAAGTTTTTTGAAAACTCCAACCCAGGAATTAATTGTGCTGGCAAAGAAGAAGGACTTGCTACAAATAGCCTCAACCCTTGGATTATCTGATGTGAAGTCATCAATGAAGAAACAAGAAATATTCAACATTTTGGTGCAACATTTCATCGATGAAGATATCTTTGGGGAAGAAGCAGCAGAATTAATTAAAGATGTGGAAGTGCCTGCAACGGAGCTGCAAAGACTTGAATTCCAGCTACGCCAAAAACAACTAGAGCTGGAAGAAAGAAGGTTGGAGAAAGAACTGAAAGAGAGAAGGTTGGAGAGAGAGAAGGAAAGAGAACTGTAGGAAAGAAGGATGGAGAAGGAAGAAAGAAGGTTGGAGATTGAGAAAGAACTAGAAGAAAAAAGGATGCGGTCCGAATTGGAAATGAAGAAAATAGAAGCAGGTACTGTTTCTTTTGGACTTTCTGATCATTTTGATGTGGTTAAACATATCAGACTTGTTCCTCCTCTCCTAGAAAATGATGTAGATGAATACTCTACCCATTTTGAAAAAAATTGCTGAAAATTTGAAATGGCCAAAAGAGCATTGGACAATGATGTAACAAAGTGTTCTTACTGGTAAAGCTAGAAAAATCTATAACCAGTTATCTGTCCAACAGTGTGCTGATTATGATTTTGTCAAATCTGCCATTCTGAAGGGTTAAGAATTAGTCCCTGAGGCTTACAGGCAAAATTTAAGGAATTCTCGCTAGGAAGCCAGTCAAACTCATGTTGAATTTGGCAGATTGAAGGAACAGTTGTTTGATCAGTGGTGTAATTCCATTAAAGTTGAGAAAGATTTTGACAGAATGAGGCAACTTATTCTGGTTGAGGAATTCAAAAGGTCTGTCCAGCCTGATATTAAGACTTTCCTTGAGGAAAAACAAGCCAATACTTTGCAAGATGTTTCAACACTGGCTGATAGTTATGCGTCGACTCATGAGTCTTCTTTTGTCCAAAAATCCACTTTTTCTAAATTTCAAAGCAAGTTTCAGTCCAACTTCAGTCTGTGTCTGATTCTGTTTTGGAGGGTTTTGAGCCACTCATCACAGTCTCCCTCTCACATGATTTTTCCTTCTGTTCCTGTTTGAATTCTAAGGGATACCGGGTCTTCCCAGCCTCTAATTCTGGCAGATATTCTGCCTTTCTCGGACAAATCGTCTACTCAGGCTAATGTCCTTATTCAAGGAGTAGAATGTGATTTTACAAGTGTACCTCTCCATAATGTTCATCTCAAGTCAGACTTAGTCTCTGGACCTGTTACTGTTGTTGTTAGGTCTTCTCTTCCTTTCAAAGGTGTTTATTTGCTTCTTGGTAATGATCTTGCTGGGGATAAGGTTGTGCCCTACCCTATTGTAACTGACACTCCTTTGATTCATCAAGAATCTGACTCTATAGAGGAGTAAATTCCAGACCTCTATCCTTCATGTGCAGTTACTCATTCTATGGCTAAAAAGGCTATTCAAGATGATGCTGACCTGGACTTCAACCTGGCTGACACGTTCATTGGGCAGTCTTTTCATCAGGAACCTTCCAGTCCTGAGATGTCAGGGAAATCTTCAGACTTGTCCTTGTCCGGTCATTCTAATGACATTCTGTCTCAGAAAAAACTTATTCAGGAGCAACAACAAGCTCTTGATCTAGCGCATCTTCTACCACAGGCTGCAAGTGAACAAGAGGCTACTCAAGTTCCTGTCTGTTTTTACTACAAAAATGGTGTGGTTATGAGAAAGTGGCGTCCACCTGATGTCTCTGCAGATGAAGAGTGGATTATCACTCATCAAATTGTTCTTCCAAAGTCTTATTGCCAAGAAACTCTTAGTCTAGCCCATGACAATCCTATGTCAGGTCATTTGGGCATCAAGAAGACCCTTCAACGTGTCAGAAACCATTTCTTCTGACCTTCCATTGTCATGGTTTAGAAGTTAGGAGAGCTCTTTTTGTTGCTCTCGTCCGGGACGATATCGTTTGGCTCCCAATCGGATTCCTGGGCCAGCTGGCATTAATTGGGGGTGTTGCCCGGACTCTATTTAAGCTCCTGTTCCGCCTCGCGTCCATTGCTAGTGTGTCACTGTTATATTTGCGCTTTAGCCGATAAGATCTCGAGACAGAGGTCAGTTAAGGACTTAGTTGCATATTTGAGGCTTAGTTTTACTTAGAAAGGGAATCTTTGTTTTATTTTTCCCTTTTCTTTTTGTGTCTTCGAGCTCACCTGTTTTCTACCTGGGACGGTGTCCAGGTCCGTAGTGCGAGTCTCGCATTTTTAGTCTGTTTGAGTCTCTCAGCTCTCACCGGTTTTTGCCTTTTAATTCTGGCCGCTGCTTTTGGGGTCCAAATTTCAACAGCCATCACAGCACACTCTAGCCATCATGGAGACACCAGCGATGGCTGAAATTAAGAGGGCTGTTACCAGCCAGCAAGATATGCTGTCCGGTTTCGGCAAAGGGCTTTCCAGCCTGGGCACTCAACCGGCTGGTTTAGCTGAGAGACTCCGCCTTCATGAGAATTCGCTTCAGAAACGGGAAAGCGTTCTGTTCAGCTTGACCGAGAGTATTAGATCCCTGTCAACACAAGTTTCACAAAAAGTTTCACAAGCATCGCCCATACATCCTCCCTGAGAACCGAAGTTACAGTTGCCCCAAAGATATAGTGGCGAGGCTGGAAAATGTAAGGATTTCATTGCCCAGTGTGAAATATTTTTTAAGGCTCAGCCGTCACGATTCGTTAATGTGGATTCTCGGGTAGCATTTATATTATCCCTGTTGGCTGGCACAGCACTCACTTGGGTCAGCCCATTAATCAGATCTAATTCACCGGTCGTAGATTTTCTGGAGGCTCTTGTTAGAGAAATGGTGTCTTTATTTGATCGAGACATTTGTGGTCAGGACGCAGCTACGCGTTTAATGCACCTGAAACAGGGCAAAGAAAGTGCAGCTGAGTTCTCTATTGCTTTTCGCTCTCTGGCCACAGAGACAGGTTGGCCGGAGGCATATGCTAACGCAACAGGGAGAAGCTAAACAGCTTGTCGCTAGCTGATAATGGGGCTAAAGGTACTTGTGGCGAGTGTGCGGCTCCTATTTCACATACTGGAAGTTTTACCCGGTTGAGCCCATGCAAATTGATAGTTTGACAGTTGGACTAATAAACCTACTAGCAGAAGAATAATCTGCTTTAATTGTAATAAGCCGGGTCATACCTGCCCATGTAATCCTAAGTGTCAGGGAAAACGGAAAACCCCTCTAGCGATGTGGGGAGCGATAGAGGGGCAGACCCAATTTCCCTTCCGAACACTAATCCCTGTTGAGTTGACTGTGGGGTGCAAGAAATTTATGATTGAAGCGTTCGTAGATTCGGGTGCAGTAAATTGTTTCATGGATATTTGGTGGGCTAGGAAGCACTCCGTTCCCACTGTGAGGCTTTTTTTTTTTTTTTCCTTTTTATTTCGGCATGATTGTAGAATCATTTCATGACAAGTTCAACACAACACAAAATGTATCATGACCGAAAGGGTCACGGGGGAAGCGAAATCGCTTATTAGAGTCCCGCCCCCAGCTTCCAGAAAAGCAGTTTGATTATGGTTAAGATATCAAAAGGATTATAAATCACAGCAGAGCAAATGTCCATATGCGCTACGTTTTAAACGTCAGAAAGTAACATTGTGAAATTTATGGATATCATGAAAATTATAGATTAGCAATTAGGTGAGTGTTCATATAACTTAGATTCAAATGCCACTCTTGATCTAAAGCGACATTGTCCCGAAACCCCATTCTTGATCATTTGGTTTGTTCCGGCTAATTTGGAGTAGATGAGAGGGAGCAATAATAAATCATCCATGCCTTCCCAGCTTTCACAGTCACACTCTGTCAGAACTTTGAACGGTTGCCCGCTTGGATCGGGAGTTATTACCGAAGTGTCTGAACCACTAAATATGTTCATTTCGTTTGGTGGCCACTCAGAGGAGGTTCGGTTTTTAATTATCAGTTCCCCTGCTTTTCCTATTGTTTTAGGGCATTCTTGGCCACGGGAACACAGACCTTGCATCAGCTGGGGGGAACAGGGAACAGATCCTATCGTCTTGTAGGGTACCAATTGCAGCTCTCATTGTAGAGATAATGAAACTTGTTTTCCCAGACCGCAAGCTACGGGGCAGGCTGATGCCTGGAGCGAGTGTGAGGAGGCTATCTCACAGTATACTCCTAAACTAGAAAAGGGGGCAGAGGAGGGGTTGGAATGGGATCCTCAATTTGACTGGTGACAGCCAGAGGATGATTAGCTTTTAGAGGATTTTATCGATTCTGAATCAGTCACGGAGACATTAGATTCGGAGCAGGGTGAGGAATTTGGGGCCACCCTGAACTCTGATTTGCTTATTAATGTTCCCAGGGATTACGCTGATCTCGCTTAGGTGTTTAGTAAGCAACAAGCATCGACGTTACCTCCTCATCGTCTGTACTACTATGAAATCAATGTCTATCCTGGGACAACTCCGCCTAGGGGTTCGCTGTATTCGCTGTCAGGACCTGAGCGTTGGGCTATGCGAGAATATATTCAGGAGGCTCTCGCCAATGGTTTTATTTGGCCGTCCACATCCCCTGCCGGAGCGGGATTTTTTTTCGTGGGGAAAAAGGATGGCAGTCTGAGACCCTGTATTGATTATAGGGGTTTGAATAAAATCACCATTAAAAACCGATACCCCCTTCTGTTAATGAATTCCGCGTTTGAACGTCTGCAGGAGACGTCATTTTTTATGAATCTAGATTTTCGTAATGCTTATAATTTGATTTGCATTCAGGAAGGGTACGAATGGAAAACGGCTTTTCACACTCATGACAGGTACTACGAATATTTTGTCTTACCGTTCGGGGTTCTTAACGCACCTTCGGTGTTCCAGGCATTCGTCAATGATGTGCTCCGAGAGATGTTGGAGAAATTCGTCTCCGTTTATCTTGACGACATTTGGATTTTTTCTTCAACACTCTCGATGCACAAACAACATGTCAGACGTGTGCTTGAAGCCCTTCTCAAAGCCAAACTTTTTGTTCAAGCCGAAAAATGCATTTTTCACGCCCAAACTGTCTCGTCCTTGGGCTTTATTGTTTCTTAGGGGTCTGTGTGGATGGAATCAGACAAGGTGGCTGCGGTCAAGAATTGGCCTGCACCGCAGATTGTTAAAGTAGTTCAACGCTTTCTGGGCTTTGCAAATTTTTATAGGAGGTTTATCCGGAATTTTAGCACGGTTGCTGCCCCCTTTATTGCGCTCACTAAGAAGAACACTTCCTCAGTGTTTTTTTGGTCTCCTGCAGCTGATGCTGCCTTTCAGGAATTAAAGAAACGATTTAGCTCAGAGCCTATTTTGGTTTTGCCCGACCCCTCCCTCCCATATGCTGTGGCAGTAGATGCTTCGGAGGCGGGCATGGGTGCTATTTTGTCCCAGTGCCCTCGTTGGGATAATAAGCTTCACCCATGCGCGTACTTCTCCCGATCTTTGTCCGCCGCGGAACTCAATTATAGTATTGGTGACCGGGAGTTATTGGCGGTTCAGCTGGTGCTGGAGGAGTGGTGCCACTGCTTAGAGGGAGCTGAGCACCCTTATGTGGTATGGACCGACCATAATACCTCCAATATATTCAGCAAACCAAGCGGCGTAACTCCCGGCAGGCGCAGTGGTCATTATTCTTTAACCGCTTTGATTTCATGCTGACCTATCGCCTGGGCCCTAAAAATATTAAGCCTGTCGCCCTGTCATGAATGTATGATCGCACTGATCGCGATCCTATCCCGGAGCCAGTTATTCCCTCTGCGCAGATCGTGGCACCCATTCAATGGGAGGTTGAGGCGGTGGTTCAGGAGGCGTTGAAATCCGATCCCGGTCCTGGGGGGGAGCCTCCCGGCTGATTGTTTGTTCCACTGTTAGGTCACAGGTCCTTCAGTGGGGACACTCTTCACGCTTGGCGGGGCACCCGGGGGCCCATCGGACCAAGCAGTTCCTTGCCCAACGTTTTTGGGTGGCCGGATCTGATTAGGGACATTCAGGAGTTTGTTGCTGCCTGAGGCGTATGTTCCAGGAATAAGACTTCCCACCTCCCGCCCTCTGGTCTGCTGCGACCTTTGCCCATTCCCAGGCGCCCTTAGTCTCATACCACGCTCGATTTTGTTACGGGGCTGCCTGTATCTGACGGAAACACGGTCATTTTGGTCGTGCTTGACCGTTTTTCTAAAGCGGCTCATTTTGTCGCGCTACCCAAGCTGCCTTCAGCGCGGGAGACAGCGCATCTTGTGGTCAACAATGTGTTCCGGTTGCATGGGCTTCCGCAGGATGTCGTCTCTGACCGAGGCCCTCAGTTTACGGCCAGATTTTAGCAGGCATTTTGTAAGCAGTTTGGGGCCACTGTGAGTCTCTTCTCTGGGTTTCACCCGGAGACCAACGAGCAGACGGAACGTACTAATCAGTCTCGAGAAAATCTATAGACGGCGTCGTTTGGCCCCATCTTATCAGGTTGGGCAGGGAATTTAGCTGTCTACCTGGGTCCTCCCCTTGAAGGTAGAATCCCGAAAACTGGAGCCCCACTATATCGGCCCATTCAAAATACTGCGGAAGATCAATCCGGTCACAGTCCAGTTGAAGCTCCCAAGATCCTTACGTATACATCCTTCATTCCACATCTCTTGGATTAAGCCAGTTAGCACTATCGTCCTGGCACCCACCGACACACCTCTGCCACCGCCACGAATGGTTGAGGGGGGGCCATTTATACCGTGCGCCACATTCTGTCCGAGAGGCATGTAGGTCGTGGGGTCCAGTCTCTCGTGGACTGGGAGGGATATGGTCCCGAGGAGCGGTGCTGGGTCCTTTCGCGAGATATTTTTGATCCCTCGCTAATTGCACAGGGTTCCTTGGAGACTTCTGGAGCTGTCCCTTGGGGGTTATGTCATGGTTTAGAAGCTTTGAGAGCTCTTTTTGTTGCTCTTGTCAGGGACGATATCGTTTGGCTCCCAATCGGATTCCTGGGGCAGCTGGCATTAATTGGGGGTGTTGCCCGGACTCTCTTTAAGCTCCAGTTCCGCCTCGCGGAAGTCTAATCTCAAAGAAGCCCAGGGCAAAATGAAAGCCAGATATGACCTTTATTCAAAAGACAGAAGTTTTAAAGCTGGTGACAAAGTCCTTGCACTTCTGCCAGTTTCTGGAAACCCTCTAAGAGCCTGATATTTTTGCTCTTATACTGTCCTCAAAAAGGTCAGTGATCTAAATTACATAATTTTAACTCCTGGAAGCAGGAAACAAAAACATGTGTCACATCAACATGCTGAAAGAATACATTGACAGAGACACTCAGCAAAGGCCAGTCAATGTGGAAAAAACAGTTGAACTGGAAAATTCCAAAGAAGATTGTGACTGCCCCTTAGAAAATGAACCTGGTCCAGTCAAACTTGAAAATTCAGACATTCTTCAAAATATTGACAGCAAGTTGTCCCACCTGGACCCTTTTTAACAACAACAGCTAAAGCAGCTCACAGCTGAATATAGTTACATATTCCCTGATGTTCCATCAAGGACTGATATGGTTTACCATGATGTCATCCTACAAGATGATGCCAAGCCTGTAAAACAGCATCCTAACAGGATGAATCCAAAGAAGCAGAAATATCTTCAACAAGAAGTCAGATATCTGCTTGAAAATGATTTTGTTGAACTAAGTAACAGTGACTGGAGTTCTCCATGCATCCTAGTTCTGAAACCCGAAGGAACATGTAGAATGGTGATGGACTACAGGAAAACGAACGCTCTTTCAAAAACAGACTCATATCCCATTCCCAGGATTGACAACTGCATTGACAAAGTTGGACAGTCAAAGTATATCACAAATTTTGATCTCCTCAAGGGCTTCTGGCAGATCCCTCTAACAGATAGAGCAAAGGAGATATACCAATACAAGGTCATGCCATTTGGAATGAGAAATTCTCCGGCCATCTTCCAAGGTCTGGTAAACAGAGTGATTGCTGGACTACCAGGATATGAGGCCCATATTGGTGACATTATTATCACCAATGACAGCTTCCAAGAGCACCTCACCTACATCAGAAACTTCTTTCAGAGAGTGAGTATTACTATCAAGCTGACTATCAACCTTGTTAAAAGTGACTTTTGTAAAGCTGCAGTTGTTTACTTAGGTCATATTGTAGGACAGGGTCAAGTCAAACCAATTGATGCAAAAGAAAAAGTTATCACTGAATTTCCTGAGCCTACAACTAAAAGACAACTAATTGGATTTCTAGGGATGGCTGGCTACTACAGAAAATTCTGTAATAATTTCTCTATCATCTCTGAACCTTTGACCAATTTACTGAAGAAAAATGCAAAATTAATTTGGGATGAAAAATCTCAAAATTCATTTGACCAACTGACAGCTATCCTCAAAAATGCACCAGTTCTTTGATCTCATAATTTCAAAAAGGAGTTCAAGTTGGCAGTTGATGCCAGTGACATTGGTGCAGGCGCAATTTTACTGCAAGAAGACACTGATGGAGTAGATCATCCTGTTTGTTACTTTTCCAAAAAGTTTGATAAACATCAGAAAAACTACTCAACAAATGAAAAAGAATGTTTGGCACTTGTTTTGGCTTTACAACATTTTGAAGTCTATTTGACTTGTTCAGCTACTTCCATCAAGGTCTTCAGTGATCACAATCGCCTCACATTCTTGCGCAAGATCAGAAACAAGAATCAAAGATTACTGAGATGGAGTTTACTTTTACAAGAGTATGATTTAGATATTTCTCAAATCAAGGGAAAAGATAATGTAATCCCAGATACACTTTCACGCATGCAATTTTATTTCTTTATTTAATTGTGAAAAATGTAATTTTACTTTTCTATTTGATTGTGAAAATTGCACTGGTTGTTATGTATATGATTGTTATAATGATCAATTATACTTTTGTGTAAAGTTCAAGATTATTCTGATGATAAAACTGTGTTAATTTTAACAAACGAAAGCTTTTAGCAAACCTTTCTTTTCCTAAAGAGGGGAGGTGTTATGTATGCGTATATTATGTACAGCATTGTATATCATTTTTTTTCCCACTCGAGTTGCGGACACCAACAGAAACTCATTCGCGTATAGCCAATCGGCAACCTTGTTCTAGACCGCTGATGGAGTATCGCGGGACAATGAAATTTTGTGTCTTTACGAGCCTTACACCGAGGTACGGTCTCGGAACCACTGACTGCACAGTCCATTCGCTGCCCAGAATACTGCTGTTACATCGAAGATGTCTGCCTTACTCTCAGCATAACTGCTGGCCAAATCATTCGTCTAGCCTGCCATTTAGATAAATGAATTGTTAGGCATGTATTTGTCCAAATAGTGAAGCTGGTAAAATGAACTGATTTAAATCAATGTAGTCTAGCAATACCCAATTCGCTGCTTTTTTTACCCTGCACTGGTCACATTAGTAATAAACTAGTTAGTAACACCGAACAAAATCCAATGATTATAATGCAGAAATAACCAAGATTTCAGCTTATTCTCGAAATATGAATACTCAGTAGGCCTACAGATTATTTTTATCAAGCCTAACTACTGAATGTTATAAACATATCGACGGGTTTGGCAAGTAGTGTTAATGAATTGTCATCGCACTCTGCTGTCGGCTGTTAACATAGGTTGATTATGGTGCTTTCTTTCTGCATCATAAGGTGCATTCACATTGCAAGTGAAACTTCGCAAAGTTAGAAAATTTGCAAAGTTGGGGTGAAAGTTGCCGAGCAACCGTGCCAAAAGCCTTCTGAAAATTTGCAAGAAAAATCTCAAGCCAGAGTGTAGTCTTGTAATGAGAACGCACACATCTGAAACTTTGTGAAGTTACTCACGTGACTTGTGTTACTCATCAAGGTTGAATGCTTGAATTCATGGTTGAATTACATATCGGAGCATATGCACTGCTTCCTGAAACTTCACGATTTTTTCCAACAGAGCTAACTTAGCGAGTTTTCGTGCCAGTGTGAACAGCAGGGTGAAATTCAATGATTTGTAACTTCGAAATTTTTTGCAATGTGAATGCACCTATAGAAACATAATTTTAAGTGGACGGCCATAGCTAGACTCAGGCAGAGGGGTGTGATACAGCCTAATGATTTCATACTTTTAAAGAGGTTTTGAATAAATCTTTCTGTCCTTCATTTGAAAATGTGGTGGCCGTTTCGAAACTTGCCAATTATTTTTTTATGTTTCCAGCTAGGATTGATAAAAATCATCTGTTCAGAGCATTAAAATTTTCTAGAATAAGCTGACTCAGTCTCTGTTATTTTTCATTATCAGTGCAAGGCCAGTGAAGTCAGAAAAAAATGTAACTGCTCAAGACGCTCCTTCAGCGGTCCAGAACGAGGTCACTGATTTCATTTCAGTAACTACACTGGTGTGATAGCGGTAAAACATGGAAAAGTAAACTAAGACAAAACATGACAAATCAAAGTAACCAAATCACAATACAATATACAAAGAATAGTCAGACATAGCAAAGGGTCAGGAAAACAATGAAACAATTATCAAAACATGGCGAGGTCAAGACAGGCATGGCAGGATCATAACATTTTCAATGCAGCAATTTGAGCAGGAAATTCGGCATTTCTATGAGTATGCTCATACACAGTTAAAAAAATTCTGCCTTCCTATTTTTACTACATTCTGGCACATTTAAAACCACCGCTGACAACCTATAACACACTGTGAACTTCCAGGCAGAATTTGCTTCCAGCGGGTCTCGCAAGGAGGGTTATAATTCAGCAGATGACCTTCACACAACCTGATTGGTTCCAGAATTTGTGTGTTTTGAGACAAGTGACTGACTTAGAAGGAAATAAATGACTATTAGATACAAACTGCATCCAGAATCTACTGACACCACCTAAATAACCCGCTCGTCAGCAATCTATCGAGCGAGAGGTCCAGGCTGTCATTTTCACGTGGTAAAGCTGAGCTCAGGAAGCAGGCAGATGTGTCCGGATGATTCCGGATATGCTCTGATTTGCACAGATATATGAACATATCAGGTCACTACCACTGCATGATTTCCCCAGCAGTATCTCTCCTTTCAATGAAAAGACAGAAAACTGCTGTTCTTTGTCTTCAACAGTAATTGCTGTCTAATAAACTGTAGCCAAGGCATTTATATCATAATGATAACAATGTAATGTTGTAATTACTCGTCTACGTTAATGAGTGTACATGCACTGACCTTAATTATGAATAATTAAAGTATGTTGGAACAAAAGGAAAAAAACAATCTTATAGTTTGTTGTATATTATCAAAGACGCTTGATAGTTTGCACTAAGCATGGCGTCGACGGTTTCTCAGGAAGTGTCAGTCATCAGTTCCTGAAATTTCACTGCTTGGTGAAAATGACAGTGTGATTTTTACTGTTCTCGTATGCACGAAAGACAAGGCATTTCACTGTGCAAATGTGGCCGGAGAGATTCTCTGTTCCTTTCTTGATTTATTCCTCACTGAAACACGCTGAGCAGGGAATGTGCATGAAGCTTTGAAAACTAATATTGTTCCATGAGCACAATATTGTTCCGTTTATTGGATTTGAATTCACTTGCTGAATTGATGCAGTCGATGTTCCAATCCTGGAACCTGTGCTCAGCTTTTATTTGATTTTTTATTAAAAAACACAGTTAGAAGGAGGAAGTGGAGACGTGATTGCAGGTGGGGGCGTGGTCACCTGGCTGCCAGGCACGGACGTGACAACTCTTATTCATTGAGTTAATGTTCTCAGATCCTGTCAACAACAGCAGTTCCTCGGAGTGTAATAATCACCCCAGTGGCCGGGCACTCTCAGGAGTCACGTGTTTTCAGTACTCTCGTATCTGACCCTCCTGCCCAGCCCCTCCCTCTCTCTCTCAAGCAAATGCGTCTCTTACACAAAGATTACAATACTGTGTGCTGAACTATGTCATAATGGCTATCATTTCAAGTAAAATCAATAAGGGGAGAAAGGGGTAATAACAGACTTAGTTTTTGAAATCACTCTAGCTCCTTAACAAGCCATTCTTTGCAAAGCCTCTTCAGTGATAGATGAGGGTGGGGTATGCACAAAGAAATAAGCCCAAGATTATTCGATTACAAATAAATCAGTGAAAAATAAATTTTCTGCATGTTCATTATTCCTCGCTCATCAGAAGATAATTACAGACTCGCCATGAGGTAAGAATGGATGGTGTAAAAATGATTGGTTAAATTCGACGAATGACCGAAAATTTGTGTCAGAAACTAGCAAATCACCATTCAAAATGTCAAAAAAAAAACAAAAAACAGAAAATTGTGAACAGTGGAAATAACATCTTAAATTGCCTCATCAACCAGTGTAGCATCAGCCTACAACTAAAGTCACAAGAAATGTCCAACCACAACCGTACAAACTGGAATAAATCTGGAATACATCCTGCCACCTTGAGGGGTCTAATTTAATAAAACTTAAACAGAAATAACATGATTTCAAATATTTATAAAGTGACCACAGATACGGATTTGATCAAAAAAGTCTCAAAACCAAATGTTTCAAATGAGCGCTGAGGCTTGACAAACAAGTGACACAAGGTTTCAGCAAAGCCTGAGCAAGTGTATGATACAGCAGGGCTCAGTCTGTCAGAGCGAGTGAGTGATACACTTGGGCTCTGTCATGGTTTGGGAGCTTTGAGACCTGTTTTCGTCCTGGACGATATCGTTTTGCTCCCTATTGGATTCCTGGGGCAGCTGGCATTGATTGGGGGCGTGGCCCGGACTCTATTTAAGCTCCTGTTTCGCCTCGCTCCCGTTGCTAGAGTGTTAGTTCATCTATGGAGCTTTAGCCGGTAAGGTCTCTTGTGAGATTATTGTTTAGGGACTTAACTGCATGATAGGATCAGTGCTAGTGAGTAAGGGAATCTTTGATTTATTTCCCTTTTCTTTTATTTTCTTCAAGCTCGCTTTTTCTACCATGGACGGCGTCAGGTCCGTGTATGACACAGTTGGGCTCAGTCAGTCAGATTAAGTGTGTGACACAGTAGGGCTCAGTCTGTCAGTGTAAGTGTGTGATACAGTAGGGCTCAGTCAGTCAGAGTAAGTGCGTGATACAGTAGGGCTCAGTCAGTCAGATTAAGTGTGTGACACAGTAGGGCTCAGTCTGTCAGTGTAAGTGTGTGATACAGTAGGGCTCAGTCAGTCAGAGTAAGTGCGTGATACAGTAGGGCTCAGTCTGTCAGAGTAAGTGTGTGATACAGTAGGGCTCAGTCTGTCAGAGTAAGTGTGTGATACAGTAGGGCTCAGTCTGTCAGAATAAGTGTATGATACAGTAGGGCTCATTCAGTCAGAGTAAGTGTTTGATACAGTAGGACTCAGTCAGTCAGAGTAAGTGTGTGATACAGTAGGGGTCAGTCTGTCAGAGTAAGTGTGTGATACAGTAGGGCTCAGTCTGTCAGAGTGAGTGTATGATACAGTAGGGCTCAGTCTGTCAGAGTAAGTGTATGATACAGTAGGGCTCAGTCTGTCAGAGTAAGTGTGTGATACAGTAGGGCTCAGTCAGTCAGAGTAAGTGTGTGATACAGTAGGGGTCAGTCTGTCAGAGTAAGTGTGTGATACAGTAGGGCTCAGTCTGTCAGAATAAGTGTGTGATGCAGTAGGGCTCAGTCTGTCAGAGTAAGTGTGTGATACAGTAGGGGTCAGTCTGTCAGAGTAAGTGTGTGATACAAGAGGGCTCAGTCTGTCAGAGTTAGTGTGTAATACAGTAGGGGTCAGTCTGTCAGAGTAAGTGTGTGATACAGTAGGGCTCAGTCTGTCAGAGTGAGTGTATGATACAGTAGGGCTCAGTCTGTCAGAGTAAGTGTATGATACAGTAGGGCTCAGTCTGTCAGAGTAAGTGTGTGATACAGTAGGGCTCAGTCAGTCAGAGTAAGTGTGTGATACAGTAGGGGTCAGTCTGTCAGAGTAAGTGTGTGATACAGTAGGGCTCAGTCTGTCAGAATAAGTGTGTGATGCAGTAGGGCTCAGTCTGTCAGAGTAAGTGTGTGATACAGTAGGGCTCAGTCTGTCAGAGTAAGTGTGTGATACAGTAGGGCTCAGTCTGTCAGAATAAGTGTGTGATACAGTAGGGCTCAGTCTGTCAGAGTAAGTGTGTCATACAACAGGGCTCAGTCTGTCAGAGTAAGTGTGTGATACAGTAGGGGTCAGTCAGTCAGAGTAAGTGTGTGATACAGTAGGGGTCAGTCTGTCAGAGTAAGTGTGTGATACAGTAGGGCTCAGTCTGTCAGAGTAAGTGTGTGATACAGTAGGGCTCAGTCTGTCAGAATAAGTGTATGATACAGTAGGGCTCAGTCAGTCAGAGTAAGTGTTTGATACAGTAGGACTCAGTCAGTCAGAGTAAGTGTGTGATACAGTAGGGGTCAGTCTGTCAGAGTAAGTGTGTGATACAGTAGGGGTCAGTCTGTCAGAGTAAGTGTGTGATACAGCAGGGCTCAGTCTGTCAGAGTAAGTGTGTGATACAGTAGGGGTCAGTCTGTCAGAGTAAGTGTGTGATACAGTAGGGCTCAGTCTCTCAGAGTGAGTGTGTGATACAGTAGGGCTCAGTCTGTCAGAGTAAGTGTGTGATACAGTTGGGCTCAGTCTGTCAGAGTGATTGTGTGATACAGTAGGGCTCAGTCTGTCAGAGTAAGTGTGTGATACAGTAGGGCTCAGTCTCTCAGAGTGAGTGTTTGATACAGTAGGGCTCAGTCTGTCAGAGTAAGTGTGTGATACAGTAGGGCTCAGTCAGTCAGAGTACGTGTGTGATACAGTAGGGCTCAGTCAGTCAGAGTACGTGTGTGATACAGTAGGGCTCAGTCTGTCAGAGTAAGTGTGTGATACAGTAGGGCTCAGTCAGTCAGAGTACGTGTGTGATACAGTAGGGCCCTGTTAAGGGTTTGGATTACGCCCACTGGATTTTGGCTTTGGATTCTCTGACAAACCCTTGCCTGTGTACCAAACCTGTTTTGCCCGACTACGACTACAGCAACTTTCCTGTACTAGGGTCATTCCCCTTGATTCAAATTTGCTGCATGCGTCCGCTTAAAACGAGTCTAATGGCCACTGAGTGGCTAGAAGCAAAGATGATCATCTGAAGGCCCTGTAGTCAGGTATTTCACTCTCAGCCACCACAGCTGTGGCTGGAGGTCTGCATTGGAAAGGCAAAAATGATTCCGACCTTCCTGGGGATCATAGGGGTAAAGCTGGCATGGAATCAGGCCAACTTGCCCAACAGCACTGCTAGACCTCGCAAATGTCTCTCTGGGTGGAATGATAGCTCACAACTCTCAGCAATGTTCATACATCTGAAGGGAAGCCTTGTGAAAAAGTCCAGGCTGTTTTGGCTGCAAAGGGGGAACCAACTCTGCTATTCCAAAGTCTTTTTCCAAAATGTCAATACTGTTAGCCTCATGGCATAATTGCTTCTCATTTTTAAAGATTTTTTTATTATTTGAATTTTTTTAATTAAGAAAATGAATTTTGTTTAATCTTTTAAGGTTTTCAGAAAAAAGGGGGAAAAAAAACATTTTTGCGCCAATCCAAAAGAACAGGCAGCCAATATCTAAATTTGGCTAATATATGACTGAGGCAATTATGCAATGAGGCCAACGACATACAGCGCCCTCCATAATTATTATGGTTAAGATGTCTTAAAAGCCTTAATATAAATTCAATTTTTATTGCAGAAGCATACTCTCACACTGAAAATTGTTGAAAAATGTAACCTTCAATTCAAGTGAATTCTAAGGGAAAAAAATCCCTGACTAAGAAATAATTATTTTTAATAAAATCACCTGTTCCACAATTATTGGCACCCCTAACAATTTCAAGGAAATAAATGTAATTGAGGTATTTCTGCCATGTCTACAGTAGTTTACAAAGTTGATCAGAGTATCTGAACATTTAATTAGTAATTCATCACTTCCTGTTTCCCTGGGGTATAAATATGATGTGACACAATGGCCATTTCTCTTATCCACTCTTCAACATGGGAAAGGCAAAGGAACACACCATTCAAGTAAGGCAGATGTGTGTCGACCTTCACAAGTCAGGCAATGGCTACAAAAAAATAGCCACTCGCCTGCACCTGCCCATATCTACTGTCAGAGGAATCATTAAGAAGTTTAAAACAACTGGAACAGTGGTAAACAAGCCTGGATGAGGATGCAAGGTTATTTTGCCACCATGCGTAGTGAGGAGGATGGTAAGAGAAATAAAAAGTTCGCCGAAGCTCACTGTTAAAGAATTGCAACAAATGGTAGCATCTTGGGGTCACAAAGTCTCCAAAACAACTATCAGGCGCCATCTACATGCCCACAAGCTGTTTGGGAGGCATGCACAGAAAAAACCTTTTCTCACTCACAATCATAAACGCAAACCTCAACAGATGAGACCAAGATAGAGCTTTTTGGCAACAAACACTCTAAGTGGGTCTGGCGGAACATAAAAGATGAGTATGCAGAAAAGCACCTCATGCCCACTGTGAAGTATGGGGGAGGATCTGTGATGCTGTGGGCCTGTTTCTCTTCCAGAGGCCCTGGGAACCTTGTTATGGTGCATGGCTTCATGAACGCTTTGAAATACCAGGACATTTTAAATCAAAATCTGGTGGCCTCTGCCCGAAAGCTGAAGATGGGTCGTCACTGGGTCTTTCAGCAAAATAATGACCCAAAACATGCTGCTAAATCTACACAGAAATGGTTCACCAGACACAGAATCAAGCTTTTCCCATGGCCATCTCAGTCCCCAGACCTCAACCCCATTGAAAACCTGTGGAGTGAGCTGAAGAGGAGAGTGCAGAGGAGAGGACCCAGGTCGCTGGATGATTTAGAGAGATTGTGCAAAGAGAAATGGTCGAAGATTCCACTTTCTGTATTCTCCCATCTTGTGAAACATTATAGGAGAAGATTAGGTGCTGTTTTGTTGGCAAAAGGGGGTTGTACAATGAATTAACATCAGGGGTGCTAATAATTGTGGCAGACATGATTTGATGTAAAAGAATTATTTCTTAATCTGGGATTTTTTTCCCACTGAATAAATACACTTGAATTAAAGGTTGGATTTTCCTTTTTTCCATTGTGGTCCTATATTATTTAGAAAAAAACTGAATTTATTAGAAGCTAAAGAACACATCTTAACCAGAGGTGCCAATAATTATGGAGGGCGCTGTACATTTGGCCATGTGATCGACACTTTACAGGAAACCCCCATTACCACTGGATTAATCTTGTTATTAGAGCGGTGAAAAGAAGTGCACTGAGGCTTGCTCAAGATAAGACTCAGGTAAGGAAGCAATCAACCGTACCAGCCAGAACTAACTTCTGAGGGCCTTATAACACGTGAGATCATCACCGGAACCAAGAAGTGATGAGTGAGCTTATTCTATTCCTGGCCTATAAAAATGTATTAGATTTTACATTTGTTATCTTCAATCAAGCCAGTTGTATAAGTGCAAATTTAGAATAAGGTTATCTGGACTGATCCTTTTTAGACAATTTTGGAGAACCTTCTCTGTTCTACGACAGCAGAACCATAATGAACACATGCTTTAAAAGCAACTGGTTTGTTAATTCCGGTCGATTCCTACACAGCTGTCCACGTCTTTCCCTGATGAAATGTATTTCAAATGTCTTCCGACTATGAAATGAGGGAAACTCTGTCCGAATCCATTTTTGTCCTCCGTAGGTGGGTCAATAAATCGGGAACTGGACATAGGCATTGAGCTTTGGAATAGCCAGGGACTGACCAAGCTGACTTTCCCATTTTCCCAAATTCTAGCAGTTTATGAGAAAATTTAAGACGGTTATGGTCTTTGTTGGCTGGTCCCCACGTCATTGTGGCGCGCGTATCCCCAGGTGTGGACCTATTACTAGATTAGAGATGTACAAACATGCTCACGATGCATAAATGATGATGACAGACAGTGTTTGTCATCCTATATTGCATTTGCATGGTTACAGGGAGGCACTGTGTGGCTGCGTCACACGCCAAGCTATGCCATGTCTCTTCAATACATCTTGCTTTTCAATTTGGTCCAAATCTTCAAATTATCTTCGCAATTATTATAATATGTCACTTCCAAGAAAACCTAATCTTAAATGTTTGTCACAAACCCTCCCAGACCATGAAGAAACACAAAAGTAACTTAACCCAGAAAAAATCAGACGTGATTTTGGAACCATCAAGCATAAATCTATCATTTTTAAGAGATGCACACATTCTCTTATATCGGCATGGGCAACGCTCTGCATAAACTCTAATGCAATGCATAAAAGCTGAACTGGGGCGGTAAACAAGCCTCAGACAACTTATAAAAAATGATTTAAATACCATTTTCATACAAAAACAACACCATGGTTTGATTAAAAGCAACCTGTTCAATAGGATACCTGCATTTCATACATGAACTCTGTGTATTACGGCCAAAAACGCGATTTGAACAGAGCTATTGTTCGCCCGTTGTATGAATGCGTGACCTCAATTTGCGCCGTCTTTACAAATTTTCAAGTGCACGGCGTGGCAAAAATATCCATTCAGGAGGTGGATTTCAAATAGCCCGCACCGACGTTATATCCCAGCTCCGGCCCTGATCCGCTTACAGCAATCTAATTTTAGAAATTGCGAGTCTGTTCGTCCAGGCTAGACTTCCAGGGGATGTGAAATAAGTTCGACAGAAGTTGGTGAAGTTCGTTGCGAGTTCGCCGTGATTTCTTCTCAACAATAGCAAGAAAGGTGAGCGTATTTTTACTCTACCCTACATAGTTTGCTGACAGAATATCCTGTGACCCAATTTGTGAAGTTTCAGTAAAAATACCAAAGAATAAACCGGCGCCAGACCTTAGAAGCTCACCGGTCACAATTCGTGCTCCATCCCCATTTCAATTGGCTGGACGCCAGCGCTGTGATGCTCAACCAGGTTTTGTCAGTGGGTGAAATGAATTGGCTTATCTGTGACATGCGGTCGGAGGTTAGTTTGGTGAGGCAGAATCCTTCCCTATTGCTTGATTAGCAATAAGACGATTAACTAGTTTTGAAAGACTATTCGGCAGAATGATGGGCCAGGGGGCGCTGCTGTACTTCAGAAAAGGGGTAGACGACTTTAGCATTAATTATTTCTGTTAGGGTGCTTTAATGGATAATTTGGCCTGGTTTATTTCTAAATTGACTGTATTTTCGAAAATGCCCTAAGGCTGCATCCCCCAATTTTCACAATGGGTTTTGTTGAAAAATGCCGAAATCAGCCATTTTTGGGACCCTGTGGCTCTGAGACCCTTTCCTCTAAAGGTGTTGGACTTGTGGCAAACTCTTCTTCTGTGTCTTCTGTACTTACCTGCAAAAAATCATTGTCAACCAATAGTAAGGGTTTTCCGCAATCTGATTGGTTAATTACCCTTCTCGAATAGTGTTCGACATCCCTGAAATGACACAACCTTTTCATCTGCTCATGAATACATTAGCATGCAGAGGTGTATAATCCAGGGGTCAGAAAGTAAAAATCCTACCATGTTTTCATTCCAACCGTAAACTCCTGTCAGCAGATTTGACTTGTTAGTTTTACCACCCAGCTGAAGAATAGTGTCAGCTGCCAGGTCTTTTGTGGCTGGAACAATATCCTGGGATGGACTTTTACTTTCTGAACCTGGATTATACACCTCTGTTAGCATGAAAACGGACCTATTTTCGCTCATTCAGCCCATCAGTTCAACTTGACAGGTTGTGAAATTCTAGCGCGTGACTCGATGACCTAATTGTGACGGATCACGTCGCCATACGAAAGAGTCAGTGCAAAAAAACGTTTCTTTCTCGCTCATGGTTTACAATATCGATAAAAAGTTACGTTTGTGAAATTTCCTGGGATTCATTGGAATTCAACGCCCGCAAATTTAAACGTTTAAAACCTCCGACTAACATCGTCAGTTTTAAACTAAATTTGCGGGCGTTGAATTCCAATGAATCCCGGAAATTTCAAAACGTAACTATTTATCTTCATATTGGAAAATAATAAAAACGTTGTTCTCAGCAACTCAAGAAATGTTGTCATTTTATTCATTTGCATTGCCTATCTTATATGAAGAATTCATCTCAATGATTTTTATTCTGAAACTTTTAAGTTGAATTCGTTGCCTTGTACGCATGCAGGAAAACAGATTTCTCTGGTACAATCATGAAAAACAATAAGACCAACCATTTGAAATATATCAGCTTCCACTGCACATGACACTAATCATACAATACACTATGAGATGCTTTGATGCGGCTTTTATCATCATTAATCTGATACATCCTACACCAACAGGAGGCAAATATTTTCACAGTTTTTTGAGGAATAGAAATGCTGTTCTCTATAAACTGCTTTGGACAGTGCAGAGACCAAGCAGCACGGCTATTTTACTTTCAAAATCCTTTCAGGAAAAATCATTAGCTTTGCAACAACAGCCGCACAGCAACCTTAGCGTTTTATTTCTCATTCTCATGAAATGCATATTGACTTCTGTCTGGCAATGTCCACAGGACCACCTTCAGAGAATCACTGAGCTTATCTTAAGCCATCCTAGAGAAATAAACAGCTCTGACTCTCACCAAGCGAGACAGGAGGATTGACAGACAAAGCCCTGGACAGTTTTAACAGTGTTGGCGCACTCACCCACAAGTTCAACCGTAGGCACCTATCTGCCCTGTTCCCTGCCCTAAATTAAAACACCATTGCTGAGCAAACAGTGAACAGCGAAGACTTGCCTCAAGCATGCAAGACCAGGAGCCAAGTCTCAGTGTCATTTATAACTGTGCTCTCAGTAACCATCAAAATAACATTCATGGAATAAACCGAAAATTTCACTCATTCTCATTTTATTCCCTTCTGCCTGGCACTGGATGTACTACTGCCATTTACAAAGGTGAAGGCGAGGAGGCAGCACCTAAGTACAATTGTGTCTGTCAAGAGAGCAACGGTTGACGAGGCTAAATGTGGAACAAACACACTCATTCAGAGCTGCCCCAGACATTCAACATGCTACATGGACATTCCTCTCAAGGAGTGCCAACAGAGCTTGCAATGAAAATCACCATGCAAGAGATTTAAAAAAAACAATGATCACTCAAGGCAAAGTCTTCAACACTTCAGAGGTAGTTCTGTTTCCCTGGAAATACAAAACACAGCAAGAGCATTACTAGGAAGCAGGGCCAAATACTTTTACTGTAACTTCTGTCACACACCTTTACCAAGGAAGAGCATTCAAACCAGGAAAAGTGATATAGTCATTAAACATTGCAGTCAAGTACAACAGCGCTATAGCGTGCCTTCCACAGAAAAGACAGATTGCCTTCCATAGAAGAGGAAGTTACGAGATTGATATCAAGTTGAACCAAGATTACCTCAATTGCCTTTGAAAGGATCATAATTGCCCGTTACAATGTGTCATGCACACAGCAAAATATTCAGTCAACTTGACTATTACAGAATCTAGTTAACTCTTGGAGAGTCTATTTGAGTCCACTCTTCCCAGAGTCAAACCCAGTAGAATCTTCAAGTGTTGATTTATCTCAGAACACGTAGCTGCGTGTTCATTCCACACTAGCTCATATTTTTTTTGGTCTGGAGTCAATCAACATTCACCCGAAATTTCAGCCTTAAGCAGCCCTGGTTATTATTTGCATTTTCATTTAACACTGATTCTTGAGAATTCGCCAAAAACATGTCTCACCAAGAAAAATGCTTATTCTGTTTGAAATTAATTACATTTTCACAAAAAAAATGAATAAAATTTATAATCAGAGGGTTTTATACACATATGTAACAGGCTTTTATTGGTGGACTTTCAATTTCAATAATTTTATGACATTATGCTGGCCTATTGCATTCAAAATCAGCAGTCCCCCGATGGGAGCTCATCATTTCAATTTGATTTAAAAAACTAATAGTAAATATAAAATTGATAATAACCTTACCAGATTGAAGAGTTTATTGTTATATGTATTAAAAACTACAAAAAGTGAATTTTGAAAAAAATCTTCATTTTTTGATTGTTCAAAATGTGTCCCTCACCTCCTGTCACTACCGTCAGATCACTGTATCTTTTGTGTATAGAAAAAAAAATGATAACATAAATGTTTAATATTTAAGAGGAGGTCTGTTGCAGCTAGCAACAGAGTGAAAACAAGATGGCTAATGTGGACAACCTCTGCATAGCATGGAAACGAGTAGATTTTTGTCACTACCGTCAGATGTCACTACCGTCAGACTTTCTGTCTGACGGTGGTGATATACAGTCTGACGGTGGTGACAAAAACCTCCTAATGGTCCCTAAGGAAAGATTAAATATGATTTTTTGACCACAATTAGTACAATTATAGTTTTTATTTATAATTTATCTTTATTTTATTTGTATTTGTGTATGAGAATAGCAAAGTTTCTTCTTTATTTCCTTTATACAGGCATAAACTGCATGCTATTGAGGAAGAATACCTTTAGCCTATCGTCCAATCCCTGAGGGTGAGGGGTGCCTTCCCTCTCTCATTTCACTATCATGGCACTTTCATTTTGCAAACATCATTGGGGATGCACAGAGTATCCAACCCCCAATCATTTCAGCCATATTTAACTTTCTCTTTATGGAACAAATACCAAAAATATGAAATTTGGATAGTGAAAAGAAGCAAATGTAGATTATTTTACTATTGTTGTATTGTTTTCTCAAAATGAATCAACAGACAGCTATTAATGTTTCAACTGCTGTTAGCAAATGAGAGAACACTCTCATTGTAAAAAATGAATGGAGAACAGGCGGGGTGTGTTTGGATGGTCCGTGGAGCTGCCCAGTTAGTCCTACCCACACCAGAAGTTTGTGTGTTTCTAGATTGGACCTAGACTGTCAATCTGTTCCCCCTTCCAGAAAATTGCATGCTAATTTGTCCAGTATTGATCGATTTACAGACCAACGTGTGCAGGTCCTGTTAACCTGATACAAAAAATTAATTGAGGTTTATGGACCTGCAAATGTGGATATGCAGGACCTGTACACGTCGGTCTCTAAATCGGTCAAGACAGGATCAATTTGGACTAAACTCACTGGAAGGGTGTACAAAGGCCCTATCTAGAACACACAAACTTCTGGTGTGGGTAGGACAAACTGGACAGCTCCACGGATCATCCAAACATGCCCTGCCTAGTGTTCTCCATTCATTTTTTACAATGAGGGTGCACTCTCATTTGGTAACAGCAGTTGTAAAACAAAAAAGCATTGACTGGTGGCTTATATTTTGGAATTATATGTGATAATGAGGCCACTGTCACGACCGTCAGATTTGTGTCACCACCATCAGGTCTAATGTCACCACCGTCAGAGGGACTTCTATTTGTTTTAAATACATATTTTTGTAATTTGTTACTTCAGTGCCCCTGGGCTATTAAAGTAACATTCTATTTTATTAGACAAATGTGTTTTTAAATAAAATAAACCATTATTGACATGTTTAAGTGAAAAGTAAACGTGGTATTATGTAAGATCTTCTAGATGAGTACGCTTGAAACAGTATAAAAAATAAAGAAAAGTGAATATTTACCATTTAGCACCATATATGTGCACTTATAATGCAAGACATTGGTTTAGAAGCTCAAAATTGGTATTGGACTAAAAAAAAAATTAAATGAGCTTTTTATTGTGTCTGACGATAGTGACAATATAGTGCCTCAAAATAAAACGTTTATTTTATGAAAAAGGTAAATATTGGGGAGCTGACACCGGTACATTGCTGAACAGCTCAGAAATCGGTCTATAATAATATTACTTCAGATTTTGCAATCAAAAAAAAAATTTTTTTTTTAAAAACCTGTTTTAGGCAAATTCTCAAGAATCACTGTTAAAACAAATGCAAGTCTCACTTATTCGAATGAGCACACTTTTCTCATAAATCTTGGTGAAACTGGAGCATTTTACAGGAACAAATTGTCTGTCTGTCTGTCTGCCTGCCTTCCTGCCCGCAGATGTGGACTTTGAGTGAGCCAAGTCAAGAAAAGGAGTCCTGTAGCCTTACTGTTACCCTACCTGTAGGCCTAGTCTGTAGTCTGTCATTTTGAATTTTACAGTGTTCTTATGAACTGAACTGTTTCATTACAATGTTGCCTGTGGGTGCAAAACACGATTCGATAGGCTATAATGT
This sequence comes from Gymnothorax reevesii, assembly GCA_029721435.1. Lineage (NCBI taxonomy): Eukaryota > Metazoa > Chordata > Actinopteri > Anguilliformes > Muraenidae > Gymnothorax > Gymnothorax reevesii. The sequence continues at coordinate 78,730,590 of CM056584.1, read as the reverse complement.
GGGCTTTTGTATTACTGCAAATGTCAAAGCATGGCGTAGACTTAGCCTATCTATTTTGAGTAGATTTTTGCATTTGTTGAAATTTTTTGTGACGAGCTCATAGCTTAGATTTATGGTTTGATACAGTTGTTCTGTTGTGTGCTTAATGTGAATGAATCACATAGCTAGTGGTCATTTACGGTGTGCAGTAGGCTGCTGCCATCGGCCGGCCCCTTGTTCCAATTTTAAGCGTTTTCTCTGCTATGCGGATGTTGTTGCTGTAGCACTCAGATTGTGACCTATGTCGTTCAGCAGAGCTACTAAAATGGAGAGAGACCCTCGGAAGATTTGTCCGTTTCAGTGTTTCTTTTTTGTGAGTCAGTGTTTGAAAGGAGCGAAAGAAATTAGTCTTTGAGTTGCCTTTCTGCATAGGATTTAGGCCGTCGTCCAGTTCAGCACCGCAGACAATGCCAAGAACGCTTGTTAAAAAATAATTCCCCTACTGACAATGAATGAAATTAAGCATCATTTGTTAAATATCAATCAAAAAGAGAAAAAAAAATGTCTTTCCACAATGATTTTACTCATATTGTTGGAAAATAATAATGCCCCCCAAGTATATTTAGTGCCTGTGCACAAATTTGCTTCTGTCACCGGGTCTGGGGCTCAGTCTGTCAGAGTAAGTGTGTGATACAGTAGGGCTCAGTCTGTCAGAGTAAGTGTATGATACAGTCAGACTCAGTCTGTCAAAGTGTATGATGCAGTAGGGCTAAGTCTGTGAGAGTAAGTGTGTGATACAGTAGGGGTCAGTCTGTGAGAGTAAGTGTGCGATACAGTAGGGCTCAGTCTGTGAGAGTAAGTGTGTGATACAGTAGGGCTCAGTCTGTGAGAGTAAGTGCGTGATACAGTGGGGCTCAGTCTGTCAGAGTAAGTGTGTGATAGAGAAGGGCTCAGTCTGTCAGAGTAAGTGTATGATACAGAACGGCTCAGTCTGTCAGAGTAAGTGTGTGATACAGTAGGGCTCAGTCTGTCAGAGTAAGTGTGTGAAACAGTAGGGCTCAGTCTGTCAGAGTAAGTGTGTGATACAGCAGGGCTCAGTCTGTCAGAGTAAGTGTGTGATACAGTAGGGCTCAGTCTTTCAGAGTGAGTGTATGATACAGTAGGGCTCAGTTTGTCAGAGTAAGTGAATGATACAGTAAGGCTCAGTCTGTCAGAGTAAGTGTTTGATACAGTAGGGGTCAGTCTGTCAGAGTAAGTGTATGATACAGTAGGGCTCAGTTTGTCAGAGTAAGTGAATGATACAGTAAGGCTCAGTCTGTCAGAGTAAGTGTTTGATACAGTAGGGGTCAGTCTGTCAGAGTAAGTGTGTGATACAGTAGGGCTCAGTCTGTCAGAGTAAGTGTATGATACAGCAGGGCTCAGTCTGTCAGAGAAAGTGTGTGATACAGTAGGGGTCAGTCTATCAGAGTAAGTGTATGATACAGCAGGGCTCAGTCTGTCAGAGTAAGTGTGTGAAACAGTAGGGCTCAGTCTGTCAGAGGAAGTCTGTGATACAGTTGGGCTCAGTCTGTCAGAGTAAGTGTATGATACATTAGGGCTTAGTCTGTCAGAGAAAGTGTGTGATACAGTTGGGCTCAGTTTGTCAGAGTAAGTGGGTGATACAGTAGGGGTCAGTCTGTCAGAGTAAGTGTGTGATACAGAACGGCTCAGTCTGTCAGAGTAAGTGTGTGATACAGTAGGGCTCAGTCTGTGAGAGTAAGTGTGTGATACAGTAGGGGTCAGTCTGTGAGAGTAAGTGTGTGATACAGTAGGGCTCAGTCTGTGAGAGTAAGTGTGTGATACAGTAGGGCTCAGTCTGTGAGAGTAAGTGTGTGATACAGTAGGGCTCAGTCTGTGAGAGTAAGTGCGTGATACAGTGGGGCTCAGTCTGTCAGAGTAAGTGTGTGATAGAGAAGGGCTCAGTCTGTCAGAGTAAGTGTATGATACAGAACGGCTCAGTCTGTCAGAGTAAGTGTGTGATACAGTAGGGCTCAGTTTGTCAGAGTAAGTGGGTGATACAGTAGGGCTCAGTCTGTCAGAGTAAGTGTGTGAAAAAGTAGGGCTCAGTCTGTCAGAGTAAGTGTGTGATACAGCAGGGCTCAGTCTGTCAGAGTAAGTGTGTGATACAGTAGGGCTCAGTCTGTCAGAGTAAGTGTATGATACAGTCGGGCTCAGTTTGTCAGAGTAAGTGAATGATACAGTAAGGCTCAGTCTGTCAGAGTAAGTGTTTGATACAGTAGGGGTCAGTCTGTCAGAGTAAGTGTGTGATAGAGAAGGGCTCAGTCTGTCAGAGTAAGTGTATGATACAGAACGGCTCAGTCTGTCAGAGTAAGTGTGTGATACAGTAGGGCTCAGTTTGTCAGAGTAAGTGGGTGATACAGTAGGGCTCAGTCTGTCAGAGTAAGTGTGTGAAAAAGTAGGGCTCAGTCTGTCAGAGTAAGTGTGTGATACAGCAGGGCTCAGTCTGTCAGAGTAAGTGTGTGATACAGTAGGGCTCAGTCTGTCAGAGTAAGTGTATGATACAGTCGGGCTCAGTTTGTCAGAGTAAGTGAATGATACAGTAAGGCTCAGTCTGTCAGAGTAAGTGTTTGATACAGTAGGGGTCAGTCTGTCAGAGAAAGTGTATGATACAGTAGGGCTCAGTTTGTCAGAGTAAGTGAATGATACAGTAAGCCTCAGTCTGTCAGAGTAATTGTGTGATACAATAGGGCTCAGTCTGTCAGAGTAAGTGTGTGATACAGTAGGGGTCAGTCTGTCAGAGTAAGTGTGTGAAAAAATAGGGCTCAGTCTGTCAGAGTAAGTGTGTGATACAGTAGGGCTCAGTCTGTCAGAGTAAGTGTATGATACAGCAGGGCTCAGTCTGTCAGAGAAAGTGTGTGATACAGTAGGGGTCAGTCTATCAGAGTAAGTGTATGATACAGCAGGGCTCAGTCTGTCAGAGTAAGTGTGTGAAACAGTAGGGCTCAGTCTGTCAGAGTAAGTGTATGATACAGCAGGGCTCAGTCTGTCAGAGGAAGTCTGTGATACAGTTGGGCTCAGTCTGTCAGAGTAAGTGTATGATACAGTAGGGCTTAGTCTGTCAGAGAAAGTGTGTGATACAGTTGGGCTCAGTTTGTCAGAGTAAGTGGGTGATACAATAGGGCTCAGTCTGTCAGAGTAAGTGTATGAAACAGCAGGGCTCAGTCTGTCAGAGGAAGTCTGTGACACAGTTGGGCTCAGTCTGTCAGAGTGAGTGTATGATACAGTAGGGCTCAGTTTGTCAGAGTAAGTGAATGATACAGTAAGGCTCAGTCTGTCAGAGTAAGTGTTTGATACAGTAGGGGTCAGTCTGTCAGAGTAAGTGTATGATACAGTAGGGCTCAGTTTGTCAGAGTAAGTGAATGATACAGTAAGGCTCAGTCTGTCAGAGTAAGTGTTTGATACAGTAGGGGTCAGTCTGTCAGAGTAAGTGTGTGATACAGTAGGGCTCAGTCTGTCAGAGTAAGTGTATGATACAGCAGGGCTCAGTCTGTCAGAGAAAGTGTGTGATACAGTAGGGGTCAGTCTATCAGAGTAAGTGTATGATACAGCAGGGCTCAGTCTGTCAGAGTAAGTGTGTGAAACAGTAGGGCTCAGTCTGTCAGAGGAAGTCTGTGATACAGTTGGGCTCAGTCTGTCAGAGTAAGTGTATGATACATTAGGGCTTAGTCTGTCAGAGAAAGTGTGTGATACAGTTGGGCTCAGTTTGTCAGAGTAAGTGGGTGATACAGTAGGGGTCAGTCTGTCAGAGTAAGTGTGTGATACAGAACGGCTCAGTCTGTCAGAGTAAGTGTGTGATACAGTAGGGCTCAGTCTGTGAGAGTAAGTGTGTGATACAGTAGGGGTCAGTCTGTGAGAGTAAGTGTGTGATACAGTAGGGCTCAGTCTGTGAGAGTAAGTGTGTGATACAGTAGGGCTCAGTCTGTGAGAGTAAGTGTGTGATACAGTAGGGCTCAGTCTGTGAGAGTAAGTGCGTGATACAGTGGGGCTCAGTCTGTCAGAGTAAGTGTGTGATAGAGAAGGGCTCAGTCTGTCAGAGTAAGTGTATGATACAGAACGGCTCAGTCTGTCAGAGTAAGTGTGTGATACAGTAGGGCTCAGTTTGTCAGAGTAAGTGGGTGATACAGTAGGGCTCAGTCTGTCAGAGTAAGTGTGTGAAAAAGTAGGGCTCAGTCTGTCAGAGTAAGTGTGTGATACAGCAGGGCTCAGTCTGTCAGAGTAAGTGTGTGATACAGTAGGGCTCAGTCTGTCAGAGTAAGTGTATGATACAGTCGGGCTCAGTTTGTCAGAGTAAGTGAATGATACAGTAAGGCTCAGTCTGTCAGAGTAAGTGTTTGATACAGTAGGGGTCAGTCTGTCAGAGTAAGTGTGTGATAGAGAAGGGCTCAGTCTGTCAGAGTAAGTGTATGATACAGAACGGCTCAGTCTGTCAGAGTAAGTGTGTGATACAGTAGGGCTCAGTTTGTCAGAGTAAGTGGGTGATACAGTAGGGCTCAGTCTGTCAGAGTAAGTGTGTGAAAAAGTAGGGCTCAGTCTGTCAGAGTAAGTGTGTGATACAGCAGGGCTCAGTCTGTCAGAGTAAGTGTGTGATACAGTAGGGCTCAGTCTGTCAGAGTAAGTGTATGATACAGTCGGGCTCAGTTTGTCAGAGTAAGTGAATGATACAGTAAGGCTCAGTCTGTCAGAGTAAGTGTTTGATACAGTAGGGGTCAGTCTGTCAGAGAAAGTGTATGATACAGTAGGGCTCAGTTTGTCAGAGTAAGTGAATGATACAGTAAGCCTCAGTCTGTCAGAGTAATTGTGTGATACAATAGGGCTCAGTCTGTCAGAGTAAGTGTGTGATACAGTAGGGGTCAGTCTGTCAGAGTAAGTGTGTGAAAAAATAGGGCTCAGTCTGTCAGAGTAAGTGTGTGATACAGTAGGGCTCAGTCTGTCAGAGTAAGTGTATGATACAGCAGGGCTCAGTCTGTCAGAGAAAGTGTGTGATACAGTAGGGGTCAGTCTATCAGAGTAAGTGTATGATACAGCAGGGCTCAGTCTGTCAGAGTAAGTGTGTGAAACAGTAGGGCTCAGTCTGTCAGAGTAAGTGTATGATACAGCAGGGCTCAGTCTGTCAGAGGAAGTCTGTGATACAGTTGGGCTCAGTCTGTCAGAGTAAGTGTATGATACAGTAGGGCTTAGTCTGTCAGAGAAAGTGTGTGATACAGTTGGGCTCAGTTTGTCAGAGTAAGTGGGTGATACAATAGGGCTCAGTCTGTCAGAGTAAGTGTATGAAACAGCAGGGCTCAGTCTGTCAGAGGAAGTCTGTGACACAGTTGGGCTCAGTCTGTCAGAGTAAGTGTATGATACAGTAGGGCTCAGTCTGTCAGAGTAAGTGTGTGATACAGTAGGGCTCAGTTTGTCAGAGTAAGTGTGTAATACTGTGAAGCTCAGTATGTCAGAGTCAGTGAATGATACAGAACGGCTCAGTCTGTAAGAGTGAGTATATGATACAGTAGGGCTCAGTCTGTCAAAATATGTGTATGATACAGTAGGGATCAATCTGTCAGAGTAAGTGTATGATACAGTATGGGTCATTCTGTCAGAGTTATTGTGTGATACAGAAGGGCACAATCTGTCAGAGTAAGTGTAGGATACAGTAGGACACAATCTGTCAGAGTAAGTGTGTGATACAGTAGGGGTCAGTCTGTCAGAGTAAGTGTGTGATACAATAGGGCTCAGTCTGTCAGAGTTAGTGTGTAATACAGTAGGGCTCAGTCTGTCAGAGTAAGTGTATGATACAGTAAGGCTCAGTCTGTCAAAATGTGTGTATGATACAGGGGGGATCAATCTGTCAGAGTAAGTGTATGATACAGTATGGGTCATTCTGTCAGAGTAAGTGTGTGATACAGTAGGGCACATTCTGTCAGAGTAAGTGTATGATACAGGAGGACACAATCTGTCAGAGTAAGTGTGTGATACAGTAGGGCACAATCTGTCAGAGAAAGTGTGTAATACAGGAGGGTTAAGTCTGTCAGAGTGAGTGTGTGATACAGTCGGGCTCAGTCTGTCAGAGTGAGTGAATGATACAGTAGGGTTGAGTCTGTTGCAGTCAGTGTATGATACACTACGGCTCAGTCTGTCGGAGTAAGTGTATGTTGCAGTCGGGCTCAGTTTGTCAGAGAAAGTGTATGACACAGTAGGGCTCAGTTTGTCAGAGTAAGTGTGTGATACAGCAGGGCTCAGTCTGTCAGAGTAAGTGTGTGATACAGTAAGGCTCAGTCTTTCAGAGTGAGTGTATGATACATTAGGGATCAATCTGTCAGAGTAAGTGAATGTTGCAGGAGGGCTCAGTAGGGCTCAGTTTGTCAGAGTAAGTGTGTGATACAGTAGGGCTCAGTTTGTCAGAGTAAGTGTGTGATACAGTAGGGCTCAGTCTTTCAGAGTGAGGGTATGATACAGTAGAGATCAATCTGTCAGAGTAAGTGTTTGATACAGTAGGGCTCAGTCTGTCAGTGTAAGTGTGTGATACAGTTGGGGTCAGTCTGTCAGAGTAAGTGTATGATACAGTATGGCTCAGTCTGTCAAAATGTGTGTATGATACAGTAGGGAGCAATCTGTCAGAGTAAGTGAATGATACAGTAAGGCTCAGTCTGTCAGAGTAAGTGTTTGATACAGTAGGGCTCAGTCTGTCAGAGTAAGTGTGTGATACAATGGGGCTCAGTCTGTCAGAGTAAGTGTGTGATACAGTAGGGCTCAGTCTGTCAGAGTAAGTGTATGATACAGTAAGGCTCAGTCTGCCAAAATGTGTGTATGATACAGTAGAGATCAATCTGTCAGAGTAAGTGTATGATACAGTATGGGTCATTCTGTCAGAGTAAGTGTGTGACACAGTAGGGCACAATCTGTCAGAGTAAGTGTGTGATTCAGTCGGGCACATTCTGTCAGAGTAAGTGTATGATACAGTAGGACACAATCTGTCAGAGAAAGTGTGTGATACAGTAGGGCACAATCTGTCAGAGTAAGTGTGTGATACAGTAGGGTTGAGTCTGTCAGAGTGAGTGTGTGATACAGTAGGGCTCAGTCTGTCAGAGTGAGTGTATGATACATTAGGGATCAATCTGTCAGAGTGAGTGTATGTTGCAGGAGGGCTCAGTTTGTCAGAGTATGTGTATGACACAGTAGGGCTCAGTTTGTCAGAATAAGTGTATGATACAGCAGGGCTCAGTCTGTCAGAGTAAGTGTTTGACACTGTAGGGATCAGTCTGTCACAATAAGTGTGTGATACAGGAGGACTCAGTCTGTCAGAGTGAGTGTGTGATACAGGAGGGCTCAGTCTGTCAGAGTAAGTGGGTGATACAGTTGGGCTCAGTCTGTCAGAGTGAGTGTGTGATACAGTAGGGCTCAGTTTGTCAGAGTAAGTATATGATACAGTAGGGCACAATCTGTCAGAGTAAGTGTGTGATACAGTAGGGCACAATCTGTCAGAGTAAGTTTATGATACAGTAGAGCACAATCTGTCAGAGTAGGTTTATGATATAGTAGGATTGAGTCTGTCGGAGTAAGTGTATGATACACTACGGCTCAGTCTGTCAGAGTGAGTGTATGATGCAGTAGGGCTCAGTTTGTCAGAGTAAGTGTATGACACAGGAGGGCTCAGTCTGTCAGTGTAAGTGTGTGACACAGTAGGGGTCAGTCTGTCAGAGTAAGTGTATGATACAGTAGGGCTCAATCTGTCAGAGTAAGTCTGTGACACAGTAGGGGTCAGTCTGTCAGAGTAAGTGTATGATACAGTAGGGGTCAGTCTGTCACAGTAAGTGTGTGATACAATAAGGCTCAGTCTGTCAGTGTAAGTATGTGATACAGTAGGGCTTAGTCTGTCAAAATGTGTGTATGATACAGTAGGGATCAATCTGTCAGAGTAAGTGAATGATACAGTAAGGCACAGTCTGTCAGAGTAAGTGTTTGATAAAGTAGGGCTCAGTCTGTCAGAGTAAGTGTGTGATACAGTAGGGGTCAGTCTGTCAGAGTAAGTGTGTGATACAGTAGGGCACATTCTGTCAGAGTAAGTGTATGATACAGTAGGACACAATCTGTCAGAGTAAGTGTGTGATACAGTTGGGCACAATCTGTCAGAGTAAGTGTGTGATACAGTAGGGGTCAGTCTGTCAGAGTAAGTGTGTGATACAGTAGGGATCAGTCTGTCAGAGTGAGTGTATGATACAGTAAGGCTCAGTCTGTCAAAATGTGTGTATGATACAGTAGGGATCAATCTGTCAGAGTAAGTGTATGATACAGTATGGGTCATTCTGTCAGAGTAAGTGTGTGATACAGTAGGGCACATTCTGTCAGAGTAAGTGTGTAATACAATAGGGTTGAGTCTGTCATAGTGAGTGTGTGATACAGTCGGGCTCAGTCTGTCAGATTAAGTGTGTAATACAATAGGGTTGAGTCTGTCATAGTGAGTGTGTGATCCAGTCGGGCTCAGTCTGTCAGATTAAGTGTGTAATACAATAGGGTTGAGTCTGTCATAGTGAGTGTGTGATACAGTCGGGCTCAGTCTGTCAGAGTGAGTGAATGATACAGTAGGGTTGAGTCTGTGAGAGTAAGTGTGTGATACAGTAGGGCTCAGTCTGTGAGAGTAAGTGTGTGATACAGTAGGGCTCAGTCTGTGAGAGTAAGTGTGTGATACAGTAGGGCTCAGTCTGTGAGAGTAAGTGCGTGATACAGTGGGGCTCAGTCTGTCAGAGTAAGTGTGTGATAGAGAAGGGCTCAGTCTGTCAGAGTAAGTGTGTGATACAGCAAAGCTCAGTCTGTCAGAGTAAGTGTGTGATACAGTAGGGCTCAGTCTTTCAGAGTGAGTGTATGATACATGAGGGATCAATCTGTCAGAGTAAGTGTATGTTGCAGCAGGGCTCAGTTTGTCAGAGTAAGTGTATGACACAGTAGGGCTCAGTTTGTCAGAGTAAGTGTGTGATACAGCAGGGTTCAGTCTGTCAGAGTAAGTGTGTGATACAGTAGGGCTCAGTCTTTCAGAGTGAGTGTATGATACAGTAGGGATCAATCTGTCAGAGTAAGTGTTTGATACAGTAGGGCTCAGTCTGTCAGTGTAAGTGTGTGATACAGTCGGGCTCAGTCTGTCAGAGTAAGTGTATGATACAGTATGGCTCAGTCTGTCAAAATGTGTGTATGATACAGTAGGGATCAATCTGTCAGAGTAAGTGAATGATACAGTAAGGCTCAGTCTGTCAGAGTAAGTGTTTGATACAGTACGGCTCAGTCTGTCAGAGTAAGTGTGTGATACAGTAGGAGTCAGTCTGTCAGAGTAAGTGTGTGATACAATAGGGCTCAGTCTGTCAGAGTAAGTGTGTGATACAGTAGCGCTCAGTCTGTCAGAGTAAGTGTATGATACAGTAAGGCTCAGTCTGTCAAAATGTGTGTATGATACAGTAGGGATAAATCTGTCAGAGTAAGTGTATGATACAGTATGGGTCATTCTGTCAGAGTAAGTGTGTGATACAGTAGGGCACAATCTGTCAGAATAAGTGTATGATACAGCAGGACACAATCTGTCAGAGTAAGTGTGTGATACAGTGGGGCACAATCTGTCAGAGTAAGTGTGAGATACTGTAGGGTTGAGTCTGTCAGAGTGAGTGTGTGATACAGTAGGGCTCAGTATGTCAGAGTGAGTGCATGATACAGAAGGGATGAGTCTGTTTCAGTCAGTGTATTATACACTACGGCTCAGTCTGTCAGAGTAAGTGTATGTTGCAGTCGGGCTCAGTTTGTCAGAGTAAGTGTATGACACAGTAGGAATCAGTTTGTCAGAGTAAGTGTGTGATACAGCAGGGCTCAGTCTGTCAGAGAAAGTGTGTGATACAGTAGGGCTCAGTCTTTCAGAGTGAGTGTATGATACATTAGGGATCAATCTGTCAGAGTGAGTGTATGTTGCAGGAGGGCTCTGTTTGTCAGAGTACGTGTATGACACAGTAGGGCTCAGTTTGTCACAGTAAGTGTGTTACAGCAGGGCTCAGTCTGTCAGAGTAAGTGTTTGACACAGTAGGGCTCAGTCTGTCAGAATAAGTGTGTGATACAGTAGGGCTCAGTCTGTCAGAGTAAGTGGGTGATACAGTAGGAGTCAGTCTGTCAGAGTAAGTGTATGATACAGCAGGGCTCAGTCTGGAAGAGTAAGTGTATGATACAGTAGGGCACAATCTGCCAGAGTAAGTGTGTGATACAGTTGGGCACAATCTGTCAGAGTAAGTTTATGATACAGTAGAGCACCATCTGTCAGAGTAGGTTTATGATATAGTAGGATTGAGTGTGTCGGAGTAAGTAAATGATACACTACGGCTCCGTCTGTCAGAGTAAGTGTATGATGCAGTAGGGCTCAGTTTGTCAGAGTAAGTGTATGACACAGGAGGGCTCAGTCTGTCAGTGTAAGTGTGTGACACAGTAGGGGTCAGTCTGTCAGAGTAAGTGTATGATACAGTAGGGCTCAGTCTGTCAGAGTAAGTTTGTGACACAGTAGGGGTCAGTCTGTCAGAGTAAGTGTATGATACAGTAGGGGTCAGTCTGTCACAGTAAGTGTGTGATACAATAGGGCTCAGTCTGTCAGTGTTAGTGTGTGATACAGTAGGGCTCAGTTTGTCAAAATGTGTGTATGATACAGTAGGGATAAATCTGTCAGAGTAAGTGAATGATACAGTCAGGCTCAGTCTGTCAGGTTCAGTGTTTGATACAGGAGGGCTCAGTCTGTCAGAGTAAGTGTGTGATACAGTAGGGGTCAGTCTGTCAGAGTAAGTGTGTGATACAATAGGGCTCAGTCTTTCAGAGTAAGTGTGTGATACAGTAGGGCACATTCTGTCAGAGTAAGTGTATGATACAGTAGGACACAATCTGTCAGAGTAAGTGTGTGATACAGTAGGGCACAATCTGTCAGAGTAAGTGTGTGATACAGTAGGGGTCAGTCTGTCAGAGTAAGTGTGTGATACAATAGGGCTCAGTCTGTCAGAGTAAGTGTGTGATACAGTAGGGCTCAGTCTGTCAGAGTAAGTGTATGATACAGTAAGGCTCAGTCTGTCGAAATGTGTGTATGATACAGTAGGGATCAATCTGTCAGAGTAAGTGTATGATACAGTATGTGTCATTCTGTCAGAGTAAGTGTGTGATACAGTAGGGCACATTCTGTCAGAGTAAGTGTGTGATACAGTAGGGCACAATCTGTCAGAATAAGTGTATGATACAGTAGGACACAATCTGTCAGAGTAAGTGTGTGATACAGTGGGGCACAATCTGTCAGAGTAAGTGTGAGATACTGTAGGGTTGAGTCTGTCAGAGTGAGTGTGTGATACAGTCGGGCTCAGTCTGTCAGAGTGAGTGAATGATACAGTAGGGTTGAGTCTGTTGCAGTCAGTTTATGATACACTACAGCTCAGTCTGTCAGAGTAAGTGTATGTTGCAGTCGGGCTCAGTTTGTCAGAGTTAGTGTATGACACAGTAGGGCTCAGTTTGTCAGACTAAGTTTATGATACAGCAGGGCTCAGTCTGTCAGAGTAAGTGTATGATACAGTCGGGCTCAGTCTTTCAGAGTGAGTGTATGATACATTAGGGATCAATCTGTCAGAGTAAGTGTATGTTGCAGGAGGGCTCAGTAGGGCTCAGTTTGTCAGAGTAAGTGTGTGATACAGTAGGGCTCAGTCTGTCAGAGGAAGTGTGTGATACAGTAGGGCTCAGTCTTTCAGAGTGAGTGTATGATACAGTAGGGATCAATCTGTCAGAGTAAGTGTTTGAAACAGTAGGGCTCAGTCTGTCAGTGTAAGTGTGTGATACAGTCGGGCTCAGTCTGTCAGAGTAAGTGTATGATACAGTATGGCTCAGTCTGTCAAAATGTGTGTATGATACAGTAGGGAGCAATCTGTCAGAGTAAGTGAATGATACAGTAAGGCTCAGTCTGTCAGAGTAAGTGTTTGATCCAGTAGGGCTCAGTCTGTCAGAGTAACTGTGTGATACAATGGGGCTCAGTCTGTCAGAGTAAGTGTGTGATACAGTAGGGCTCAGTCTGTCAGAGTAAGTGTATGATACAGTAAGGCTCAGTCTGTCAAAATGTGTGTATGATACAGTAGAGATCAATCTGTCAGAGTAAGTGTATGATACAGTATGGGTCATTCTGTCAGAGTAAGTGTGTGACACAGTAGGGCACAATCTGTCAGAGTAAGTGTGTGACACAGTAGGGCTCAGTCTGTCAGAGTAAGTGTGTGATACAGTGGGGGTAAGTCTCTCAGAGTAACTGAATTATACAGTAGGGCTCAGTCAGTCATAGTTAGTTCATGATACAGTAGGGCTCAGTCTGTCAGAGTTAGTGTATGATATTGTACGGTTGAGGCTGTCAGAGTAAGTTCATGATAAATAGGGCTCAGTCTCTCGAAGTAAGTGTAATATACCTTTGGGCTCAGTCTGTTGGAGTAAGTGTATTATACACTACAGCTCAGTCTGTCAGAGTGAGTGTATGCTACAGTATGGCTCCAATTGTCAGAGTAAGTGTATGAAACAGTAGGGCTCAGTCTGTCAGAGTGAGTGTTTGATACAGTCGGCCTCAGTCTGTCAGAGTAAGTATCTGATACAGTAGGGCTCAGTCTTTCAGAGTTAGTGTATGATACTGTACGGCTCACTCTGTCAGAGTAAGTGTATGTTACACTACGGCACAGTCTGTCAGAGTAAGTGTGTGATACGGTAGATTTCAGTCTGTCAGAGTAAGTGTATGATACAGTAAGGCTCAGTCTGTCAGAGTGAGTGAATGATACAGTAGGGCTCAATCTGTCAGAGTAAGTGTGTGATTCAGTTGGGGTCAGTCTGTCAGAGTAAGTGTATGATACAGCAGGGCTCAGTCCGTCAGAGTAAGTGTGTGACACAGTAGGGCTCAGTCTGACAGAGTTAGTGTGTGATACAGTAGGGGTCAGTCTTTCAGAGTAAGTGTGTGATACAGCAGGGCTCAGTCTGTCAGAGTTAGTGTGTGATACAGTCGGGCTCAGTCTTTCAGAGTGAGTGTATGATACAGTCGGGATCAATCTGTCATAGTAAGTGAATGATACAGTAAGGCTCAGTCTGTCAGAGTAAGTGTGTGACACAGTTGGGCTCAGACTATCAGAGTAAGTGTGTGATACAGTTGGGGTCAGTCTCTCCGAGTAACTGAATGATACAGCAGGGCTCAGTCTGTCAGAGTAAGTGTGTGATACAGTGGGGCTCAGTCTGTCAGTGTAAGTGTGTGACACAGTAGAGCTCAGTTTGTCAGAGTGAGTGTATGATACAGTATGGCTCCAATTGTCAGAGTAAGTGTATGAAACAGTAGGGCTTATTCTGTCAGAGTAAGTGAATGTTCAGTAGGGCTCAGTCTGTCAGAGTGAGTGTTTGTTACAGTAGGGCTCAGTCTGTCAGAGTGTGTGACACAGTAGGGCTCAGTCTGTCAGAGTTAGTGTGTGATACAGTAGGGCTCAGTCTGTCAGAGTGAGTGTATGATATTGTAGGGCTCACTCTGTCAGAGTTAGTGTTTGATACACGACGGCACAGTCTGTCAGAGTAAGTGTAGGATAAAGTAGGGCTCAGTGTGTCATAGTAAGTGTTTGATTAAGAAGGGTTCATTCTGTCGGAGTGAGTGTATGATATATTAGGGCTCAGTCTTTCAGTGTAAGTGCATGATACTGCTGGGCTCAGTCTGCCGGAGTAAGTGTGTGATACAGTAGGGGTCAGTCTGTCAGAGTAAGTGTGTGATACAGTAGGGCTCAGTATGTCAGAGTCAGTGTATGATACAGTGGAGCTCAGTCTGTCAGAGTAAGTGTATGATACACTACGGCTCTGTCTGTCAGAGTAAGTGTGTGATACAATTGGGGTCAGTCTGTCAGAGTTAGTGTATGATACCATCGGGCTTAGTCTCTCAGAGTAAGTGTTTGATACAGTAGGGCTCAGTCTGTCAGAGAAAGTTCCTGATAAATAGGGCTCAGTCTCTCGGAGTAAGTGTAATATACATTCTGGCTCAGTCTGTTGAAGTAAGTGTATTATACAGTAGGGCTCAGTCTGTCAGAGTAAGTGTATGATACACTATAGCTCAGTGTGTCAGAGTAAGTGTATGATACAGTAGGGCTCGATTCGTCAGAGTGAGTGTTTGATACAGTAGGCCACAGTCTGTCAGAGTTAGTGGAGGATACAGTAGGGCTCAGTTTGTCAGAGTGAGTGTGTGATACAGTAGGGCTCAGTCTGTCTGAGTAAGTGTATGATACACTACAGCACAGTCTGTCAGAGTAAGTGTGTGATACAATTGGGGTCAGTCCTTCAGAGTAAGTGTATGATACACTACAGCTCAGTCTGTCAGAGTAAGTGTGTGATACAATTGGGGTCAGTCCTTCAGAGTAAGTGTATGATACACTACAGCTCAGTCTGTTAGAGTGAGTGTTTGATACAGTAGGGCACAGTCTGTCACAGTAAGTGGAGGATACAGTAGGGCTCAGTCTGTCAGAGTAAGTGTATAATACAGTAGGGCTCAATATGTCAGAGTGAGTGTTTGATACAGTAGGGCACAGTCTGTCAGAGTAAGTGGAGGATGCAGTAGGGCTCAGTCTGTCAGAGTGAGTGTTTGATACAGTAGGGCTCAGTCTGTCAGAGTAAGTATCTGATACAGTAGGGCTCAGTCTGTCACAGTTAGTGTATGATACTGTAGGGCTCACTCTGTCAGAGTAAGTGTATGTTACACTACCGCACAGTCTGTCAGAGTAAGTGTGTGACACAGTAGGTTTCAGTCTGTCAGAGTAAGTGTATGATACAGTAAGGCTCAGTCTGTCAGAGTGAGTGAATGATACAGTAGGGCTCACTCTGTCAGAGTAAGTGTGTGATTCAGTTGGGGTCAGTCTGTCAGAGTAAGTGTATAATACAGCAGGGCTCAGACCGTCAGAGTAAGTGTGTAACACAGTAGGGCTCGGTCTGACAGAGTAAGTGTGTGATACAGTAGGGGTCAGTCTGTCAGAGTAAGTGTGTGATACAGTTGGGCTCCGTCTTTCAGAGTGAGTGTATGATACAGTCGGGCTCAATTTGTCAGAGTGAGTGTTTGATACAGTAGGCCACAGTCTGTCAGAGTAAGTGGAGGATACAGTAGGGCTCAGTTTGTCAGAGTGAGTGTATGATACAGTAGGGCATAGTCTGTTTGAGCAAGTGTATGATACAGTAGGGCTCGGTCTGACAGAGTAAGTGTGTGATACAGTAGGGGTCAGTCTGTCAGAGTAAGTGTGTGATACAGTTGGGCTCCGTCTTTCAGAGTGAGTGTATGATACAGTCGGGCTCAATTTGTCAGAGTGAGTGTTTGATACAGTAGGCCACAGTCTGTCAGAGTAAGTGGAGGATACAGTAGGGCTCAGTTTGTCAGAATGAGTATATGATACAGTAGGGCTCAGTCTGTCAGAGTAAGTGTAGGATATAGCCGGGCTCAGTCTGTCAGAGTAAGTGTATGATACACCAAAGCTCAGTCTGTCAGAGTAAGTGTGTGATACAATTGGGGTCAGTCTGTCAGAGTAAGTGTATGATACAATCGGGCTTAGTCTCTCAGAGTAAGTGTTATATACATTCGGGCTCAGTCTGTCAGAGTAAATGTATGATACCGTAGGGCTCAGTTTGTCTGAGTGAGTGGATGATACAGTAGCGCTCAGTCTGTCAGAGCAAGTATTTGATACAGTAGGGCTCAGTCTGTCAGAGTAAGTTTATGATAAATAGGGCTCAGTCTCTCGGAGTAAGTTTAATATACATTCGGGCTCAGTCTGTTGAAGTAAGTGTATTATACAGTAGGGCTCAGTCTGTCAGAGTAAGTGTATGATACACTACAGCTCAGTCTGTTAGAGCAAGTGTATGATACAGTTGGGCTCAATTTGTCAGAGTGAGTGTTTGATACAGTAGGGCACAGTCTGTCACAGTAAGTGGAGGATACAGTAGGGCTCAGTCTGTCCGAGTAAGTGTATAATACAGTTGGGCTCAATTTGTCAGAGTGAGTGTTTGATACAGTAGGGCACAGTCTGTCAGAGTAAGTGGAGGATGCAGTAGGGCTCAGTCTGTCAGAGTGAGTGTTTGATACAGTAGGGCTCAGTCTGTCAGAGTAAGTATCTGATACAGTAGGGCTCAGTCTGTCAGAGTTAGTGTATGATACTGTAGGGCTCACTCTGTCTGAGTAAGTTTATGTTACACTACGGCACAGTCTGTCAGAGTAAGTGTGTGACACAGTAGGCTTCAGTCTGTCAGAGTAAGTGTATGATACAGTAAGGCTCAGTCTGTCAGAGTGAGTGAATGATACAGTCGGGCTCAATCTGTCAGAGTAAGTGTGTGATTCAGTTGGGGTCAGTCTGTCAGAGTAAGTGTATGATACAGCAGGGCTCAGTCCGTCAGAGTATGTGTGCGACACAGTAGGGCTCGGTCTGACAGAGTAAGTGTGTGATACAGTAGGGGTCAGTCTGTTAGAGTAAGTGTGTGATACAGCAGGGCTCAGTCTGTCAGAGTAAGTGTGTGATACAGTAGGGGTCAGTCTGTCAGAGTAAGTGTGTGATACAGTAGGGCTCAGTCTTTCAGAGTGAGTGTGTGATACAGTAGGGCTCAGTCTTTCAGAGTGAGTGTATGATACAGTAGGGATCAATCCTTAATAGTAAGTGAATGATACAGTAAGGCTCAGTCTGTCAGAGTAAGTGTGTGACACAGTTGGGCTCAGACTATCAGAGTAAGTGTGTGATACAGGAGGGGTCAGTCTCTCCGAGTAACTGAATGATACAGCAGGGCTCAGTCTGTTAGAGTAAGTGTGTGATACAGCAGGGCTCAGTCTGTCAGAGTAAGTGTGTGATACAGTAGGGGTCAGTCTGTCAGAGTAAGTGTGTGATACAGTAGGGCTCAGTCTTTCAGAGTGAGTGTATGATACAGTAGGGATCAATCCTTAATAGTAAGTGAATGATACAGTAAGGCTCAGTCTGTCAGAGTAAGTGTGTGACACAGTAGGGCTCAGTCTGTCAGAGTAAGTGTGTGATACAGTAGGGGTAAGTCTCTCAGAGTAACTGAATTATACAGTCGGGCTCAGTCAGTCAGAGTTAGTTCATGATACAGTAGGGCTCAGTCTGTCAGAGTTAGTGTATGATATTGTAGGGTTGAGGCTGTCAGAGTAAGTTCATGATAAATAGGGCTCAGTCTCTCGAAGTAAGTGTAATATACCTTTGGGCTCAATCTGTTGGAGTAAGTGTATTATACACTACAGCTCAGTCTGTCAGAGTAAGTGTATAATACAGTAGGGCTCAATTTGTCAGAGTGAGTGTTTGACACAGTAGGGCTCAGTCTGTTTGAGTAAGTGTATGATACACTACAGCACAGTCTGTCAGAGTAAGTGTAGGATATAGTCGGGCTCAGTCTGTCAGAGTAAGTGTATGATACACCAAAGCTCAGTCTGTCAGAGTAAGTGTGTGATACAATCGGGCTTAGTCTCTCAGAGTAAGTGTAATATACATTCGGGCTTAGTCTCTCAGAGTAAGTGTAATATACATTCGGGCTCAGTCTGTCAGAGTAAATCTATGATACCGTAGGGCTCAGTTTGTCAGAGTGAGTGTATGATACAGTATCGCTCAGTCTGTCAGAGCAAGGATTTGATACAGTAGGGCTCAGTCTGTCAGAGTAAGTTCATGATAAATAGGGCTCAGTCTCTCGGAGTAAGTTTAATATACATTCGGGCTCAGTCTGTTGAAGTAAGTGTATTATACAGTAGGGCTCAGTCTGTCAGAGTAAGTGTATGATTCACTACAGCTCATTCTGTTAGAGCAAGTGTATGATACAGTTGGGCTCAATTTGTCAGAGTGAGTGTTTGATACAGTAGGGCACAGTCTGTCACAGTAAGTGGAGGATACAGTAGGGCTCAGTCTGTCCGAGTAAGTGTATAATACAGTAGGGCTCAATTTGTCAGAGTGAGTGTTTGATACAGTAGGGCACAGTCTGTCAGAGTAAGTGGAGGATGCAGTAGGGCTCAGTCTGTCAGAGTGAGTGTTTGATACAGTAGGGCTCAGTCTGTCAGAGTAAGTATCTGATCCAGTAGGGCTCAGTCTGTCAGAGTTAGTGTATGATCCTGTAGGGCTCACTCTGTCAGAGTAAGTGTATGATACAGCAGGGCTCAGTCTGTCAGAGTAAATGTGTGACACAGTAGGGCTCAGTCTGTCAGAGTAAGTGTCTGATACAGTAGGGGTCAGTCTGTCAGAGTAAGTGTGTGATACAGTCGGGCTTTGTCTTTCAGAGTGAGTGTAAGATACAGTAGAGATCAATCTGTCTTAGTAAGTGAATGATACAGTAAGGCTCAGTCTGTCAGAGTAAGTGTGTGACACAGTAGGGCTCAGTCTGTCAGAGTAAGTGTGTGATACAGTAGGGGTAAGTCTCTCAGAGTAACTGAATTATACAGTCGGGCTCAGTCAGTCAGAGTTAGTTCATGACACAGTAGGGCTCAGTCTGTCAGAGTTAGTGGATGATATTGTAGGGTTGAGGCTGTCAGAGTAAGTTCATGATAAATAGGGCTCAGTCTCTCGAAGTAAGTGTAATATACCTTTGGGCTCAATCTGTTGGAGTAAGTGTATTATACACTACAGCTCAGTCTGTCAGAGTAAGTGTATAATACAGTAGGGCTCAATTTGTCAGAGTGAGTGTTTGATACAGTAGGGCACAGTCTGTCAGAGTAAGTGGAGGATGCAGTAGGGCTCAGTCTGTCAGAGTGAGTGTTTGATACAGTCGGGCTCAGTCTGTCAGAGTAAGTATCTGATACAGTAGGGCTCAGTCTTTCAGAGTTAGTGTATGATACTGTACGGCTCACTCTGTCAGAGTAAGTGATTGTTACACTACGGCACAGTCTGTCAGAGTAAGTGTGTGATACGGTAGATTTCAGTCTGTCAGAGTAAGTGGATGATACAGTAAGGCTCAGTCTGTAAGAGTGAGTGAATGATACAGTAGGGCTCAATCTGTCAGAGTAAGTGTGTGATTCAGTTGGGGTCAGTCTGTCAGAGTAAGTGTATGATACAGCAGGGCTCAGTCCGTCAGAGTAAGTCTGTGACACAGTAGGGCTCAATCAGACAGAGTTAGTGTGTGATACAGTAGGGGTCAGTCTTTCAGAGTAAGTGTGTGATACAGCAGGGCTCAGTCTGTCAGAGTAAGTGTGTGATACAGTCGGGCTCAGTCTTTCAGAGTGAGTGTATGATACAGTAGGGATCAATCTGTCATCGTAAGTGAATGATATAGTAAGGCTCAGTCTGTCAGAGTAAGTGTGTGACACAGTTGGGCTCAGACTATCAGAGTAAGTGTGTGATACAGTAGGGGTCAGTCTCTCCGAGTAACTGAATGATACAGCAGGGCTCAGTCTGTCAGAGTAAGTGTGTGATACAGTGGGGCTCAGTCTGTCAGTGTAAGTGTGTGACACAATAGAGCTCAGTTTGTCAGAGTGAGTGTATGCTACAGTATGGCTCCAATTGTCAGAGTAAGTGTATGAAACAGTAGGGCTCATTCTGTCAGAGTAAGTGAATGTTCAGTAGGGCTCAGTCTGTCAGAGTGAGTGTTTGTTACAGTAGGGCTCAGTCTGTCAGAGTGTGTGACACAGTAGGGCTCAGTCTGTCAGAGTTAGTGTGTGATACAGTAGGGCTCAGTCTGTCAGAGTGAGTGTATGATATTGTAGGGCTCACTCTGTCAGAGTTAGTGTTTGATACACGACGGCACAGTCTGTCAGAGTAAGTGTAGGATAAAGTAGGGCTCAGTGTGTCATAGTAAGTGTTTGATTAAGAAGGGTTCATTCTGTCGGAGTGAGTGTATGATATATTAGGGCTCAGTCTTTCAGTGTAAGTGCATGATACTGCTGGGCTCAGTCTGCCGGAGTAAGTGTATGATACTGTAGGGCTCAGTTTGTCAGAGTAATTTTGTGATACAGTCGGGCTCAGTATGTCAGAGTCAGTGTATGATACAGTGGAGCTCAGTCTGTCAGAGTAAGTGTATGATACACTACGGCTCTGTCTGTCAGAGTAAGTGTGTGATACAATTGGGGTCAGTCTGTCAGAGTTAGTGTATGATACCATAGGGCTTAGTCTCTCAGAGTAAGTGTTTGATACAGTAGCGCTCAGTCTGTCAGAGCAAGTATTTGATACAGTAGGGCTCAGTCTGTCAGAGAAAGTTCCTGACAAATAGGGCTCAGTCTCTCGGAGTAAGTGTAATATACATTCGGGCTCAGTCTGTTGAAGTAAGTGTATTATACAGTAGGGCTCAGTCTGTCAGAGTAAGTGTATGATACACTATAGCTCAGTGTGTCAGAGTAAGTGTATGATACAGTAGGGCTCGATTCGTCAGAGTGAGTGTTTGATACAGTAGGCCACAGTCTGTCAGAGTTAGTGGAGGATACAGTAGGGCTCAGTTTGTCAGAGTGAGTGTGTGATACAGTAGGGCTCAGTCTGTCTGAGTAAGTGTATGATACACTACAGCACAGTCTGTCAGAGTAAGTGTAGGATATAGTAGGGCTCAGTCTGTCAGAGTAAGTGTATGATACACTACAGCTCAGTCTGTCAGAGTAAGTGTGTGATACAATTGGGGTCAGTCCTTCAGAGTAAGTGTATGATACACTACAGCTCAGTCTGTTAGAGTGAGTGTTTGATACAGTAGGGCACAGTCTGTCACAGTAAGTGGAGGATACAGTAGGGCTCAGTCTGTCAGAGTAAGTGTATAATACAGTAGGGCTCAATATGTCAGAGTGAGTGTTTGATACAGTAGGGCACAGTCTGTCAGAGTAAGTGGAGGATGCAGTAGGGCTCAGTCTGTCAGAGTGAGTGTTTGATACAGTAGGGCTCAGTCTGTCAGAGTAAGTATCTGATACAGTAGGGCTCAGTCTGTCACAGTTAGTGTATGATACTGTAGGGCTCACTCTGTCAGAGTAAGTGTATGTTACACTACGGCACAGTCTGTCAGAGTAAGTGTGTGACACAGTAGGTTTCAGTCTGTCAGAGTAAGTGTATGATACAGTAAGGCTCAGTCTGTCAGAGTGAGTGAATGATACAGTAGGGCTCACTCTGTCAGAGTAAGTGTGTGATTCAGTTGGGGTCAGTCTGTCAGAGTAAGTGTATAATACAGCAGGGCTCAGACCGTCAGAGTAAGTGTGTAACACAGTAGGGCTCGGTCTGACAGAGTAAGTGTGTGATACAGTAGGGGTCAGTCTGTCAGAGTAAGTGTGTGATACAGTTGGGCTCCGTCTTTCAGAGTGAGTGTATGATACAGTCGGGCTCAATTTGTCAGAGTGAGTGTTTGATACAGTAGGCCACAGTCTGTCAGAGTAAGTGGAGGATACAGTAGGGCTCAGTTTGTCAGAGTGAGTGTATGATACAGTAGGGCTCAGTCTGTTTGAGTAAGTGTATGATACAGTAGGGCTCGGTCTGACAGAGTAAGTGTGTGATACAGTAGGGGTCAGTCTGTCAGAGTAAGTGTGTGATACAGTAGGGCTCCGTCTTTCAGAGTGAGTGTATGATACAGTAGGGCTCAATTTGTCAGAGTGAGTGTTTGATACAGTAGGCCACAGTCTGTCAGAGTAAGTGGAGGATACAGTAGGGCTCAGTTTGTCAGAGTGAGTATATGATACAGTAGGGCTCAGTCTGTCAGAGTAAGTGTAGGATATAGCCGGGCTCAGTCTGTCAGAGTAAGTGTATGATACACCAAAGCTCAGTCTGTCAGAGTAAGTGTGTGATACAATTGGGGTCAGTCTGTCAGAGTAAGTGTATGATACAATCGGGCTTAGTCTCTCAGAGTAAGTGTTATATACATTCGGGCTCAGTCTGTCAGAGTAAATGTATGATACCGTAGGGCTCAGTTTGTCAGAGTGAGTGGATGATACAGTAGCGCTCAGTCTGTCAGAGCAAGTATTTGATACAGTAGGGCTCAGTCTGTCAGAGTAAGTTCATGATAAATAGGGCTCAGTCTCTTGGAGTAAGTTTAATATACATTCGGGCTCAGTCTGTTGAAGTAAGTGTATTATACAGTAGGGCTCAGTCTGTCAGAGTAAGTGTATGATACACTACAGCTCAGTCTGTTAGAGCAAGTGTATGATACAGTTGGGCTCAATTTGTCAGAGTGAGTGTTTGATACAGTAGGGCACAGTCTGTCACAGTAAGTGGAGGATACAGTAGGGCTCAGTCTGTCCGAGTAAGTGTATAATACAGTTGGGCTCAATTTGTCAGAGTGAGTGTTTGATACAGTAGGGCACAGTCTGTCAGAGTAAGTGGAGGATGCAGTAGGGCTCAGTCTGTCAGAGTGAGTGTTTGATACAGCAGGGCTCAGTCTGTTAGAGTAAGTGTGTGATACAGCAGGGCTCAGTCTGTCAGAGTAAGTGTGTGATACAGTAGGGGTCAGTCTGTCAGAGTAAGTGTGTGATACAGTAGGGCTCAGTCTTTCAGAGTGAGTATGTGATACAGTAGGGCTCAGTCTTTCAGAGTGAGTGTATGATACAGTAGGGATCAATCCTTAATAGTAAGTGAATGATACAGTAAGGCTCAGTCTGTCAGAGTAAGTGTGTGACACAGTTGGGCTCAGACTATCAGAGTAAGTGTGTGATACAGTAGGGGTCAGTCTCTCCGAGTAACTGAATGATACAGCAGGGCTCAGTCTGTCAGAGTAAGTGTGTGATACAGTAGGGCTCAGTCTGTCAGAGTTAGTGTATGATCCTGTAGGGCTCACTCTGTCAGAGTAAGTGTATGTTACACTACGGCACAGTCTGTCAGAGTAAGTGTATGATACAGCAGGGCTCAGTCTGTCAGAGTAAATGTGTGACACAGTAGGGCTCAGTCTGTCAGAGTAAGTGTCTGATACAGTAGGGGTCAGTCTGTCAGAGTAAGTGTGTGATACAGTCGGGCTTCGTCTTTCAGAGTGAGTGTAAGATACAGTAGGGATCAATCTGTCTTAGTAAGTGAATGATACAGTCAGGCTCAGTCTGTCAGAGTAAGTGTGTGACACAGTAGGGCTCAGTCTGTCAGAGTAAGTGTGTGATACAGTAGGGGTAAGTCTCTCAGAGTTACTGAATTATACAGTCGGGCTCAGTCAGTCAGAGTTAGTTCATGATACAGTAGGGCTCAGTCTGTCAGAGTTAGTGTATGATATTGTAGGGTTGAGGCTGTCAGAGTAAGTTCATGATAAATAGGGCTCAGTCTCTCGAAGTAAGTGTAATATACCTTTGGGCTCAATCTGTTGGAGTAAGTGTATTATACACTACAGCTCAGTCTGTCAGAGTAAGTGTATAATACAGTAGGGCTCAATTTGTCAGAGTGAGTGTTTGATACAGTAGGGCACAGTCTGTCAGAGTAAGTGGAGGATGCAGTAGGGCTCAGTCTGTCAGAGTGAGTGTTTGATACAGTCGGGCTCAGTCTGTCAGAGTAAGTGGAGGATGCAGTAGGGCTCAGTCTGTCAGAGTAAGTGTGTGATACAGTAGGGCTCAGTCTGTCAGAGTAAGTGTGTGATACAGTAGGGCTCAGTCTTTCAGAGTGAGTGTGTGATACAGTAGGGCTCAGTCTTTCAGAGTGAGTGTATGATACAGTAGGGATCAATCCTTAATAGTAAGTGAATGATACAGTAAGGCTCAGTCTGTCAGAGTAAGTGTGTGACACAGTTGGGCTCAGACTATCAGAGTAAGTGTGTGATACAGTAGGGGTCAGTCTCTCCCAGTAACTGAATGATACAGCAGGGCTCAGTCTGTTAGAGTAAGTGTGTGATACAGCAGGGCTCAGTCTGTCAGAGTAAGTGTGTGATACAGTAGGGGTCAGTCTGTCAGAGTAAGTGTGTGATACAGTAGGGCTCAGTCTTTCAGAGTGAGTGTATGATACAGTAGGGATCAATCCTTAATAGTAAGTGAATGATACAGTAAGGCTCAGTCTGTCAGAGTAAGTGTGTGACACAGTAGGGCTCAGTCTGTCAGAGTAAGTGTGTGATACAGTAGGGGTAAGTCTCTCAGAGTAACTGAATTATACAGTCGGGCTCAGTCAGTCAGAGTTAGTTCATGATACAGTAGGGCTCAGTCTGTCAGAGTTAGTGTATGATATTGTAGGGTTGAGGCTGTCAGAGTAAGTTCATGATAAATAGGGCTCAGTCTCTCGAAGTAAGTGTAATATACCTTTGGGCTCAATCTGTTGGAGTAAGTGTATTATACACTACAGCTCAGTCTGTCAGAGTAAGTGTATAATACAGTAGGGCTCAATTTGTCAGAGTGAGTGTTTGATACAGTAGGGCACAGTCTGTCAGAGTAAGTGGAGGATGCAGTAGGGCTCAGTCTGTCAGAGTGAGTGTTTGATACAGTCGGGCTCAGTCTGTCAGAGTAAGTATCTGATACAGTAGGGCTCAGTCTTTCAGAGTTAGTGTATGATACTGTACGGCTCACTCTGTCAGAGTAAGTGTATGTTACACTACGGCACAGTCTGTCAGAGTAAGTGTGTGATACAGTAGATTTCAGTCTGTCAGAGTAAGTGCATGATACAGTAAGGCTCAGTCTGTCAGAGTGAGTGAATGATACAGTAGGGCTCAATCTGTCAGTGTAAGTGTGTGATTCAGTTGGGGTCAGTCTGTCAGAGTAAGTGTATGATACAGCAGGGCTCAGTCCGTCAGAGTAAGTGTGTGACACAGTAGGGCTCAGTCTGACAGAGTTAGTGTGTGATACAGTAGGGGTCAGTCTTTCAGAGTAAGTGTGTGATACAGCAGGGCTCAGTCTGTCAGAGTAAGTGTTTGATACAGTCGGGCTCAGTCTTTCAGAGTGAGTGTATGATACAGTAGGGATCAATCTGTCATAGTAAGTGAATGATACAGTAAGGCTCAGTCTGTCAGAGTAAGTGTGTGACACAGTTGGGCTCAGACTATCAGAGTAAGTGTGTGATACAGTAGGGGTCAGTCTCTCCGAGTAACTGAATGATACAGCAGGGCTCAGTCTGTCAGAGTAAGTGTGTGATACAGTGGGGCTCAGTCTGTCAGTGTAAGTGTGTGACACAGTAGAGCTCAGTTTGTCAGAGTGAGTGTATGATACAGTATGGCTCCAATTGTCAGAGTAAGTGTATGAAACAGTAGGGCTCATTCTGTCAGAGTAAGTGAATGTTCAGAAGGGCTCAGTCTGTCAGAGTGAGTGTTTGTTACAGTAGGGCTCAGTCTGTCAGAGTGAGTGTGTGATACAGTAGGGCTCAGTCTGTCTGAGTAAGTGTATGATACACTACAGCACAGTCTGTCAGAGTAAGTGTGTGATACAATTGGGGTCAGTCCTTCAGAGTAAGTGTATGATACACTACAGCTCAGTCTGTCAGAGTAAGTGTGTGATACAATTGGGGTCAGTCCTTCAGAGTAAGTGTATGATACACTACAGCTCAGTCTGTTAGAGTGAGTGTTTGATACAGTAGGGCACAGTCTGTCACAGTAAGTGGAGGATACAGTAGGGCTCAGTCTGTCAGAGTAAGTGTATAATACAGTAGGGCTCAATATGTCAGAGTGAGTGTTTGATACAGTAGGGCACAGTCTGTCAGAGTAAGTGGAGGATGCAGTAGGGCTCAGTCTGTCAGAGTGAGTGTTTGATACAGTAGGGCTCAGTCTGTCAGAGTAAGTATCTGATACAGTAGGGCTCAGTCTGTCACAGTTAGTGTATGATACTGTAGGGCTCACTCTGTCAGAGTAAGTGTATGTTACACTACCGCACAGTCTGTCAGAGTAAGTGTGTGACACAGTAGGTTTCAGTCTGTCAGAGTAAGTGTATGATACAGTAAGGCTCAGTCTGTCAGAGTGAGTGAATGATACAGTAGGGCTCACTCTGTCAGAGTAAGTGTGTGATTCAGTTGGGGTCAGTCTGTCAGAGTAAGTGTATAATACAGCAGGGCTCAGACCGTCAGAGTAAGTGTGTAACACAGTAGGGCTCGGTCTGACAGAGTAAGTGTGTGATACAGTAGGGGTCAGTCTGTCAGAGTAAGTGTGTGATACAGTTGGGCTCCGTCTTTCAGAGTGAGTGTATGATACAGTCGGGCTCAATTTGTCAGAGTGAGTGTTTGATACAGTAGGCCACAGTCTGTCAGAGTAAGTGGAGGATACAGTAGGGCTCAGTTTGTCAGAGTGAGTGTATGATACAGTAGGGCATAGTCTGTTTGAGCAAGTGTATGATACAGTAGGGCTCGGTCTGACAGAGTAAGTGTGTGATACAGTAGGGGTCAGTCTGTCAGAGTAAGTGTGTGATACAGTTGGGCTCCGTCTTTCAGAGTGAGTGTATGATACAGTCGGGCTCAATTTGTCAGAGTGAGTGTTTGATACAGTAGGCCACAGTCTGTCAGAGTAAGTGGAGGATACAGTAGGGCTCAGTTTGTCAGAATGAGTATATGATACAGTAGGGCTCAGTCTGTCAGAGTAAGTGTAGGATATAGCCGGGCTCAGTCTGTCAGAGTAAGTGTATGATACACCAAAGCTCAGTCTGTCAGAGTAAGTGTGTGATACAATTGGGGTCAGTCTGTCAGAGTAAGTGTATGATACAATCGGGCTTAGTCTCTCAGAGTAAGTGTTATATACATTCGGGCTCAGTCTGTCAGAGTAAATGTATGATACCGTAGGGCTCAGTTTGTCTGAGTGAGTGGATGATACAGTAGCGCTCAGTCTGTCAGAGCAAGTATTTGATACAGTAGGGCTCAGTCTGTCAGAGTAAGTTTATGATAAATAGGGCTCAGTCTCTCGGAGTAAGTTTAATATACATTCGGGCTCAGTCTGTTGAAGTAAGTGTATTATACAGTAGGGCTCAGTCTGTCAGAGTAAGTGTATGATACACTACAGCTCAGTCTGTTAGAGCAAGTGTATGATACAGTTGGGCTCAATTTGTCAGAGTGAGTGTTTGATACAGTAGGGCACAGTCTGTCACAGTAAGTGGAGGATACAGTAGGGCTCAGTCTGTCCGAGTAAGTGTATAATACAGTTGGGCTCAATTTGTCAGAGTGAGTGTTTGATACAGTAGGGCACAGTCTGTCAGAGTAAGTGGAGGATGCAGTAGGGCTCAGTCTGTCAGAGTGAGTGTTTGATACAGTAGGGCTCAGTCTGTCAGAGTAAGTATCTGATACAGTAGGGCTCAGTCTGTCAGAGTTAGTGTATGATACTGTAGGGCTCACTCTGTCTGAGTAAGTTTATGTTACACTACGGCACAGTCTGTCAGAGTAAGTGTGTGACACAGTAGGCTTCAGTCTGTCAGAGTAAGTGTATGATACAGTAAGGCTCAGTCTGTCAGAGTGAGTGAATGATACAGTCGGGCTCAATCTGTCAGAGTAAGTGTGTGATTCAGTTGGGGTCAGTCTGTCAGAGTAAGTGTATGATACAGCAGGGCTCAGTCCGTCAGAGTATGTGTGCGACACAGTAGGGCTCGGTCTGACAGAGTAAGTGTGTGATACAGTAGGGGTCAGTCTGTTAGAGTAAGTGTGTGATACAGCAGGGCTCAGTCTGTCAGAGTAAGTGTGTGATACAGTAGGGGTCAGTCTGTCAGAGTAAGTGTGTGATACAGTAGGGCTCAGTCTTTCAGAGTGAGTGTGTGATACAGTAGGGCTCAGTCTTTCAGAGTGAGTGTATGATACAGTAGGGATCAATCCTTAATAGTAAGTGAATGATACAGTAAGGCTCAGTCTGTCAGAGTAAGTGTGTGACACAGTTGGGCTCAGACTATCAGAGTAAGTGTGTGATACAGGAGGGGTCAGTCTCTCCGAGTAACTGAATGATACAGCAGGGCTCAGTCTGTTAGAGTAAGTGTGTGATACAGCAGGGCTCAGTCTGTCAGAGTAAGTGTGTGATACAGTAGGGGTCAGTCTGTCAGAGTAAGTGTGTGATACAGTAGGGCTCAGTCTTTCAGAGTGAGTGTATGATACAGTAGGGATCAATCCTTAATAGTAAGTGAATGATACAGTAAGGCTCAGTCTGTCAGAGTAAGTGTGTGACACAGTAGGGCTCAGTCTGTCAGAGTAAGTGTGTGATACAGTAGGGGTAAGTCTCTCAGAGTAACTGAATTATACAGTCGGGCTCAGTCAGTCAGAGTTAGTTCATGATACAGTAGGGCTCAGTCTGTCAGAGTTAGTGTATGATATTGTAGGGTTGAGGCTGTCAGAGTAAGTTCATGATAAATAGGGCTCAGTCTCTCGAAGTAAGTGTAATATACCTTTGGGCTCAATCTGTTGGAGTAAGTGTATTATACACTACAGCTCAGTCTGTCAGAGTAAGTGTATAATACAGTAGGGCTCAATTTGTCAGAGTGAGTGTTTGACACAGTAGGGCTCAGTCTGTTTGAGTAAGTGTATGATACACTACAGCACAGTCTGTCAGAGTAAGTGTAGGATATAGTCGGGCTCAGTCTGTCAGAGTAAGTGTATGATACACCAAAGCTCAGTCTGTCAGAGTAAGTGTGTGATACAATCGGGCTTAGTCTCTCAGAGTAAGTGTAATATACATTCGGGCTTAGTCTCTCAGAGTAAGTGTAATATACATTCGGGCTCAGTCTGTCAGAGTAAATCTATGATACCGTAGGGCTCAGTTTGTCAGAGTGAGTGTATGATACAGTATCGCTCAGTCTGTCAGAGCAAGGATTTGATACAGTAGGGCTCAGTCTGTCAGAGTAAGTTCATGATAAATAGGGCTCAGTCTCTCGGAGTAAGTTTAATATACATTCGGGCTCAGTCTGTTGAAGTAAGTGTATTATACAGTAGGGCTCAGTCTGTCAGAGTAAGTGTATGATTCACTACAGCTCATTCTGTTAGAGCAAGTGTATGATACAGTTGGGCTCAATTTGTCAGAGTGAGTGTTTGATACAGTAGGGCACAGTCTGTCACAGTAAGTGGAGGATACAGTAGGGCTCAGTCTGTCCGAGTAAGTGTATAATACAGTAGGGCTCAATTTGTCAGAGTGAGTGTTTGATACAGTAGGGCACAGTCTGTCAGAGTAAGTGGAGGATGCAGTAGGGCTCAGTCTGTCAGAGTGAGTGTTTGATACAGTAGGGCTCAGTCTGTCAGAGTAAGTATCTGATCCAGTAGGGCTCAGTCTGTCAGAGTTAGTGTATGATCCTGTAGGGCTCACTCTGTCAGAGTAAGTGTATGATACAGCAGGGCTCAGTCTGTCAGAGTAAATGTGTGACACAGTAGGGCTCAGTCTGTCAGAGTAAGTGTCTGATACAGTAGGGGTCAGTCTGTCAGAGTAAGTGTGTGATACAGTCGGGCTTTGTCTTTCAGAGTGAGTGTAAGATACAGTAGGGATCAATCTGTCTTAGTAAGTGAATGATACAGTAAGGCTCAGTCTGTCAGAGTAAGTGTGTGACACAGTAGGGCTCAGTCTGTCAGAGTAAGTGTGTGATACAGTAGGGGTAAGTCTCTCAGAGTAACTGAATTATACAGTCGGGCTCAGTCAGTCAGAGTTAGTTCATGATACAGTAGGGCTCAGTCTGTCAGAGTTAGTGGATGATATTGTAGGGTTGAGGCTGTCAGAGTAAGTTCATGATAAATAGGGCTCAGTCTCTCGAAGTAAGTGTAATATACCTTTGGGCTCAATCTGTTGGAGTAAGTGTATTATACACTACAGCTCAGTCTGTCAGAGTAAGTGTATAATACAGTAGGGCTCAATTTGTCACAGTGAGTGTTTGATACAGTAGGGCACAGTCTGTCAGAGTAAGTGGAGGATGCAGTAGGGCTCAGTCTGTCAGAGTGAGTGTTTGATACAGTCGGGCTCAGTCTGTCAGAGTAAGTATCTGATACAGTAGGGCTCAGTCTTTCAGAGTTAGTGTATGATACTGTACGGCTCACTCTGTCAGAGTAAGTGATTGTTACACTACGGCACAGTCTGTCAGAGTAAGTGTGTGATACGGTAGATTTCAGTCTGTCAGAGTAAGTGGATGATACAGTAAGGCTCAGTCTGTAAGAGTGAGTGAATGATACAGTAGGGCTCAATCTTTCAGAGTAAGTGTGTGATTCAGTTGGGGTCAGTCTGTCAGAGTAAGTGTATGATACAGCAGGGCTCAGTCCGTCAGAGTAAGTGTGTGACACAGTAGGGCTCAATCTGACAGAGTTAGTGTGTGATACAGTAGGGGTCAGTCTTTCAGAGTAAGTGTGTGATACAGCAGGGCTCAGTCTGTCAGAGTAAGTGTGTGATACAGTCGGGCTCAGTCTTTCAGAGTGAGTGTATGATACAGTAGGGATCAATCTGTCATCGTAAGTGAATGATATAGTAAGGCTCAGTCTGTCAGAGTAAGTGTGTGACACAGTTGGGCTCAGACTATCAGAGTAAGTGTGTGATACAGTAGGGGTCAGTCTCTCCGAGTAACTGAATGATACAGCAGGGCTCAGTCTGTCAGAGTAAGTGTGTGATACAGTGGGGCTCAGTCTGTCAGTGTAAGTGTGTGAGACAGTAGAGCTCAGTTTGTCAGAGTGAGTGTATGCTACAGTATGGCTCCAATTGTCAGAGTAAGTGTATGAAACAGTAGGGCTCATTCTGTCAGAGTAAGTGAATGTTCAGTAGGGCTCAGTCTGTCAGAGTGAGTGTTTGTTACAGTAGGGCTCAGTCTGTCAGAGTGTGTGACACAGTAGGGCTCAGTCTGTCAGAGTTAGTGTGTGATACAGTAGGGCTCAGTCTGTCAGAGTGAGTGTATGATATTGTAGGGCTCACTCTGTCAGAGTTAGTGTTTGATACACGACGGCACAGTCTGTCAGAGTAAGTGTAGGATAAAGTAGGGCTCAGTGTGTCATAGTAAGTGTTTGATTAAGAAGGGTTCATTCTGTCGGAGTGAGTGTATGATATATTAGGGCTCAGTCTTTCAGTGTAAGTGCATGATACTGCTGGGCTCAGTCTGCCGGAGTAAGTGTATGATACTGTAGGGCTCAGTTTGTCAGAGTAATTTTGTGATACAGTCGGGCTCAGTATGTCAGAGTCAGTGTATGATACAGTGGAGCTCAGTCTGTCAGAGTAAGTGTATGATACACTACGGCTCTGTCTGTCAGAGTAAGTGTGTGATACAATTGGGGTCAGTCTGTCAGAGTTAGTGTATGATACCATAGGGCTTAGTCTCTCAGAGTAAGTGTTTGATACAGTAGCGCTCAGTCTGTCAGAGCAAGTATTTGATACAGTAGGGCTCAGTCTGTCAGAGAAAGTTCCTGACAAATAGGGCTCAGTCTCTCGGAGTAAGTGTAATATACATTCGGGCTCAGTCTGTTGAAGTAAGTGTATTATACAGTAGGGCTCAGTCTGTCAGAGTAAGTGTATGATACACTATAGCTCAGTGTGTCAGAGTAAGTGTATGATACAGTAGGGCTCGATTCGTCAGAGTGAGTGTTTGATACAGTAGGCCACAGTCTGTCAGAGTTAGTGGAGGATACAGTAGGGCTCAGTTTGTCAGAGTGAGTGTGTGATACAGTAGGGCTCAGTCTGTCTGAGTAAGTGTATGATACACTACAGCACAGTCTGTCAGAGTAAGTGTAGGATATAGTAGGGCTCAGTCTGTCAGAGTAAGTGTATG
The DNA here is from genome assembly GCA_029721435.1 of Gymnothorax reevesii. NCBI lineage: Eukaryota > Metazoa > Chordata > Actinopteri > Anguilliformes > Muraenidae > Gymnothorax > Gymnothorax reevesii. The sequence continues at coordinate 78,699,050 of CM056584.1, read as the reverse complement.
ATACACTACAGCTCAGTCTGTCAGAGTAAGTGTGTGATACAATTGGGGTCAGTCCTTCAGAGTAAGTGTATGATACACTACAGCTCAGTCTGTTAGAGTGAGTGTTTGATACAGTAGGGCACAGTCTGTCACAGTAAGTGGAGGATACAGTAGGGCTCAGTCTGTCAGAGTAAGTGTATAATACAGTAGGGCTCAATATGTCAGAGTGAGTGTTTGATACAGTAGGGCACAGTCTGTCAGAGTAAGTGGAGGATGCAGTAGGGCTCAGTCTGTCAGAGTGAGTGTTTGATACAGTAGGGCTCAGTCTGTCAGAGTAAGTATCTGATACAGTAGGGCTCAGTCTGTCACAGTTAGTGTATGATACTGTAGGGCTCACTCTGTCAGAGTAAGTGTATGTTACACTACGGCACAGTCTGTCAGAGTAAGTGTGTGACACAGTAGGTTTCAGTCTGTCAGAGTAAGTGTATGATACAGTAAGGCTCAGTCTGTCAGAGTGAGTGAATGATACAGTAGGGCTCACTCTGTCAGAGTAAGTGTGTGATTCAGTTGGGGTCAGTCTGTCAGAGTAAGTGTATAATACAGCAGGGCTCAGACCGTCAGAGTAAGTGTGTAACACAGTAGGGCTCGGTCTGACAGAGTAAGTGTGTGATACAGTAGGGGTCAGTCTGTCAGAGTAAGTGTGTGATACAGTTGGGCTCCGTCTTTCAGAGTGAGTGTATGATACAGTCGGGCTCAATTTGTCAGAGTGAGTGTTTGATACAGTAGGCCACAGTCTGTCAGAGTAAGTGGAGGATACAGTAGGGCTCAGTTTGTCAGAGTGAGTGTATGATACAGTAGGGCTCAGTCTGTTTGAGTAAGTGTATGATACAGTAGGGCTCGGTCTGACAGAGTAAGTGTGTGATACAGTAGGGGTCAGTCTGTCAGAGTAAGTGTGTGATACAGTAGGGCTCCGTCTTTCAGAGTGAGTGTATGATACAGTAGGGCTCAATTTGTCAGAGTGAGTGTTTGATACAGTAGGCCACAGTCTGTCAGAGTAAGTGGAGGATACAGTAGGGCTCAGTTTGTCAGAGTGAGTATATGATACAGTAGGGCTCAGTCTGTCAGAGTAAGTGTAGGATATAGCCGGGCTCAGTCTGTCAGAGTAAGTGTATGATACACCAAAGCTCAGTCTGTCAGAGTAAGTGTGTGATACAATTGGGGTCAGTCTGTCAGAGTAAGTGTATGATACAATCGGGCTTAGTCTCTCAGAGTAAGTGTTATATACATTCGGGCTCAGTCTGTCAGAGTAAATGTATGATACCGTAGGGCTCAGTTTGTCAGAGTGAGTGGATGATACAGTAGCGCTCAGTCTGTCAGAGCAAGTATTTGATACAGTAGGGCTCAGTCTGTCAGAGTAAGTTCATGATAAATAGGGCTCAGTCTCTTGGAGTAAGTTTAATATACATTCGGGCTCAGTCTGTTGAAGTAAGTGTATTATACAGTAGGGCTCAGTCTGTCAGAGTAAGTGTATGATACACTACAGCTCAGTCTGTTAGAGCAAGTGTATGATACAGTTGGGCTCAATTTGTCAGAGTGAGTGTTTGATACAGTAGGGCACAGTCTGTCACAGTAAGTGGAGGATACAGTAGGGCTCAGTCTGTCCGAGTAAGTGTATAATACAGTTGGGCTCAATTTGTCAGAGTGAGTGTTTGATACAGTAGGGCACAGTCTGTCAGAGTAAGTGGAGGATGCAGTAGGGCTCAGTCTGTCAGAGTGAGTGTTTGATACAGCAGGGCTCAGTCTGTTAGAGTAAGTGTGTGATACAGCAGGGCTCAGTCTGTCAGAGTAAGTGTGTGATACAGTAGGGGTCAGTCTGTCAGAGTAAGTGTGTGATACAGTAGGGCTCAGTCTTTCAGAGTGAGTATGTGATACAGTAGGGCTCAGTCTTTCAGAGTGAGTGTATGATACAGTAGGGATCAATCCTTAATAGTAAGTGAATGATACAGTAAGGCTCAGTCTGTCAGAGTAAGTGTGTGACACAGTTGGGCTCAGACTATCAGAGTAAGTGTGTGATACAGTAGGGGTCAGTCTCTCCGAGTAACTGAATGATACAGCAGGGCTCAGTCTGTCAGAGTAAGTGTGTGATACAGTAGGGCTCAGTCTGTCAGAGTTAGTGTATGATCCTGTAGGGCTCACTCTGTCAGAGTAAGTGTATGTTACACTACGGCACAGTCTGTCAGAGTAAGTGTATGATACAGCAGGGCTCAGTCTGTCAGAGTAAATGTGTGACACAGTAGGGCTCAGTCTGTCAGAGTAAGTGTCTGATACAGTAGGGGTCAGTCTGTCAGAGTAAGTGTGTGATACAGTCGGGCTTCGTCTTTCAGAGTGAGTGTAAGATACAGTAGGGATCAATCTGTCTTAGTAAGTGAATGATACAGTCAGGCTCAGTCTGTCAGAGTAAGTGTGTGACACAGTAGGGCTCAGTCTGTCAGAGTAAGTGTGTGATACAGTAGGGGTAAGTCTCTCAGAGTAACTGAATTATACAGTCGGGCTCAGTCAGTCAGAGTTAGTTCATGATACAGTAGGGCTCAGTCTGTCAGAGTTAGTGTATGATATTGTAGGGTTGAGGCTGTCAGAGTAAGTTCATGATAAATAGGGCTCAGTCTCTCGAAGTAAGTGTAATATACCTTTGGGCTCAATCTGTTGGAGTAAGTGTATTATACACTACAGCTCAGTCTGTCAGAGTAAGTGTATAATACAGTAGGGCTCAATTTGTCAGAGTGAGTGTTTGATACAGTAGGGCACAGTCTGTCAGAGTAAGTGGAGGATGCAGTAGGGCTCAGTCTGTCAGAGTGAGTGTTTGATACAGTCGGGCTCAGTCTGTCAGAGTAAGTGGAGGATGCAGTAGGGCTCAGTCTGTCAGAGTAAGTGTGTGATACAGTAGGGCTCAGTCTGTCAGAGTAAGTGTGTGATACAGTAGGGCTCAGTCTTTCAGAGTGAGTGTGTGATACAGTAGGGCTCAGTCTTTCAGAGTGAGTGTATGATACAGTAGGGATCAATCCTTAATAGTAAGTGAATGATACAGTAAGGCTCAGTCTGTCAGAGTAAGTGTGTGACACAGTTGGGCTCAGACTATCAGAGTAAGTGTGTGATACAGTAGGGGTCAGTCTCTCCCAGTAACTGAATGATACAGCAGGGCTCAGTCTGTTAGAGTAAGTGTGTGATACAGCAGGGCTCAGTCTGTCAGAGTAAGTGTGTGATACAGTAGGGGTCAGTCTGTCAGAGTAAGTGTGTGATACAGTAGGGCTCAGTCTTTCAGAGTGAGTGTATGATACAGTAGGGATCAATCCTTAATAGTAAGTGAATGATACAGTAAGGCTCAGTCTGTCAGAGTAAGTGTGTGACACAGTAGGGCTCAGTCTGTCAGAGTAAGTGTGTGATACAGTAGGGGTAAGTCTCTCAGAGTAACTGAATTATACAGTCGGGCTCAGTCAGTCAGAGTTAGTTCATGATACAGTAGGGCTCAGTCTGTCAGAGTTAGTGTATGATATTGTAGGGTTGAGGCTGTCAGAGTAAGTTCATGATAAATAGGGCTCAGTCTCTCGAAGTAAGTGTAATATACCTTTGGGCTCAATCTGTTGGAGTAAGTGTATTATACACTACAGCTCAGTCTGTCAGAGTAAGTGTATAATACAGTAGGGCTCAATTTGTCAGAGTGAGTGTTTGATACAGTAGGGCACAGTCTGTCAGAGTAAGTGGAGGATGCAGTAGGGCTCAGTCTGTCAGAGTGAGTGTTTGATACAGTCGGGCTCAGTCTGTCAGAGTAAGTATCTGATACAGTAGGGCTCAGTCTTTCAGAGTTAGTGTATGATACTGTACGGCTCACTCTGTCAGAGTAAGTGTATGTTACACTACGGCACAGTCTGTCAGAGTAAGTGTGTGATACAGTAGATTTCAGTCTGTCAGAGTAAGTGCATGATACAGTAAGGCTCAGTCTGTCAGAGTGAGTGAATGATACAGTAGGGCTCAATCTGTCAGTGTAAGTGTGTGATTCAGTTGGGGTCAGTCTGTCAGAGTAAGTGTATGATACAGCAGGGCTCAGTCCGTCAGAGTAAGTGTGTGACACAGTAGGGCTCAGTCTGACAGAGTTAGTGTGTGATACAGTAGGGGTCAGTCTTTCAGAGTAAGTGTGTGATACAGCAGGGCTCAGTCTGTCAGAGTAAGTGTTTGATACAGTCGGGCTCAGTCTTTCAGAGTGAGTGTATGATACAGTAGGGATCAATCTGTCATAGTAAGTGAATGATACAGTAAGGCTCAGTCTGTCAGAGTAAGTGTGTGACACAGTTGGGCTCAGACTATCAGAGTAAGTGTGTGATACAGTAGGGGTCAGTCTCTCCGAGTAACTGAATGATACAGCAGGGCTCAGTCTGTCAGAGTAAGTGTGTGATACAGTGGGGCTCAGTCTGTCAGTGTAAGTGTGTGACACAGTAGAGCTCAGTTTGTCAGAGTGAGTGTATGATACAGTATGGCTCCAATTGTCAGAGTAAGTGTATGAAACAGTAGGGCTCATTCTGTCAGAGTAAGTGAATGTTCAGAAGGGCTCAGTCTGTCAGAGTGAGTGTTTGTTACAGTAGGGCTCAGTCTGTCAGAGTGTGTGACACAGTAGGGCTCAGTCTGTCAGAGTTAGTGTGTGATACAGTAGGGCTCAGTCTGTCAGAGTGAGTGTATGATATTGTAGGACTCACTCTGTCAGAGTTAGTGTTTGATACACGACGGCACAGTCTGTCAGAGTAAGTGTAGGATAAAGTAGGGCTCAGTGTGTCATAGTAAGTGTTTGATTAAGAAGGGTTCATTCTGTCGGAGTGAGTGTATGATATATTAGGGCTCAGTCTTTCAGTGTAAGTGCATGATACTGCTGGGCTCAGTCTGCCAGAGTAAGTGTATGATACTGTAGGGCTCAGTTTGTCAGAGTAATTTTGTGATACAGTAGGGCTCAGTATGTCAGAGTCAGTGTATGATACAGTGGAGCTCAGTCTGTCAGAGTAAGTGTATGATACACTACGGCTCTGTCTGTCAGAGTAAGTGTGTGATACAATTGGGGTCAGTCTGTCAGAGTTAGTGTATGATACCATAGGGCTTAGTCTCTCAGAGTAAGTGTTTGATACAGTAGCGCTCAGTCTGTCAGAGCAAGTATTTGATACAGTAGGGCTCAGTCTGTCAGAGAAAGTTCCTGATAAATAGGGCTCAGTCTCTCGGAGTAAGTGTAATATACATTCGGGCTCAGTCTGTTGAAGTAAGTGTATTATACAGTAGGGCTCAGTCTGTCAGAGTAAGTGTATGATACACTATAGCTCAGTGTGTCAGAGTAAGTGTATGATACAGTAGGGCTCGATTCGTCAGAGTGAGTGTTTGATACAGTAGGCCACAGTCTGTCAGAGTTAGTGGAGGATACAGTAGGGCTCAGTTTGTCAGAGTGAGTGTGTGATACAGTAGGGCTCAGTCTGTCTGAGTAAGTGTATGATACACTACAGCACAGTCTGTCAGAGTAAGTGTAGGATATAGTAGGGCTCAGTCTGTCAGAGTAAGTGTATGATACATTACAGCTCAGTCTGTCAGAGTAAGTGTGTGATACAATTGGGGTCAGTCCTTCAGAGTAAGTGTATGATACACTACAGCTCAGTCTGTTAGAGTGAGTGTTTGATACAGTAGGGCACAGTCTGTCACAGTAAGTGGAGGATACAGTAGGGCTCAGTCTGTCAGAGTAAGTGTATAATACAGTAGGGCTCAATATGTCAGAGTGAGTGTTTGACACAGTAGGGCACAGTCTGTCAGAGTAAGTGGAGGATGCAGTAGGGCTCAGTCTGTCAGAGTGAGTGTTTGATACAGTAGGGCTCAGTCTGTCAGAGTAAGTATCTGATACAGTAGGGCTCAGTCTGTCACAGTTAGTGTATGATACTGTAGGGCTCACTCTGTCAGAGTAAGTGTATGTTACACTACGGCACAGTCTGTCAGAGTAAGTGTGTGACACAGTAGGTTTCAGTCTGTCAGAGTAAGTGTATGATACAGTAAGGCTCAGTCTGTCAGAGTGAGTGAATGATACAGTAGGGCTCACTCTGTCAGAGTAAGTGTGTGATTCAGTTGGGGTCAGTCTGTCAGAGTAAGTGTATAATACAGCAGGGCTCAGACCGTCAGAGTAAGTGTGTGACACAGTAGGGCTCGGTCTGACAGAGTAAGTGTGTGATACAGTAGGGGTCAGTCTGTCAGAGTAAGTGTGTGATACAGTTGGGCTCCGTCTTTCAGAGTGAGTGTATGATACAGTCGGGCTTAATTTGTCAGAGTGAGTGTTTGATACAGTAGGCCACAGTCTGTCAGAGTAAGTGGAGGATATAGTAGGGCTCAGTTTGTCAGAGTGAGTGTATGATACAGTAGGGCTCAGTCTGTTTGAGTAAGTGTATGATACAGTAGGGGTCAGTCTGTCAGAGTAAGTGTGTGATACAGTAGGGCTCCGTCTTTCAGAGTGAGTGTATGATACAGTAGGGCTCAATTTGTCAGAGTGAGTGTTTGATACAGTAGGCCACAGTCTGTCAGAGTAAGTGGAGGATACAGTAGGGCTCAATTTGTCAGAGTAAGTGTGTGATTCAGTTGGGGTCAGTCTGTCAGAGTAAATGTATGATACCGTAGGGCTCAGTTTGTCAGAGTGAGTGTATGATACAGTAGCGCTCAGTCTGTCAGAGCAAGTATTTGATACAGTAGGGCTCAGTCTGTCAGAGTAAGTTCATGATAAATAGGGCTCAGTCTCTCGGAGTAAGTTTAATATACATTTGGGCTCAGTCTGTTGAAGTAAGTGTATTATACAGTAGGGCTCAGTCTGTCAGAGTAAGTGTATGATACACTACAGCTCAGTCTGTTAGAGCAAGTGTATGATACAGTTGGGCTCAATTTGTCAGAGTGAGTGTTTGATACAGTAGGGCACAGTCTGTCACAGTAAGTGGAGGATACAGTAGGGCTCAGTCTGTCCGAGTAAGTGTATAATACAGTTGGGCTCAATTTGTCAGAGTGAGTGTTTGATACAGTAGGGCACAGTCTGTCAGAGTAAGTGGAGGATGCAGTAGGGCTCAGTCTGTCAGAGTGAGTGTTTGATACAGTAGGGCTCAGTCTGTCAGAGTAAGTATCTGATACAGTAGGGCTCAGTCTGTCAGAGTTAGTGTATGATACTGTAGGGCTCACTCTGTCTGAGTAAGTTTATGTTACACTACGGCACAGTCTGTCAGAGTAAGTGTGTGACACAGTAGACTTCAGTCTGTCAGAGTAAGTGTATGATACAGTAAGGCTCAGTCTGTCAGAGTGAGTGAATGATACAGTCGGGCTCAATCTGTCAGAGTAAGTGTGTGATTCAGTTGGGGTCAGTCTGTCAGAGTAAGTGTATGATACAGCAGGGCTCAGTCCGTCAGAGTATGTGTGCGACACAGTAGGGCTCGGTCTGACAGAGTAAGTGTGTGATACAGTAGGGGTCAGTCTGTTAGAGTAAGTGTGTGATACAGCAGGGCTCAGTCTGTCAGAGTAAGTGTGTGATACAGTAGGGGTCAGTCTGTCAGAGTAAGTGTGTGATACAGTAGGGCTCAGTCTTTCAGAGTGAGTGTGTGATACAGTAGGGCTCAGTCTTTCAGAGTGAGTGTATGATACAGTAGGGATCAATCCTGAATAGTAAGTGAATGATACAGTAAGGCTCAGTCTGTCAGAGTAAGTGTGTGACACAGTTGGGCTCAGACTATCAGAGTAAGTGTGTGATACAGTAGGGGTCAGTCTCTCCGAGTAACTGAATGATACAGCAGGGCTCAGTCTGTAAGAGTAAGTGTGTGATACAGCAGGGCTCAGTCTGTCAGAGTAAGTGTGTGATACAGTAGGGCTCAGTCTTTCAGAGTGAGTGTGTGATACAGTAGGGCTCAGTCTTTCAGAGTGAGTGTATGATACAGTAGGGATCAATCCTTAATAGTAAGTGAATGATACAGTAAGGCTCAGTCTGTCAGAGTAAGTGTGTGACACAGTTGGGCTCAGACTATCAGAGTAAGTGTGTGATACAGTAGGGCTCAGTCTGTCAGAGTTAGTGTATGATACTGTAGGGCTCACTCTGTCTGAGTAAGTTTATGTTACACTACGGCACAGTCTGTCAGAGTAAGTGTGTGACACAGTAGGCTTCAGTCTGTCAGAGTAAGTGTATGATACAGTAAGGCTCAGTCTGTCAGAGTGAGTGAATGATACAGTCGGGCTCAATCTGTCAGAGTAAGTGTGTGATTCAGTTGGGGTCAGTCTGTCAGAGTAAGTGTATGATACAGCAGGGCTCAGTCCGTCAGAGTATGTGTGCGACACAGTAGGGCTCGGTCTGACAGAGTAAGTGTGTGATACAGTAGGGGTCAGTCTGTTAGAGTAAGTGTGTGATACAGCAGGGCTCAGTCTGTCAGAGTAAGTGTGTGATACAGTAGGGGTCAGTCTGTCAGAGTAAGTGTGTGATACAGTAGGGCTCAGTCTTTCAGAGTGAGTGTGTGATACAGTAGGGCTCAGTCTTTCAGAGTGAGTGTATGATACAGTAGGGATCAATCCTGAATAGTAAGTGAATGATACAGTAAGGCTCAGTCTGTCAGAGTAAGTGTGTGATACAGTAGGGGTCAGTCTCTCCGAGTAACTGAATGATACAGCAGGGCTCAGTCTGTTAGAGTAAGTGTGTGATACAGCAGGGCTCAGTCTGTCAGAGTAAGTGTGTGATACAGTAGGGGTCAGTCTGTCAGAGTAAGTGTGTGATACAGTAGGGCTCAGTCTTTCAGAGTGAGTGTGTGATACAGTAGGGCTCAGTCTTTCAGAGTGAGTGTATGATACAGTAGGGATCAATCCTTAATAGTAAGTGAATGATACAGTAAGGCTCAGTCTGTCAGAGTCAGTGTGTGACACAGTTGGGCTCAGACTATCAGAGTAAGTGTGTGATACAGTAGGGGTCAGTCTCTCCGAGTAACTGAATGATACAGCAGGGCTCAGTCTGTCAGAGTAAGTGTGTGATACAGTAGGGCTCAGTCTGTCAGAGTTAGTGTCTGATACAGTAGGGGTCAGTCTGTCAGAGTAAGTGTATGTTACACTATGGCACAGTCTGTCAGAGTAAGTGTATGATACAGCAGGGCTCAGTCTGTCAGAGTAAATGTGTGACACAGTAGGGCTCAGTCTGTCAGAGTAAATGTGTGACACAGTAGGGCTCAGTCTGTCAGAGTAAGTGTCTGATACAGTAGGGGTCAGTCTGTCCGAGTAAGTGTATGTTACACTATGGCACAGTCTGTCAGAGTAAGTGTATGATACAGCAGGGCTCAGTCTGTCAGAGTAAATGTGTGACACAGTAGGGCTCAGTCTGTCAGAGTAAATGTGTGACACAGTAGGGCTCAGTCTGTCAGAGTAAGTGTCTGATACAGTAGGGGTCAGTCTGTCCGAGTAAGTGTGTGATACAGTCGGGCTTCGTCTTTCAGAGTGAGTGTAAGATACAGTAGGGATCAATCTGTCTTAGTAAGTGAATGATACAGTAAGGCTCAGTCTGTCAGAGTAAGTGTGTGACACAGTAGGGCTCAGTCTGTCAGAGTAAGTGTGTGATACAGTAGGGGTAAGTCTCTCAGAGTAACTGAATTATACAGTCGGGCTCAGTCAGTCAGAGTTAGTTCATGATACAGTAGGGCTCAGTCTGTCAGAGTTAGTGTATGATATTGTAGGGTTGAGGCTGTCAGAGTAAGTTCATGATAAATAGGGCTCAGTCTCTCGAAGTAAGTGTAATATACCTTTGGGCTCAATCTGTTGGAGTAAGTGTATTATACACTACAGCTCAGTCTGTCAGAGTAAGTGTATAATACAGTAGGGCTCAATTTGTCAGAGTGAGTGTTTGATACAGTAGGGCACAGTCTGTCAGAGTAAGTGGAGGATGCAGTCGGGCTCAGTCTGTCAGAGTAAGTATCTGATACAGTAGGGCTCAGTCTTTCAGAGTTAGTGTATGATACTGTACGGCTCACTCTGTCAGAGTAAGTGTATGTTACACTACGGCACAGTCTGTCAGAGTAAGTGTGTGATACGGTAGATTTCAGTCTGTCAGAGTAAGTGCATGATACAGTAAGGCTCAGTCTGTCAGAGTGAGTGAATGATACAGTAGGGCTCAATCTGTCAGAGTAAGTGTGTGATTCAGTTGGGGTCAGTCTGTCAGAGTAAGTGTATGATACAGCAGGGCTCAGTCCGTCAGAGTAAGTGTGTGACACAGTAGGGCTCAGTCTGACAGAGTTAGTGTGTGATACAGTAGGGGTCAGTCTTTCAGAGTAAGTGTGTGATACAGCAGGGCTCAGTCTGTCAGAGTAAGTGTGTGATACAGTCGGGCTCAGTCTTTCAGAGTGAGTGTATGATACAGTAGGGATCAATCTGTCATAGTAAGTGAATGATACAGTAAGGCTCAGTCTGTCAGAGTAAGTGTGTGACACAGTTGGGCTCAGACTATCAGAGTAAGTGTGTGATACAGTAGGGGTCAGTCTCTCCGAGTAACTGAATGATACAGCAGGGCTCAGTCTGTCAGAGTAAGTGTGTGATACAGTGGGGCTCAGTCTGTCAGTGTAAGTGTGTGACACAGTAGAGCTCAGTTTGTCAGAGTGAGTGTATGATACAGTATGGCTCCAATTGTCAGAGTAAGTGTATGAAACAGTAGGGCTCATTCTGTCAGAGTAAGTGAATGTTCAGTAGGGCTCAGTCTGTCAGAGTGAGTGTTTGTTACAGTAGGGCTCAGTCTGTCAGAGTGTGTGACACAGTAGGGCTCAGTCTGTCAGAGTTAGTGTGTGATACAGTAGGGCTCAGTCTGTCAGAGTGAGTGTATGATACTGTAGGGCTCACTCTGTCAGAGTTAGTGTTTGATACACGACGGCACAGTCTGTCAGAGTAAGTGTAGGATAAAGTAGGGCTCAGTGTGTCATAGTAAGTGTTTGATTAAGAAGGGTTCATTCTGTCGGAGTGAGTGTATGATATATTAGGGCTCAGTCTTTCAGTGTAAGTGCATGATACTGCTGGGCTCCCTGCCAGAGTAAGTGTATGATACTGTAGGGCTCAGTTTGTCAGAGTAATTTTGTGATACAGTAGGGCTCAGTATGTCAGAGTCAGTGTATGATACAGTGGAGCTCAGTCTGTCAGAGTAAGTGTATGATACACTACGGCTCTGTCTGTCAGAGTAAGTGTGTGATACAATTGGGGTCAGTCTGTCAGAGAAAGTTCCTGATAAATAGGGCTCAGTCTCTCGGAGTAAGTGTAATATACATTCGGGCTCAGTCTGTTGAAGTAAGTGTATTATACAGTAGGGCTCAGTCTGTCAGAGTAAGTGTATGATTCACTATAGCTCAGTGTGTCAGAGTAAGTGTATGATACAGTAGGGCTCGATTCGTCAGAGTGAGTGTTTGATACAGTAGGCCACAGTCTGTCAGAGTTAGTGGAGGATACAGTAGGGCTCAGTTTGTCAGAGTGAGTGTGTGATACAGTAGGGCTCAGTCTGTCTGAGTAAGTGTATGATACACTACAGCACAGTCTGTCAGAGTAAGTGTAGGATATAGTAGGGCTCAGTCTGTCAGAGTAAGTGTATGATACACTACAGCTCAGTCTGTCAGAGTAAGTGTGTGATACAATTGGGGTCAGTCCTTCAGAGTAAGTGTATGATACACTACAGCTCAGTCTGTTAGAGTGAGTGTTTGATACAGTAGGGCACAGTCTGTCACAGTAAGTGGAGGATACAGTAGGGCTCAGTCTGTCAGAGTAAGTGTATAATACAGTAGGCCTCAATATGTCAGAGTGAGTGTTTGATACAGTAGGGCACAGTCTGTCAGAGTAAGTGGAGGATGCAGTAGGGCTCAGTCTGTCAGAGTGAGTGTTTGATACAGTAGGGCTCAGTCTGTCAGAGTAAGTATCTGATACAGTAGGGCTCAGTCTGTCACAGTTAGTGTATGATACTGTAGGGCTCACTCTGTCAGAGTAAGTGTATGTTACACTACGGCACAGTCTGTCAGAGTAAGTGTGTGACACAGTAGGCTTCAGTCTGTCAGAGTAAGTGTATGATACAGTAAGGCTCAGTCTGTCAGAGTGAGTGAATGATACAGTCGGGCTCAATCTGTCAGAGTAAGTGTGTGATTCAGTTGGGGTCAGTCTGTCAGAGTAAGTGTATGATACAGCAGGGCTCAGTCCGTCAGAGTATGTGTGCGACACAGTAGGGCTCGGTCTGACAGAATAAGTGTGTGATTCAGTTGGGGTCAGTCTGTTAGAGTAAGTGTGTGATACAGCAGGGCTCAGTCTGTCAGAGTAAGTGTGTGATACAGTAGGGGTCAGTCTGTCAGAGTAAGTGTGTGATACAGTAGGGCTCAGTCTTTCAGAGTGAGTGTGTGATACAGTAGGGCTCAGTCTTTCAGAGTGAGTGTATGATACAGTAGGGATCAATCCTTAATAGTAAGTGAATGATACAGGAAGGCTCAGTCTGTCAGAGTAAGTGTGTGACACAGTTGGGCTCAGACTATCAGAGTAAGTGTGTGATACAGTAGGGGTCAGTCTCTCCGAGTAACTGAATGATACAGCAGGGCTCAGTCTGTTAGAGTAAGTGTGTGATACTGCTGGGCTCAGTCTGTCAGAGTAAGTGTATGATACTGTAGGGCTCAGTTTGTCAGAGTAATTTTGTGATACAGTGGAGCTCAGTCTGTCGGAGTAAGTGGATGATACAGTCGGGCTCAGTCTGTCAGAGTAATTGTATGATACACTACGGCTCTGTCTGTCAGAGTAAGTGTGTGATACAATTGGGGTCAGTCTCTCAGAGTAAGTGTAATATACATTCGGGCTCAGTCTGTCAGAGTAAATGTATGATACCGTAGGGCTCAGTTTGTCAGAGTGAGTGTATGATAAAGTAGCGCTCAGTCTTTCAGAGCAAGTATTTGATACAGTAGGGCTCAGTCTGTCAGAGAAAGTTCCTGATAAATAGGGCTCAGTCTCTGGGAGTGTCATGGTTTGGTCCCGCCGGCATGAGGAAGCAAGCCGGCGGGCACAGGGACCATGTACCCAAAACTGAATTGAGAGACCCAAGTGCACAGGCTGAGTAAAATATAAATAAAGTTTAATAAAACTCATCAAACACCCAGGGGAACAGCAGCGATATCCAGGGCTCCAATACAAACGGCCAGCAAACAATGAGCCAACAGAATACAGCTGCACTGCCAGTGTGGCAGTGCAGCTCTTAAATACACTCAAGTCACCTCCACCTCAACGAGCAGCAGCTGTAGCTCGTTGAGGTGGAGGTGCAAACAGGAGAGGGGAGGGCCTGCAGGGCCAGACCATCACAGGGAGTAAGTGTAATATACATTCGGGCTCAGTCTGTCGGAGTAAGTGTATGATACAGTTGGGCTTAGTCTGTCAGAGTAAGTGTATGATACACTACGGCTCAGTCTGTCAGAGTAAGTGTGTGATACAATTGGGGTCAGTCTGTCAGAGTTAGTGTATGATACAATTGGGCTTTGTCTCTCAGAGTAAGAGTAATATACATTCGGGCTCAGTCTGTCAGAGTAAATGTATGATACCGTAGGGCTCAGTTTGTCAGAGTGAGTGTATGATACAGTAGGCCACAGTCTGTCAGAGTAAGTGGAGGATACACTACAGCTCAGTCTGTCATAGTAAGTGTGTGACACAATTGGGGTCAGTCTGTCAGAGTTAGTGTATGATACAATAAGGCTTAGTCTCTCAAAGTAAGTGTAATATACATTCAGGCTCAGTCTGTCAGAGTTAATGTGTGATACCGTCGGTCTCAGTCTGTCAGTGTAAGTGTGTGATACAGTAGGGCTCAGTCTGTCAGAGTAAGTGTATGATACAGTAAGGCTCAGTCTGTCAGAGTAAGTGTATGATACAGTAGGGCTCAATTTGTCAGAGTGAGTGTTTGATTCAGTAGGCCACAGTCTGTCAGAGTAAGTGGAGGATACAGTAGGGCTCAGTCTGTCTGAGGAAGTGTATGATACACTACAGCACAGTCTGTCAGAGTAAGTGTAGGATATAGTAGGGCTCAGTCTGTCAGAGTAAGTGTATGATACACTACAGCTCAGTCTGTCAGAGTAAGTGTGTGATACAATTGGGGTCAGTCTGTCAGAGTTAGTGTATGATACAATCGGGCTTAGTGTTGGAAAACATGGGTGCCAATAGCAGATGGACCCTCTGAAGTTTTGCACATTGTGGAGGGCCAATACACAACCTTGTCTTGCCCCAGTGCTTCTTGTATATACTTCCTTGATCATTCCCTTTGTGTGTTAACCTCATCACCTGTCAGCCCTGTGTGTTAACCACATCACACCTCAGCCCACACCCCAATTTCCCCTCACCTTGATTGTCTCTCCCTCATCCTCCTCTCACTTTAGGCAAATTACCATTTGTTTCTTTGCATCCTTTGAACTCTCAGCTATAAGTGATCACAGTTTCCCTCAGTTGTTGGTTCTTTTTCATCTGTACTTGGGGAACAGACCCACTATTTCCTCTACTCTATTTAACTATCCATTTTGCAACTAAGACGTGCCTGCATTGATTTTTTTTCTACTTACAAAAGTACGGAGGAATACAGCAAACTCTCTTCAAAATCCCACATTATTGGCGAGCCAGCCCAAATCCGTCGTTCTTGTTCCGTTTTTCAAAAAAAAAAAAAAAAAACTGGGGAGGTTGATTATGGTGGGATCTTTTTTGATACTGGACTGCAGGGTAAGCAGACTTCACTTTTTTATGTTAACACCGCAATCAAAAGAGGAATACGGCAAGAGGAATACATTTGGAATCCATTCACCGAACCTGACTGAGGAGAAACAGACTTGAGGGCACGGACGAACCACGTACATTTGTGAGTATGAAATATTTCTGCATGTAATATTGTAGAGGAATAGTTACGAAAATTGTGTAATGTTTTAAAATTCAAGTGGCTAGAATTGACTGTGCATGTGTGCAGTGTTCTAAGCAGGGGCTTGAATAAAGTTACACAGACCTTGGACAATTTTCAAGTACCAAAAGTAAGTTTGTCCATTGTATGAGGAGGTTAAGAATGGCTTAGAAAGATTGGAAATTGTGGGCCGCAGGATATTTGGCCAAGCATTGCGAGGAGAATTTTTATAATGTACCACTGGAAGTGGATGTTGTTGAATATCTTAAAACTGCATGCGAAAATCGCAATGAAACTGAGAAAAACAAGAAAAGGCGAAAGGCTAATTGTGTGATGGCTATGGTCCAAACAATTAAGTTACTGAAGGATAAAGTCGTAGAGATTCCTGAATTGCGAAGTAACATTAAGACTTTGGAAAGCAAACTGGAGATAAATTCCAGGGAGTCGGAGGCTATGGTCCAAACAAATAAGCTACTAAAGGATGAAGTTGAGGAGATTCTCGAATTGCGAAGTAACATTAAGAGTTTGGAAAGCAAACTGGAGATGAATTCCAGAGAGTTGGAGGCTATGGTCCAAACAAATAAGTTACTGAAGGATGAAGTCACGGAGATTCCCGAATTGCAAAGTAACGTTAAGAGTTTGGAAAGCTAACTGGAGAGAAATTCTAAGGAGTTGGAGGCCTCTGTTGCTGAACGCATGGTACATGCCACGTCTCATTTAGAATTTCGAAAGGAAATTAGTGAATTGCGGGAGAAATTGAATGTCACATATGCGGAACTGGCCAAAACTCAGGAACTGCTACGGGATGCGCAAATAGCATACAGAGAGTTGTGGAATGTGTCTGGGGAAAACAAGGATCGGGCCATCGTTCAAAAGTTAAGATTAATGAAGAAAAAAATGTCACAGCAAAAGCTAACAAATGAGGCAATGAAACGGCGAATTGCAGCTCTTGGTTTGGGAACTGTGGTGGGGCACAGCGAGTCAGAATTAAGTTCAGATGATGATGATGATTGGGAACTCGGACAAGCAGTGGCAGCTCCCTTGTTAGATGTAGCTGAGCAAGATTGTGATCATAAAAGTTTTGATGAGCAACTGGGATTGCATTCAGAATGGAACACATCTATCGCTGACTCACTTCACTCTAATTGCCGAAAAATGGTCGCAAGAAATGCTAGACCTCCAAAAGGTACTAAATCAGTCAAGACATAAAGTGCTAAAATTGCTCCAATAATCACTCACAGAGTACGTACACGTGGGACACATGATCCTGTGAATGGTGCGATCACGTATGAATATGAGGACCAAGAGATGCGTCGTGATCTAACTCTGTCAGAATTGAGTACGTTGCAGCAACAACTACCTGCATGGGATGGAGTCAGTGACCCAACCGCAGTTGTTGACAAGGTGCAAGTGCTACAGGGAATGCACTCCCTAACAGATAAAGACTGTTGTAAATTATTACAATTGGTGCTTCCTCCATCAGTTTCGATTCCGTTGGAATTTGTGCATGGTCACGGAAGTCCTGCTGTTTTTCCCAATCACGAGACGAGGTTGAGATTAATGTGCGAAGCTGTTAATTATCGCGTGGTTGCAGACATGACCAAAATCCTTGAATTTGCACCAAAAAAGGGCCAGCATCCAACCGACTTTCTAAGAACATTTGTTGGTGTCTACAATCGGAACAGAGTTGGAGGGGCCAGAGCTGAGCTGACTGGTGATGACCCGATTTTCTGGACTTTGGTCATCAATAAATACAAAGATCACGTCTCTCCTACTTGCCAACATTTATTATTACAGTTTAATCGGGAATTGAGTGCACAGCCAACCAGACAGCACATAGGGAGAGATATCCAAGACTGTTTAATGGCATGGAATGAGTCTCAAATCTGTGAGTCCCACAACAAGTCAAAGAAAAAGATTGCTGTGTTGTCATACAATAGGGACCAGGTCCGTTGTTTTAACTGTGGGAAGCTGGGCCACATTCAGAAGGAGTGTAGCAGTCCCCGTGTGTGTGCGAATTGCCAGCGTGTTGGCCATTCCAAGCGACAGTGCTGGTCAAAGGGAGGGGGGAAGGAAGGAAAAGGGCCCAAACACTTGGGTGTTCAGCAGCCTCAAACAGAACAGTCTCAGACTGAGGGCTCCCCCACATTTACAGACCTACTGTCTGCTGTCAAGGTTATGGGGAACCTATTACTGCAGCTCATGTCTTGTGGGAACAGGTGCTCTCGCAATGGGGATTTCCAAAATGACTAAGAAGTGACAGTAATTCATTTCCAGAATTCTGCAGCACTCCGATCAGAGGGCATGAAATTCCTGTGCCATATTTGCAATCGTTCACAATCACATTCTAAGATATTTGAGAAGTCATGGACTAACTTGGGGAAACAAATTTGAAATTGGCGATACAAGTAGTAGAGCAGACCAAAACCGTATTTGTTATTATCATGGGGATCAGTATGAACTTGATACCAATGCCAATGTGAAAAGGTAATTAAACTGCATAAGAATATACACTCGCACTTGGTCTTTTTCTCCCCTACAGAAAAAATGGAAATGAAGGCTTTGACCCGATGCCCTGCAGCAGGCTCTGGTTGGACATCAGCACCGAGAGGGAGATTCCTGTGAATTTCATAGCCTGTACATGGTGTCAAGCAAAGACAATATCGCTGGCTGCAGTTTGGACATGGGGGAACATGGTGAAGCATCAGCTACATAAAACACAGGCAATGTCTCGGGTGAACTATAAGTGCGTGCACCATTAAGGATTTAAAAAAAAAAATGACTGAATGGACACATTGTCACAATGTAATAATGCAGTTTTCTGTAAGGGGCAGTTTAACATGGGGAGATGGGTCTTGAAGCGTGAACTAATATATTTCCCTGGTCTAACAATGATGCATCTAAATTTATATGCTAATGACAATTACAAAAAAGAGAATACAGAAATTCAACCTCTGAGGAAATGGGAAAATCAAGCTGCTGGACTGGTTCAGAGGTGGGTAACCCTCCCTTCTTGGCAGGCGATTAAGTTTTTTCTTTTTTTTTAATTTAGAGAATATATAAATTTGGAAAAAACACTATAAAAGAATACCATTTTATTAATGTTATGAATTTTCTACTGCTCCCTATTCCCAGATAAGGCATCATCTTTGGACCTTTTAAAAAAAAAAAAAAAAAAAGATGGGATGATGATGTATGCTTTTAGGTCAGGTCTCATTCTATTTTTGATGCATTTTGCCAAATTTGAACACCTCTGATGTCTCAAATTCAGTATGATGAAATATTTTTAAGGTTTGGACAAATGACATTGTTCAGTACCGTGAACATTTTCAACATTTTGTTGAAAACTGATTTATGTCATTGAGCCTCATATCATTGTGTTGTATGTTACTTGCTTCCACACTATTTTTTAATTTCTCAAAAGTACATTGTTCTATATGACCATTGTTCTGAAATATTTGATATTTGAAGGTTTAGACAAATTACATTGTTTGGCGCAGCCAGTATAGCAAATTTTTAAAAAGTTTGAGTTGTTAAAATTGCCTGTGTGAAATGACCTCCTTTGCAATCTGCGTTCACCCATAAGAGGAGATGGAGTGGGGTGTGCAGGGATGTAGGTTTCAGTGGTGTATTCTGAGTCAGCTCACAGGATTTACATTTAGTGATATGTGATGTAAGTCACTCCCTGTATCCTGTTTCGCACCAACTTCACTGTTTAGATGGGGATCACTCATACACTAATACACAGTGTGTATAGTGTACAGTCATACACTAATGCCAGTGAGATCAGCACACTGACCCTGTGGGATGATACCCAGCTGTGTATTTCATCAGATGTGTGTGCAGGTATCTATACTTAGAGAAAGGGAGATTTTGTGCGAGGCTCGAAGCAAAAGCAAAGGCCCAGACAGAGGCCACAGTTCTGAGGCAATATGGATATTCTGCTGAAAACTACACACTTTGAAACTTGAAACTCGTGGCGAATAGAATTTCCCCAGGAATCTAATTCAGTGTTTCTGGTGTCATAATCAGGAAAAGGCAGTTGGAGTAGACATTGATAGCAAAGAAAGCTGTGGGATGGCTCAGAAATAACCTCTTGAGATTCTTTGTTGTTTAGTCTGTTCTTTTTTACCACTTATATTCTCCATACAGTTTGGTGTAAAAGTTTATTTTTGTTATATTCTTATTGGTACACCACTCTATTAAAAAAACAAAAAAAAAGTAGGGAATGTTGGAAAACATGGGTGCCAATAGCAGATGGACCCTCTGAAGTATTGCACATTGTGGAGGGCCAATACACAACCTTGTCTGGCCCCAGTGCTTCTTGTATATAATTCCTTGATCATTCCCTTTGTGTGTTAACCTCATCACCTTTCAGCCCTGTGTGTTAACCACATCACACCTCAGCCCACACCCCAATTTCCCCTCACCTTGATTGTCTCTCCCTCATCCTCCTCTCACTTTAGGCAAATTACCATTTGTTCCTTTGCATCCTTTGAACTCTCAGCTATAAGTGATCACAGTTTCCCTCAGTTGTTGGTTCTTGTTCATCTGTACTTGGGGAACAGACCCACTAGTTCCTCTACACTATTAAACTATCCATTCTGATGGGACACTTTGTCAAAGAGAACATTTATTAAAACATAGAAGCATACATTGAGTTTGGCGGTATGGCTCTGTTCGAGAGATCCCTGCCCGTCCAGCGTGGAACCGAAGGCAGGGAGCTGCTATTAACCCCCCTGACCATAGAACAGAGCCAAAAGCAACAATGACCTCAGACAGAAGAGACATTGTTATGTGTGACAGTTAGACATGAAGGAACAGGATTACAGAAGCTACAAATGACAGGAGGAGCTGGGGAGGAGGAGGGATGTTAAGCGTACATGCTGCAGAGCCTCTGCTCAGAATGCGAGCTTAAGTAAACTAGCATATCAATCGAGCAATCATGTGACAGCAAATCAGATGACATCCAAGAGCGCTCAGGTGATTCAAGCTCGAGAAGCGGCTACTATAGTTACCAAGCTTGACTCCGTGCCCATCAGAATTACTCAAAGCTACATTTCTGATGGGACACTTTGTCAAAGAGAACATTTATTAAAACATAGAAGCATACATTGAGTTTGGCGGTATGGCTCTGTTCGAGAGATCCCTGCCCGTCCAGCGTGGAACCGAAGGCAGGGAGCTGCTATTAACCCCCCAAAACAGAACCATACTGATGCCCGCCAACGATGAAAAATGGTTCTTCCATAGGTTTAAAGCAGCCCGGCGGCTTTCGGAATTTCCCTTGAAGCCAAGCGTGAGAGAAATACTCCATGTGAAATGCACTGTGTGTAGTGACAGCCCGACGGCTGGTGCAATTCTCTAGAGCCAAGTACGAGAGAAATCCCATGTGAAGTGCGCTGTGTCGTGACAGCCCGGCGGCTGGCACATTTCTCTTGAAGCCAAACACAAGAGAAATATTCTATGCCAAATGTACTGTGTGTCGTGACAGCCCGGCGGCTGGCACAATTTCTCTTGAAGCCAAACACAAGAGAAATATTCTATGTGGAGTGTACTATGTGTCGTGACAGCCCGGCGGCTGGCACAATTTCTCTTGAAGCCAAACACAAGAGAAATATTCTATGCCGAATGTACTATGTGCCGTGATTGCCTGGCGGCTGGCACAATTTCTCTTGAAGCCAGACACAAGAGAAATATTCTATGTGGAATGTACTATGTGTCGTGACAGCCCGGCGACTGGCACAATTCCTCTTGAAGCCAAACACAAGAGAAATATTCTATGTGGAGTGTACTATGTGTCGTGACAGCCCGGCGGCTGGCACAATTTCTCTTGAAGCCAAACACAAGAGAAATATTCTATGTGAGAGTATTATGTGTCGTGACAGCCCGGCGGCTGGCACAATTTCTCTTGAAGCCAAACACAAGAGAAATATTCTATGTGAGTGCATTATGTGTCGTGACAGCCCGGCAGCTGGCACAATTTCTCTTGAAGCCAAACACAAGGGAAATATTCTATGTGAGTGTACTATGTGTCGTGACAGCCTGCGGCAGGCACGATTTCTCTTGAAGCCAAACACAAGAGAAATATTCTAAATGTAGTGATAGTCCTGTAGTGAAGCAGTCTGCAATGAAATAATCTATGTGAAGTGTAGTATGTGTCGTGACAGCCCGGTGGCTGGCACAATTTCTCTTGAAGCCAAACACAAGAGAAATATTCTATGTGAGTGTACCGAGACAACCCAGTGGTTGGCACCATTCTTGAAGCCGTGTACAATGAAATAATCTATGAGAAGAGTAGTATGTGTCGTGACAGCCCGCGGCTGGCACAATTTCTCTTGAAGCCAAATACAAGAGAAATATTCTATGTGAGTGTATTATGTGTCGTGACAGCCCGGCGGCTGGCACAATTTCTCTTGAAGCCAAACACAAGAGAAATATTCTATGTGAGTGTATTATGTGTCGTGACAGCCCGGCGGCTGGCACAATTTCTCTTGAAGCCAAACACAAGAGAAATATTCTTAATGTAGTGATAGACCTGTAGTGAAGCCGTGTACAATGAAATAATCTATGTGAAGTGTTGTATGTGTCGTGACAGCCCGGCGGCTGGCACAATTTCTCTTGAAGCCAAACACAAGAGAAATATTCTATGTGAGTGTATTGTGTGGCGCGACAGCCCGGCGGCTGGCACCATTTCTCTTGAAGCCAAACACAAGAGAAATATTCAAAATGTAGTGATAGTCCTCTCAAAGATTCATGAGAATTATACTATATGATTTGAGGTAAATGACATGAGGCAGAACCTATAATAATTGAAGTGTATGTTGTGGTGAATGACATGACGTGTGCCGAAGAGTGACGCTTCGTGCCCTGACTATGTGTATAGAGTATACTAAATGATGCATGAATCAGACGTACAGGAGGATTTGTTTAACATACAAAACCTGGTGACCACTTACAGTCTTACGTATCCAACTGAGCTTCCACAATGTCTTTAATTCCTGGGTGAAGGAAATGTTCTTGGCTGCGAGTCCAATGTCCTGAGGCCTTAATGCCTTTGTTAAGCCACGAAGGAGCGATGCACTGCTTGAATATAGAAATGAAGCAGAGCTGAGCGGTGAACTAGAAATGGGTTCCCAAACCTCCGAGATGATCAAAGGAACTCTATAGTCGCAATGCACTTTGTAGAAAACCCTGGTCTGAACCCCTCGAAAGCAAGCCAGTGGCGACAGTGGCAAGGAAAAACTCCCTATGTGCTAAAATATAGGAAGAAACCTTGGGAGGAACCAGGCTTAAGAGGGAAGGTCCATCCTCCTCTGACCGTCCCAGGGTCTGAGTTCATGGTTGCCGTAATGCGAAAGGGAAGTTGACAAGCAGCCCAGTATTTGTAGTTTGCTGATGCCATGACCCAGTCCATGATGTGAAGCAGCGCTTGTGCAGAGGCCAGGTTGCATTGATGCAAAGATCAGCAGCAGCATACTCAGGGCAGGGTCCACCGTGGACATGCAGAAACGAAAAGCAGACAATTAGTGGAGAACAGTGGGAAGCATGCTAGGAATGTACCATGAATAAATGCTGCCGACTCCATAAAGTTGATATAAAAGGGAGAATATAAATATATACACATACATGCATGTGCACACATATGAATGAAACGGTAAAAACCTTGCTGAATCTGAAAGCTGGGAGAGTTGCTCGAATCCCCCAAAACAATGATGTAGCAAAACCGAACATCAGAGGCTAATGACCGAGCCCTGCAGCAGTGACCTTTGGGTCGATCCAGCAACTGGCTGTTATAGACTGTAGGACATACTGAGCAGGCAAAGCAAATCAGTTTGAATGTAATGAGTAGCAGACCACAAGCACTAGCGGGATGCCGACATGGGGTAAATTTTAGTGAAGCATGGCAACATGCTGCATCATGCATTGCTGAGCATGCGCAAGATAAGCCACAGCTTGAGTATATGAGTTTGAAGTTGGCAAGCGCTCCGAGGTTTCCTTGATTGCCATGTTCTGCTTTGCAAAATATTTATTAATTTTTAATTTTATTATTTTTTTATTTTTTAAAACCAACTAGGGTGCTAGTGTATGGTTATACAGGAACACTAGAGGCACTTCTGGAGTGCAAACCTTCACTTAAACAGCACAGTCTGAATCTTGCTGAGTGGAGTAAGTACAATCATTGAGTCATAAGATTTCAAGGTGGATGCCATATTGTGCTAGTGATCAAAATCAGCAGGGTCTATCCCTGATGTAATGGTGACCCACCCACAGGATTTCAGAAATATCTGCTCATTACATATGCGATAAGCTGTTCACACAAAACAAACAAATGCACGGATCACATGACCTCTTGCCAACTCGCATTGCGGACGTAAATGCCACCAATGATAGCCGTTTCCCCCAATTTGGGAGGTTACAAAGACTTGTCAATTACTGACAAGGAGAAGCAATACCAGATTGATTTCAGAAACTAAAGCTGACCGGGATGGCTGTTCCCACTGATTCCGCAGCTTGTGTGTTTTTTTTTTTTATTTTTATTTTAATTAAGATTTACTGAGCAGGCCAAAGTTAGCATTTCCAATTAGTTTGCTGGTGCGAGGTGAATGCCATGCAATTTCCAAACAGTTACCACAACTTAACACTTACAATAGCAGCACCTGCTAGGAGCAGATGAGTAAAGCCAACAGGGAAGTAAGTGCAGCATAACTATTGGATCCAAGCAGCATATCGGCAATCGATTTTTACTTAAATAAGGATTGCAATTTGGACCAGTCATTTGAACAGCATTAGGGCAACATGAGAATAACGCTTTTGTTTTGGCCGCAAATGCATGAATTACTGAATTTACTACAATTCCTGTGCCACACATACAGTTGTTGAAGCATTAATGAAGAGCCAATTGCTTTAGATGTACATCAGACTTTTTTTTTTTTTTTTTTTTTTTTTTAATAAATAATGGGTCGAAGACAATCTGAGCCATAGGACATTTCTTGATAGACACTCCAACTATGCCAACATGGGCGCTGAGAATGGGAATAACTGGCAAACTATAGCATTTCGGCCCGTAAGTTGCTATAAACGGGCTTAGTACAAGGCAAAAGTTAAGCCGCAATCCAATAGACCTCAGAACCAGTTCGAGCGAAACGGATTAGTAGTGCACAGTCAATCCATGTAGTTACAACTACTGAGAACCTGGGAAAAAGAGTTAACAATTTGAGCTAAACCCAAGGGTTTTAAAATTTAAATCACTGGACCAAGTGGCATCCAACCCAGAGGTTGCTGCAAAAATTTAATTGTAGTTTCAAATATTCCAGGCCAAGTGAATTGAGTGCAGCTGGAAAGACAAAGTGATTATTTGTAGACTCCGTAAGGCGTAAACCATAAATGCGATTCAAAAGCCGAGCTCGTTCATTGCTGCAGAAAGATGACGTTCCACATGCATTTACCAAGGCTTTCCAATCATAACCCGACTGTACAAATGAACAGCAGCACCCCGAGTAAAAAGGAAAGCTAGCGGCTCGCGTAGCTTCGCGAAATAAGACATGACATGCAGCTCTGCGCTGCGAGTACAAACACTGCAAAGGCTGAAATTAGCATTCCGGCACGCTTGTCTGAAAGACATGCAGATTTAAGCACCAAGCTCCCGATTAAGACAAGACTGCAGTGCGTTACTGCGTTATCTAAGCATCCAAAGGTTTTCGACACCCGCAAAAGATCAGCTTCTGACAGAGTACCGGTTCGCTAAACAAGAACTGGAATCGAACATTTGTGGCTGCATCCCGATGACCATGCGCTGCTTTAAATTTACGGTTGATAAATGACACGCCGATGCGAAACGTTCCTTCGGCAAAAACAAACGCAATGCTTCCGAAGCAAGCCACATAAATTATGATACAAGTTTGTATTACGCTGGTTATCCTGCATAACCTAGCACTTCCAAGGAGACGACGTGCGAGCGTGACATCAAACCACAGCAAATCACGAAATGCAGTAACCAAAATAAGCATGTTATAAAAGTAGCAGTGATAACGAAAACCACGAACCTTGTTACAGGTGGCTCCGTTCGCGGTGGCAGCAATGTTAAGCGTACATGCTGCAGAGCCTCTGCACAGAATGCGAGCTTAAGTAAACTAGCATATCAATCGAGCAATCATGTGACAGCAAATCAGATGACATCCAAGAGCGCTCAGGTGATTCAAGCTCGAGAAGCGGCTACTATAGTTACCAAGCTTGACTCCGTGCCCATCAGAATTACTCAAAGCTACATTTTTGCAACTAAGACGTGTCTGCATTGATTTTTTCTACTTACAAAAGTACGGAGGAATACAGCAAACTGTCTTCAAAATCCCACACTTAGTCTCTCAGAGTAAGTGTAATATACATTCGGGCTCAGTCTGTCAGAGTAAGTTCATGATAAATAGGGCCCAGTCTCTCTGAGTAAGTGTAATATACATTCGGGCTCAGTCTGTTGAAGTAAGTGTATTATACAGTAGGGCTCAGTCTGTCAGAGTAAGTGTATGATACACTACAGCTCAGTCTGTTAGAGTAAGTGTATGATTCAGTAGGCTCAATTTGTCAGGGTGAGTCTTTGATACAGTAGGGCTCAGTCTGTCAGAGTTAATGGATGTTAAAGCAGGGCTCAGTCTGTCAGAGTAAGTGTATTATACAGCAGGGCTCAGTCTGTCAGAGTAAGTGTATGATACCTCTGGGCTCAGTCTGTCAGAGTAAGTGTATGATACAGTAGAGCTCAGTCTGTCAGAGTTAGTGTGTAATACCGTAGGGCTGAGTCTGTCACAGTAAGTGTTTGATACTTTTTGGGTCAGTCTGTCAGAGTTAATGTGTGATACAGTAAGGCTCAGTCTTTGAGTTAGTGTGTGATACAGGAGGGTTAGGTCTGTCAGAGTAAATGAATTATATAGTAGGGCTCAGTCTGTCCGAGTAAGTTTATGATACAGCAGGGCTCAGTCTCACGGAATAAGTGTACGATACAGTAGGGTTCAGTCTGACAGAGTGAGTGCATGATACAGTAGGGCTCAGTCAGTCAGAGTAAGTGTATGATACAGTAGGGCTCAGTCAGTCACAGTAAGTGTATGATACAGCAGGGCTCAGTTTGTCAGAGTAAGAATATTATACAGTAGGGCTCAGTCTGTCAGAGTTAGTGTATGATACAGTAGGGCTCAGTCATTCAGAGTTAGTGTGTCATACAGTAGGTTTCAGTCTGTCAGAGTAAGTGTATGATACAGTAGGGCTCAGTCTGTCCGAGTAAGTTTATGATACAGTAGGGCTCAGTCTCTTGGAGTAAGTGTATGATACCGTTGGGTTCAGTCTGTCAGAGTTAGTGTATGATACAGTAGGGCTCAGTCTTTCAGAGTTAGTGTGTGATACAGTAGGGTTAAGTCTGTCAGAGTTAGTGTATGATACAGTAGTGCTCAGTCTTTTAGAGTTAGTGTGTGATACAGTAGGGTTAAGTCTGTCAGAGTAAGTGTATGATATAGTCGGGCTCAGTCTGTCCGAGTAAGTGTATGATATAGTCGGGCTCAGTCTGTCCGAGTAAGTTTATGATACAGCCGAGCTCAGTCTCACGGAGTAAATGTATGATACAGGAGGGTTCAGTCTGACAGAGTGAGTGTATGATACAGTTGGCCTAAGTCAGTCAGAGAAAGTGTATGATACAGTAGGGCTCAGTCAGTCACAGTAAGTGTATGATACAGCAGGGCTCAGTCTGTCAGAGTAAGTGTATGATACCTCAGGACTCAGTCTGTCAGAGTAAGTATATGATACAGTAGAGCTCAGTCTGTCAGAGTAAGTGTATGAAACAGTAGGGCTCAGTCTTTCAGAGTTAGTGTGTGATACAGTAGGTTTCAGTCTGTCAGAGTAAGTGTATGATACAGTAAGGCTCAGTCTGTCAGAGCATGTGTATGATACCATAGGGCTGAGTCTGTCACAGTAAGTGTATGATACTTTTTGGGTCAGTCTGTAAGAGTTAATGTGTGATACAGTAGGGCCCCGTCTGTCAGAGTAAGTGTGTGATACAGATGGGCTCAGTCAGTCAGAGTAAGTTTATGATACAGCAGGGCTCAGTCAGTCACAATATGTGTATGATACAGTCGGGCTCAGTCTTTCAGAGTAAGTGTATGATACAGTAGGGCTCAGTCTTTCAGAGTTAGTGTGTGATACAGTTGGGTTAAGTCTGTCAGTGTAAGTGTATTATACAGTAGGGCTCAGTCTGTCCAAGTAAGTTTATGATACAGCAGGGCTCAGTCTCACAGAGTAAGTGTATGATACAGTAGGGTTCAGTCTGACAGAGTGAGTGTATGATACAGTAGGGCTCAGTCAGTCACAGTAAGTGTATGATACAGTAGGGCTCAAGTTGTCAGAGTGAGTGTATGATACATTAGGGCTCAGTTTGTCAGAGTAAGAATATTATACAGCAAGGGCGTAATAATGGTGTTGACATTGGTGGGGACATAATTTGCCTCCCATGCCTCCCTATGTCATGACCTAACCTACTCAAAATACAGCCTCATCAATCAGCAATACAGTGTGTTGCTTAATTTCCACATGAAATATACCTGTCTGCCTGATGGAGACTGATCTGCAGAGCTGCTGTGTTGTGGCTGTAAAACAAAATTTATGATCAAGAAACACAACCTATTTTTGTCTCTTGTTGCATAATAATAATAATAATATACATTTTATGCTGGCTGGCTGGCTGTTTATTGCATTAATAATACATTGTCCTTCTATGTTATTACTCACCTAACCATTCCATCTAAAGCCCTATTAGGACGGGACTAGTTTTATGGGGGGACGTAGGGTAAAAATGCATTCAGATGCATCAACATGCATTGTGGAGATGGCGGTCACGTGACAACCGTCACAACTCACAACAGTGCGTGCGTGAAGATCTACCCCTCTCACGTTCTGTTCTCTCGTCCGAATAGGGCTAAAGATAATTCTAAAAATTATGTAAAGATTTTCTGTTCTTATTTCACTCCGCTCTAAGAGACTTTTAGCATGATTAATCTGTTTCAGTAGAATCTGTGTCAGACTGCAACACACCCCCCCTCCAAAACGTCAAGCATGGGAATGGGAAGCACGGAAGTTATTAGGCTACTGCATGTTGAGGTTTATGCTGTGCTACTGGAAAAACAATGAAAGCGAGCGCTTGGAAGAGAAAATGCGTCGCGGTCTGAACAGGTTTTTACAAGACTATTTTGTGTGAGTAACTTACCATTGACAGGGTGAAATAATGTTTAATGTCCGCCTTTTATCTTTTCCTGCCCGAGTCAGACATGATTCCCCGAGCCAGCGACAGTGGACGCTGTCATTACGCCGTTATTTTTTATTTTCACCGCGTAGCCTACCAACTTACCAATGACAACCCAGTCATGATGAATACAGGAAGGGGAGCCAATCACAGATAGCAAGGCTGTCCCCACCAATGACACGCCGTCTTTGAGAGGCGGAACTAAGTAGGGGAAATTTAACCTTTTGTGTCCCGAATGCCGTGCAATGCCCCATTCAAAATTGGGATGGTGGAAATTTTAAACACATCAAAATATTGGTATGGACACGTCCATAGCGTCCATACGCATTTTTACGCCCATGTTATACAGTAGGGCTCAGGTTGTCAGAGTGAGTGTATGATACATTAGGGCTCAGTTTGTCAGAGTAAGAATATTATACAGTAGGGCTCAGTCTGTCTGAGTAAGTTTATGATACAGTAGGGCTCAGTCTCACGGAGTAAGTGTATGATTCAGTTGGGTTCAGTCTGTCAGAGTGAGTGTATGATACAGTAGGGCTCAGTTAGTCACAGTAAGTGTATGATACAGTAGGGCTCAGTCAGTCTCAGTAAGTGTATGATACATTAGGGCTCAGTCAGTCACAGTAAGTGTATGATACAGTAGGGCTCAAGTTGTCAGAGTGAGTGTATGATACATTAGGGCTCAGTTTGTCAGAGTAAGAATATTATACAGTAGGGCTCAGGTTGTCAGAGTGAGTATATGATACATTAGGGCTCAGTTTTTAAGAGTAAGAATATTATACAGTAGGGCTCAGTCTGTCTGAGTAAGTTTATGATACAGTTGGGCTCAGTATCACGGAGTAAGTGTATGATTCAGTTGGGTTCAGTCTGTCAGAGTGAGTGTATGATACAGTAGGGCTCAGTTAGTCAGAGTAAGTGTATGACACAGTAGGG
The DNA here is from genome assembly GCA_029721435.1 of Gymnothorax reevesii. NCBI lineage: Eukaryota > Metazoa > Chordata > Actinopteri > Anguilliformes > Muraenidae > Gymnothorax > Gymnothorax reevesii. Next base: position 78,669,942 of record CM056584.1, on the reverse strand, counting down.
CTCAGTCAGTCACAGTAAGTGTATGATACAATAGGGCTCAGTCTTTCAGAATTGCTGTATGATTCAAGAGGGCTCAGTCTGTCAGAGTATGTGTGTGATACAGTAGGGTTGAGTCTGTCTGAGTAAGTGTATGATACAGTAGGGCTCAGTCTGACATAGTCAGTGTCTGATACATTTGGGGTCAGTCTGTCAGAGTAAGTGTATGATACAGTAGTGCTCAGTTTGTCAGAGTAAGTGTATGATTCAGTAGGGCTCAGTCTTTCAGAGTTAGTGTGTGATACAGTAGGTTTCAGTCTGTCAGAGTAAGTATATGATACAGTAAGGCTCAGTCTGTCAGAGTATGTGTATGATACAGTAGGGCTGAGTCTGTCACAGTAAGTGTATGATACTTTTTGGGTCAGTCTGTCAGAGTTAATGTGTGATACAGTAGGGCTCAGTCTGTCAGAGTAAGTGTGTGATACAGATAGGCTCAGTCAGTCAGAGTAAGTGTATGATACAGTAGGGCTCAGTCAGTCACAGTATGTGTATGATACAGTCGGGCTCAGTCTTTCAGAGTAAGTGTATGATACAGTAGGGCTCAGCTCTAGAGTTAGTGTGTGATACAGTACGGTTAAGTCTGTCAGAGTAAGCGTATGATACAGTAGGGCTCAGTCTGTCCGAGTAAGTTTATGATACAGCAGGGCTCAGTCTCACGAAGTAAGTGTATGATACAGTAGGGTTTAGTCTGACAGAGTGAGTGTATGATACAGTTGGGCTCAGTAAGTCAGAGTAAGTGTATGATACAGTAGGGCTCAGTCGGTCACAGTAAGTGTATGATACAGTAGGGCTCAGTTTGTCAGAGTGAGTGTATGATACATTAGGGCTCAGTTTGTCAGGGTAAGAATATTATACAGTTGGGCTCAGTCTGTCAGAGTTAGTGTATGATACAGTAGGGCTCAGTCTGTCAGAGTATGTGTATGATACAGTAGGGCTGAGTCTGTCACAGTAAGTGTATGATACTTTTTGGGTCAGTCTGTCAGAGTTAATGTGTGATACAGTAGGGCTCAGTCTGTCAGAGTAAGTATGTGATAGAGATGGGCTCAGTCAGTCAGAGTAAGTGTATGATACAGTAGGGCTCAGTCAGTCACAGTATGTGTACGATACAGTCGGGCTCAGTCTTTCAGAGTAAGTGTATGATACAGTAGGGCTCAGCTCTAGAGTTAGTGTGTGATACAGTAGGGTTAAGTCTGTCTAAGTAAGTGTATGATACAGTAGGGCTCAGTCTGTCCAAGTAAGTTTATGATACAGCAGGGCTCAGTCTCACGGAGTAAATGTATGATACACTAGGGTTCAGTCTGACAGAGTGAGTGTATGATACAGTTGGGCTCAATCAGTCACAGTAAGTGTATGATACAGTAGGGCTCAGTTTGTCAGAGTGAGTGTATGATACATTAGGGCTCAGATGTCAGAGTAAGAATATTGTACAGTAGGGCTCAGTCTGTCAGAGTTAGTGTATGATACAGTAGGGCTCAGTCTTTCAGAGTTATTGTGTGATACAGTAGGTTTCAGTCCGTCAGAGTAAGTGTATGATACAGTAAGGCTCAGTATGTCAGAGTATGTGTATGATACAGTAGGGCTGAGTCTGTCACAGTAAATGTATGATACTTTTGGGGTCAGTCTGTCAGAGTTAATGTGTGATACAGTAGGGCTCAGTCTGTCAGAGTAGGTGTGTGTTACAGATGGGCTCAGTAAGTCACAGTATGTGTATGATACAGTCGGGCTCAGTCTTTCAGAGTAAGTGTATGATACAGTAGAGCTCAGTCTTTCAGAGTTAGTGTGTGATGCAGTAGGTTTTAGTCTGTCAGAGTAAGTGTAAGATACAGTAGGGCTCAGTCTGTTCGAGTAAGTTTATGATACAGTAGGGCTCAGTCTCATGGAGTAAGTGTATGATACAGTTGGGCTCAGTCTGTCAGAGTGAGTGTATGATACAGTAGGGCTCAGTCAGTCAGAGTAAGTGTATGATACAGTAGGGCTCCGTCTTTCAGAGTTGGTGTATGATTCAGGAGGGCTCAGTCTCTCAGAGTATGTGTGTGATACAGATGGGCTCAGTAAGTCACAGTATGTGTATGATACAGTCGGGCTCAGTCTTTCAGAGTAAGTTTATGATACAGCAGGGCTCAGTCTCACGGAATAAGTGTACGATACAGTAGTGCTCAGGCTGTCAGAGTAAGTGTATGATACAGTAGGGCTCAGTCTGACACAGTAAGTGTATGATACATTTGGGGTCAGTCTGTCAGAGTAAGTGTGTGATCCATTAGGGCTCAGTCTGTTAGAGTAAGGCAACCTCTCAGGTCAGCAAAATTTAACTAATTATAGAAATCTTATTCATATATATATATATTATAAAAACAATCATCGACATTACCAGCTTATAATATTTTTATAAAAACAAAGTCATGAGAAAATAAAGTCACCACAGTTAATGCAGACCAAACAAGGACAGTACAGTAAATGAAAACACTTAAAGACAGACAAATCTGCCTCTAATGATTTCAACATATGTGTAGAGTGTCATGAAATCACACATGCAGCTCCTGTAAGTGTATACCTAGTTACGTTTATTAAAGTTGCCACCTCTCAATTCCGGGTCGCCACCTAGTGACGTTTCATTTAACACTGATACTTAAAGTGATAGTGCCACAATTCTGCATCCCCTTTCTTCCAGATAAGAGCAATTAGACTTTACACAACCTAGTTCACAACCCAGACTATAACAGAGTCAGAACTAAAACACACACAGAAATTATCTGTCCAGGCTGCCTATCACAGAACATAAGATAACACCTAACATAAATATTGAGGGGCAGTAAGAGCAGATAAGTCTAGTTCAGTTAACAAATGAACGCATGGATAACATCTTCATATCTTGATGTTATTTTTGTTTTTCACACTAGGTACTGACATAATCCTGATAACGCTGATTGGGCTGGCTGACTCTGCCTGCTCGAGTGACCACCAACTGTCTTTCAGGTGGGCCAGCAGTATTGACCACTGGTGTGATACTTGGAGGTGTAGGTGGTGGGTTGGCGTCTTGGGCATTCTCTCCATCAGGTGCTGGCGAGGTGGATGTCAGTGGCACATCCTCCTCAGAGCTGGCCGGTGGGTTTTCATCAACCCGGAGGAGATGTCGCCTGTTCCTGATGTAGCTCTTTCCTTGTGATGCAATTATATAGCTATTCGGCTGCTGGGCTGGGCCTTCCACTCTTGCCACGTGATCAAAACCACGTTCAGTCTGCATTCTGACTGTTTGACCTGGTTTTAGTGCAGGGAGGCGGTGAGCACTGCGGTCATGATGCAGTTTCCCCCTCGTTCTGTGTTTTGTGATGGAAGCAGCCACGTTAACTTGGATGGTGGGTCTGAGCATGTCTGTGGTGGCTGGCAGGAAGGTCCTGGTCTGCCTAGACATTAGACATTGAGCAGAGGACGGGAGTCCATCACAGGGAATATTGCGAGTGTGTAGAATGGCTGCTTGGATGTCCGTGCCATCACGATGGCACTTCTCCAGCAAGTGCTTGGCGGATCTCACTGCACGCTCAGCAAGACCTTTAGATTGTGGGTAATAGGGACTGCTGCGGATGTGTTTAAAGTCCCATGCTTGTGAAAAGTCTGCAAAGTCCCGCCCAGTGAACTGAGTCCCATTGTCAGTCATGAGGGTTTGGGGCACACCATGTGTTGCAAAGTGTCGCTTCAGCTTTGCAATGACAGTGTTGCTGGTCATGTTGGGGAGATAGTCCAGCTCGAACCACCCTGAGTATGAATCCACTAGGACAAAATGCATTTTGCCACGCCACTCAAATATATCAGCAGCAGTAAATGACCATGGTAGTTCAGGAATGTCGTGGAGTTGCATTGGTTCCTTTGCGTGGTGAGCTGTCAAAGCGTTGCATGCAGCACAACGAGACACTTCTCTTTCGATATCGGAGTACATCGAGGGCCAGTACATCGTCTCTCAAGCTCTGCGTTTGGTGGCTTCAATTCCGGAATGGCCTTGGTGTAGCTGGCCAACGTAAAACTTTTGCAGTCCTGCAGGTATCACTAGCCTTTGCCCCCATAGGAGCAGTCCGTCCTCCAATGTCAACTCTTCCTTCATAGCGAAGAATGGTTGCAGCTGTTGTGGCAGCTCCTTGGAAGTTCTAGGCCAGCCGCGCACGATGACTTCAGAGAGCTGTTGGCAGGTGATGTCACTCTTTACTGCTTTTCGTAATTCATCAGTGTGACGTGAGGAGGGAACCTGGACAGTCATCACCTCTAGTAAGTCATCAGTGAGCGGGGGCTGAGACTCAGGTAAGTGTGCACGCGACAACGCGTCTGCCACAAACAGTTCTTTGCCACGCTTATACATCACATCCAAGTTGTAACGTTGCAATTTTAGCATCATACCCTGCAGGCGTGGTGATGCTGTGTGCAGGGGTTTTCTCAGGATAGTTACAAGGGGCTGGTGATCTGTTTCAACAGTAACGGGGTGGCCATAGATGAAGTCATGAAATTTTTTAGCTGCAAAGACCAGAGCTAACATTTCCTTTTCAATCTGAGCATTCCTGGATTCAGTTGGTGTAAGGGCACGTGATGCGAATGCCACGGGCCTCCCTTGTTGGAGGCACACCGCCCCGAGACCATGTTGGGAGGCGTCTGCTGATATGACCACTGGCTTTGAGGTGTCAAAGAATTGCAGCACAGGAGGATTAGTCAGCACCTGTTTCAGTTTGCTGAACGCCACATCATGGGCGTCATGCCAGTGCCACTCCACGTCGTGGTGTATCAGCTGTCTCAAGGGGCCCGTCATGTCACTGTACTGGGGAATGAATTTGGATAGATAGTTAGTCATGCCCAGAAACTGTTGTAGTGCCTGTTTGTCTGTGGCTTCTCCATCTCGCAGACAGCTTTGACCTTTTCTGGATCTGGCTTAACCCCGTCAGCAGTCAACAGGTGGCCTACATAGTGCACAGAGTTGACTCTGAATTTGCATTTCTCAGGATTGAGCTTCAGGTTGATGGCGCGGATCCTGTTCAGAACCTGTGTCAGGCGTTCATCATGTTCTTGTAATGTGCGTTCCCAGATGAGGATGTCATCAACCACAATCTCGCTCGGTTGTCCGGCAAATAGCTGTTCCATCACGTTCTGGAAGACCTCGCTGCCTGTACATATGCCGTATGGCATTCTGAGGAACCTATGTCGGCCATGAGGTGACATGAATGTTGTGAGCTCGGAGGAGGCGTGGTCAAGGGGTATTTGCCAGAACCCACACTTGGCATCTAAGATGCTAAATATTTTCGCCCCAGGCATGTCTGCAATGATTTGCTTGATGGATTTGAGCGGATGACGGGGTCTGAGGAGGGCCTGATTCAGATGCACTGGGTCAATGCAAATTCGCACCGTTCTGTCTTTTTTCTGTGCTGCAACCATGGCAGAAACCCATTCCGTTGCTTCATTTTCTGGTGTAATGACACTGAGGGCAGTCATTCGATCCAGCTCCGCCTTGACCTTATCTTTCACAGCAATGGGGATCCTGCGTGGAGCACATATTGTGGGGGCAACAGTGTCATCTAGTCTCATGTGATATACTACTGGCAGTTTGCCCATGACATTGGTGTCAAACAGGTCTCCGTACTCCAGTCTTTCTGTAGCTTCTTGTTGCAGCATGTGGACGTCTGGTCCGAGCTGTGTGAGACCAAGAGCAACACTGTCATGCAATCCCAGTATGGGTTTCACATTCCTATTGACCACATGAAACTTGAACTGTCCCTGTGTACACTGCAGTGTTACAGTGCCATCTGTTTTGATTGTCTCACCTTCATAAGCCACTAGATTGACCTTTTCATTTGGATCCACACGCATTGTGTGGTCAACTGCATGTAGCATTTTTCTGGCCAGCACATTACATTTGGCACCAGTGTCCACTTTGACCTTTATTTGTCCATTTCCGTTTTTCATTGCCAGTGTGGTGAAGATTTCCCCTTTCTGTGCGGTTGTGAGCATTGTGTCACAGTAAAAAGTATCAAGCACCTGACTGTCTGATTCAGTGGTCAATTCATTTACTCTACCAGTTTCTCTTCGACTGTGTTGAGCGGGGGCTTTGTGGCGAACTGTGGCCTGCGCTGGTGCAGAGCGACAACACTTAGCAAAGTGGTTAAATTTTCCACAGTTATTGCATAAATTATTGAGAGCAAAGCATTTGCTGCAGTCAGGGGAGTGTTGGCCATTACAATTGCCACAGCGAGCCCTCTGAATTGAGCACACTTCACTTTCCCTTCTAAGTTCTTTAGAGCTTTTTTCCGACTGTTCGTGAAGCATGCACATGCTAATGGCCAATTCAAGGGTGAGCTTCTGTTCACGTAACAGTTGTTTACGGAGGGTTTCGTTTTGTATCCCACAGACTATACGGTCCCTTATCAACTCATCACGGAGGGCGCCAAACTCGCATTTCTTTGCCAGTATTTTTAAAGTGGAGACGTATGCCTGTATCGACTCACCAGTTCCCTGACTAGCAGTGTTAAAAGCATGCCTGTCCATAATGACGTTTTTTGCTGGTAAACATAATTCACGAAACTTTACAAGTAGAGTGTCCGGGTTTTTGGGACTTTCCCCCTCTCCGTAAGCAAAGGATTCCGACTTCTCCACAGCCTCCGGTCCGGCTAGGTTCAGTAGCGTGTAGGCTTGAACTTTCTCAGATTTATCCGACAGACCCGCATTGCAGTAAATTGTCCATTCTTTCTCAAATCTGCGCCAGTTGTCAGCAGTGTTCTCATCAAACACTTGTGGATCGATACAACGGAGTCCTTGAGCCATAATTAGACACTTCTGACACCATGTAGAGTGTCATGAAATCACACATGCAGCTCCTGTAAGTGTACACCGAGTAACGTTTATTAAAGTTGCCACCTCTCAATACCGGGTCGCCACCGAGTGACGTTTCATTTAACACTGATACTTAAAGTGATAGTGCCACAATTCTACAATATGCTTGCATTCGTTTGAACAAACCATTTCTTCACATTCAGATGATATTGGAGCAGATTCCAAGCAGAAAGAGCATGATATTTACATGCCTTTTTTCCTAACTCAGTACGGGCATTGGGGACAGACATAAGAAATAAATCCTTGGAACGAAGACAGTTATTCCAGTTACCTTTTTGTAGGATGTAGGGTTGTAAGTAAGCAGGGAACAGACCTAGAACAGCTTTAGAGATGAGAATGAGTTTGAATCTTCGAAGAGACAAAGCAGACCATCCAACTCAAGCATTTAATGTGCAATGATGTGCCACAGTGTTCAGGTTAGTGATAAACCTTCATACTATTTGATAAACAGAGTCTCATGTGTGTCAGCATTGCAAGGATGCATGCATGTAAATGACATCACCACAATCCAGTGCAGTCAGAAAAGAGGCAACAAGGAGGCAAGTCTCCTTTTTGCCTTAGAGGAAAGACATGATTTAATTTTAAAGAAAAAACCCAGTTTTCATGTCAGTTTTCTCACCAGCTGCTGAATGTGGGGTGCAAAGGAGAGTGAATCATCAATTAGGAATCCTGGATATTTATATTGAGATACTGATTCAGTCTCATCACCCTGTATCGTGATGATAGGCGTGAGATTCTGGACCTCTCATTTTGTATTTGAGAACATCATGAGTTTTGTTGGGAACACTTCATTTTACAGATCTGAGATTTCATGGTCAATAGCTGACAATTTGTGAAAATTTCTCTCCAAAATTCCTAAAAGTTTTTTATTCAATAATTTTATGGTAAGAAAGATGGTAAATAGGTGATAATTAGCAGAAATCCCCTCCCCAAAATTTACCTTCAATTCTTTTTGAAAATTTACCCAACATTTTTTAATAATTTCATGGTAAGAAAGGAGAGCAGACCACTAAATTGAAGTGAGCTGTTGCTGCTTTATTTCCTAGTAGTTTCCACCAAATTTCTGCTGATCATGCCAGATTCATGTCCAACTATTTTCTGCGTATCTGCTGCTGGGCAGGCCACTAAATTGAAGTGAGTTATTGCACCTTTATTTCCAAAGACAAAACCCAAAACCAGTGAAGTTGGCACGTAATGTAAATCGTAGATAAAAACAGAATACAATGATTTGCTAATTTCCTTTTCAACTTATATTCAATTGAATACACTGCAAAGACAAGATGTTTAATGTTCAAACTGAGAAACTTTTTTTTTTTTTGCAAATAATCTTTAACTGAGAATCTAAAGGCAGCAACTCATTGCAAAAAAAGTTGGCACAGGGGCTTTTTTACCACTGTGTTACATCACCTTTCTTTTTAAAGACACTCAGTTAATGTTTGGGAACTGAGGAGACCAACTTTTGAAGCTTTTCAGGTGGAACTCTTTCCCATTCTTGCTTGATGTACAGCTTAAGTTGTTCAACAGTCCAGGGTCTTCGTTGTCGTATTTTACGTTTCATAATGTGCCACACATTTTCAATGGGAGACAGGTCTGGACTACAGGCAGGCCAGTCTAGTACCTGAACTCTTTTATTACGGAGCCATGCTGTTGTAACACGTGCAGAATGTGGCTTGGCATTGTCTTGCTGAAATAAGCAGGGGCGTCCATGAAAAAGACGTTGCTTGGATGGCAACATATGTTGCTCCAAAACCTGTATGTACCTTTTAGCATTAATGGTGCCTTCAAATATGTGTAAGTTGCTCATGGCTTGGGCACTAATACACCCCCATACCATCACTGATGCTGGCTTTTGAACTTTGCGCCTATAACAGTTCGGATGGTTCTTTTCCTCTTTGGTCCGGAGGACATGACGTCCACAGTTTCCAAAAACAATTTGAAATGTGGACTCATCAGACCACAGAACACTTTTCCACTTTGCATCAGTCTATCTTAGATGAGCTTGGGCCCACCGAAGCCGGCGGCGTTTCTGGGTGCTGTTGATAAATGGCCTTCGCTTTGCATTGTAGAGTTTTAACTTGCACTTGCAGATGTAACGACGAACTGTGGTTACTGACAGTGGTTTTCTGAAGTGTTCCTGAATCCATGTGGTGATGTCCTTTACACACTGATGTCGGTTTTTGATGCAGTGCCGGGATCGAAGGTCACGGGCATTCAATGTTGGTTTTCGGCCTTGTCGCTTACGTGCAGTGATTTCTCCAGAGTCTCTGAACCTTTTGACGATCTTACGGACTGTAGATGATGAAATCCCTAAATTTCTTGCAATAGCTCGTTGAGGAATGTTGTTAAACTGTTCGACAATCAGCTCACGCATTTGTTCACTAAGTGGTGACCCTCGCCCCATCCTTGTTTGTGAATGACTGAGCATTTCAGGGAAGCTGCTTTTATACCCAATCATGGCACCCACCTGTTCCCAATTAGCCCGTTCACCTGTGTGATGTTCCAAATAAGTGTTTGATGAGCATTCCTCAACTCTCTCAGTCTTTTTCGCCACTTGTGCCATCTTTTTTGAAACATGTTGCAGCATCAAATTCCAAATGAGCTAATATTTGCAAAAAATTACAAAGTTTACCTGTTCGAACATTAAGTAACTTGTCTTTGCAGTGTATTCAATTGAATATAGGTTGAAAAGGATTTGCAAATCATTGTATTCTGTTTTTATTTACGATTTACACAACGTGCCAACTTCACTGGTTTTGAGTTTTTGTAGTTTCTACAAACTTCCTTGGATCCTGCCAGCTTAACATCCAAGTACTTTATGTCAAAGTTCTGCTGAGCGGGCCACTAAATTGAAGTGTGTTGTTGCTGCCTAATTTCCAACTAGTTTCTGCCCAAATTCTGCTCATCATGCCAGGTTAACTTTTTACCAGATCACATCACCAGTTACAGGCTCATCATCGAGCCCAGCAAAGATTCTTACCAATTCCCAGCTCCTGTTAACGAAACCAGCACCAGCTAATATTCAGGTTATGAGACCTAGTTTCTGGTTTAAAGCTGTTCAAAAAGGAAGTATAATGCTGAGCTTCTCAAATATCATTGAATATGTACTTTAAAAAAAACACCTTTTCTAACTAGCCAACTTGCAGCAAGACTCATCTTCTGTCTACAATGCACCATGTGATGCTTTTTAGAAAAAACAGAAACTGATAAATTCATAGAAAATCTTTATTTTGCCTTTCAGTGTTTTTGCCCTCAAATATCTGAAGTAAAACAAGCTAAATGAACATAAAGCTTGGTTTTTGGTTGATTTCCATAATTTTTCTGTGATGCATCTACAGGCTGTGGGACTTTTTAAAAATTTCTCCTTTGGCAGGTTGGTCTGAAGCCAGTCCTGAAAAGAGAAGAAGGACAGAAGAGAAAGACAGAAAAAGAGAAAAGAAATGTAATGAGTCTCAGTGCTTACTTTATTTACAAACAGTAATTACAAGTCATCTAAAGCAGTATCTTATTCATTTGTTCATAGACTGACACACAGTGAAAACTCAACACCAATATTTAATGACCAAGAAGAAGAAACAACCAAGGTTTTTTGATTCAATTTTAATACGAATAGAAAAATAATTTAATTGTCCATAACTCTGTCAAGTTTTTTGAGACCATCTCATCAAATGTTTCCGATATGCCATTGTGAATGCGCAGACCCTCCACAAACTGTCAGTAGCGAGTGAGTCCTAACTGTGTTTGCACACATGCGCGTAATCGGCGAGGCATCGATTCACACCAACGTTGCCCAGTTGCTTGGGGAAAGTTCCTCCACTCCTCCTGTAGTGCTGCTGTCAACTCGGCGACGTTGCATGGTTAATGTTGACGCCGGCGCACTCGACGACCCAGTTCATCCCACGTGTTCAATGGGGCTAAGATCGGGTTAACTGGATGGCCAAGGGAGAACATCGATCCCTGCTCGTTGGAGAAAATCTCTGGTGAGGCATGGAGTATGGGGAGGGGCGTTGTCGTGTTGGAACATGAACGGTAATCGTTATTGTCTATGGTTACTTAATAGTTGTTGGTAACTGGTCTTAAAATCTCATGCACATACTGCCGTGCCTGTAGACCTCCTCGAATCAACAATTTCACCCTGAAATCTCACATTAATGGCAGCACAGACCACGACACAACCCCCACCAAATTTCTCTCCAGAACACACCTGTCTTGATGACAGGTTGTGAACGCTTCCTGTCTGTTGGTAGCCATGTGTTAGTGTGTTGATGGTGGATGAACTGACCCTGAACTGGCTGGCAACCTCTCTTTGAGATGTTCCCCCAAGCAGCTCATTCCCAGAGCTCACTCCCTCTGCTGTTCTGTAAGCTGTGGCACCTGACACTGATGCCGATATGGATGAACCTCTGAGCCTTTTAAGCGTCCAATGTCTTGCTTTGCACTTGTATGTCATTCAAGTGATGCATTCAACTTGCTGCTAATGACATGACAAAGTTGCATTTTGGAGAAGTGATCCCCTGACAGACACACAAACTGGGTCCGAACAAATTTCAGCTTTTAACCTTCATACCACTATATTTCTTCTGTGTTCATTTTGATGGCTTCAAAAAAAATCAGCTAGGATTTTAAAAATTAGGCGTTGCGTTTTCACTGTGTTTCAGGATATCTACTATCCTAAGCAACAATTTTTAACTAATAAAATTGTAGATGCCGTTAGGGTCTGTTACCGATCTCTGGAGAAAACACTAGGAACTCGGAAACAAGGAGAAACAAAGGGGATGAGACGCCATATGCAGGGATCCAAAAGCATTTATTAAATAAACTAAAAATCTCAAAAAGGGGAAAGACGAGACACTCAGGCCAGCACAACCACCGTGCTACTGCACTGAAAGGGGAAGAACTCAGGAATCAAAACTACGGAGAAACACTGGGGGGCAGACTCGGGGCAACTTGGACTGGACAGGGGCAACTCGAGAACAGAGAGCTCGGGACAACAGAGGCTGGAGACATCAGGCAGAGGGCAGGCACAGGACGAGATGGGCACAGCTGGCAGATGGTTGACTCGGGGAGCACAGCTGGCCAGGAGAAGCACAGAGAGACATCAAGCGAGGGCAGACTAGAACTGGAATATCTTGGAATGGCGACTGGAACGTCTGGGGGGCTCGGAAGACATCTAGGGGCACCAGGAGGCTCGGAAACATCAGGCAGGGCGGACAGGACTGGGCAACAGCACAGCTGGCAGACTCAGGCACAGATGGCGGGGAGAGGGCTCGGAATACAGCAGGCGGGGGGCAGACTCGAACGGGACTGGAGCAGGAAACGGCAGGCAGGGGCAGGCATGGCTGGGGCATGATGGCTGATGGAGAACACAGAGAGAATCAGGGAACCAGAGGGACCATGCACAGGACCAGGGAGTGCAGCGGGTATGGAGCGCGGCATGGAGCGCGTGAAGTGGTGAGAGCGAAGTCAGATCTGACACTGGCTTGCTGCAGGGAACAGATATAGGGCAGGGGCACGGACAAGCACAGGTGCTGAAACTTAATATAATTAACAAGGGGTGGAACACGAGGGAAACCTAATTACATGAAACAGATAAACATTAACACACAGACGAGGATCACAAGATACTTCCCAAAGAAGGGATAAATAAACTGAATAAATATTTCACAGCGCATAGAAAGAAGCAGGACAGATAAGAGAAATGCAGAGAGTCTACAGATGGCACAATAGTGATATAGAAAAGCAAGGGGAAATTAGCAAACGAGAATGGAAGGAAGGCTGAAACCCAGAATCCATTAAATCACCCGAGATAGTGTCACAATCAATTAAGACAGAAACTGCAACGAACTGATGACGCGACCGGGGAGAAAGCAAAGACAGTACATGGGTAAGACGTGGACTGGAATAACACGGGAGAGGAATGAAATGTGAAACACTTAGACATGAGACTACCAAACCGACATCACAAAAATAATAAAAACCTAAAATTGACTAACCAAACGGACAGAAACTCACAGAACACAACAAGTACATAAAAATTGGACCAAGGGTCCTGTAGCTTACCGGCAAGCAATCTTATAGTGAAGATGCAAGTAATGAAAATTTCATGTGCAGCTTGACCTTCAAATCATTGAAATCAAGTTCAAAGTGGCTCAACAAAAGCTCATATACATTTGTAAGACCTCCTGCAATACAATCCTAAGCTCTGAAGCAGTTTTGGTGATAAGTCATTGAAACTTCAATACATAAATTGCAAACTTTGAAGCTCACAGAAGGTAAAACTGAGGTCAGCAAATAGACTTCATGTACGACTTTCTAAATGTCTCTTTGAAAACCTTGGTTCCATCCGTGAAAAATTTGGTAATAAAGTTATTGTAATTTCTCGGTCGAGTTTGACCCTCAAAGGTTACTTATAATCAAGTCACCAAATGAAAGTTCATACGTGACTTTCTAGATGTCTGTAACACAAATCTGGGCTCCATCTGTGACCATTTTAGTTCTAGAATTTGGTAAATTTTCACTAGGTCAATACGAAGGTCACCAAAATGAAAGATCATATATGACTTCCTATGTATCTCCTATACAAACCTACACTCCATCTGGAATGATTTTGCTGACAGTCACTGAAATTTCACTCTAGAGTATGGCCGTTTAAGGTCATTGTTTTTATTGACTGCATATGTGTGTGTGTGTGTGTGTGTGTGTGTGTGTGCATTAAAATAAATATCAATTCCGAAAAGTAAAGACAAAAATCGGCGCTCTTCCTTAAGTTAATTTTATTACATTAAGCCTAGCTTGTTCTCCGAGGCAACCTCACTTCACCACCTCCACCCAGCAGAGAACTGGAAGAAAGAAGCATGGACTTGCAGTACAAATTGGAAATGAAGGAAATAGAAGCAGGAACTGTTAACAAAATCTTTCGGAGTTTCTGATCATTTTCATCTGCTTAAACACATCAGACTTTTTCCTCCCTTTCTAGAAAATGATGTTGACCAATACTTTACCCATTTTTTTAAAAATTGCTGAAAATTTGAAATGGCCAAAAGAGCATTGGACAATGATGTTACGAAGTGTACTCGTTGGTAAAGCTAGGAAAATCTATAACCAGTCCAACAGTGTTCTGTTTAACCCTTCCATTGTGAAGGGTTATGAATTTCTCCCTGAGGCTAACAGGCAAAAATTAAGGAATTCTCGCAAGGAAGCCAGTCAAACTCATGTTGAATTTGGCAGGTTGAAGGAACAGTTGTTTGATCAGTGTAGTAATTCCACGAAAGTTGAGAAAGACTTTGACAGAATGAGGCAACTTATTTTGGTTGAGGAATTCAAAAAGTGTCCAGCCTGACATCAAGACTTTCCAAGAGAAGAAACAAGCCAATGCTTTGCAAGATGTTTCCACCCTGGCTGATAGTTATGCACTGACTCATAAGTCTTCTTTTGTCCAAAAATTTACTTTTTCTAAATTTCAAAGCAAGTCTCAGTCCAAGGCTTCTTCTAATAACACTTCTGATGATTCTAAGACCACTTCTGAGAGGAAACCTTCCAGTGAGAAGCAGTCCTCTGATTTTTTACCTTCTGTGTCTTGCCAATACTGCAAAAAGCAAGGTCACCTTATTTCTGAGTGTTATGCTCTCAAGAAAAAATAACAACGAGAAGAAACCAAGCCAACTGCTTTGACTAAGAGAGAATATCTTGTATCAAAAGTCAGTTCACCTGATCTTCTACCTTCTGTGTCTGATTCTGTTATGGAGGGTTTTGAGTCATTCATCATCGATGGTTTTGTCTCACTTTCACATGATTTTTCCTCATCTGCTCCTGTTCGAATTCTAAGGGATACTGGGTCTTCCCAATCTCTTATTCTGGCAGATATTCTGCCTTTCTCGGACAAATCGTCTATTCAAGCTAATGTCCTTATTCAAGGAGTAGAATGTGGTTTTACAAGTGTACCTCTCCATAATGTTCATCTCAAGTCTTAGTCTTCTCAAGTCTCAGACTTGGTCTCTGGACCTGTTACTGTTGGTGTTAGGTCTTCTCTTCCTTTCAAAGGTGTTTATTTGCTTCTTGGTAATGATCTTGCTGGGGATAAGGTTGTGCCCTACCCTATTGTACCTGACACTCCTTTGATTGATCAAGAGTCTGACTCTACAGAGGAGGAAATTCCAGACCTCTATCCCTCATGTGCAGTTACTCATTCTATGGCCAAAAACGGTATTCAAGATGATGCTGACCTGGTCTTCAACCTGGCTGACACCTTCATTGGGCAGTCTTTTCATCAGGAACCTTCCAGTCCTGAGATGTCTGGGAAATCTTCAGACTTGTCCTTGTCAGGTCATTCTAATGACATTCTGTCTTGAAAACAACTTATTCAGGAGCAACAACAAGCTTGTGATCCAGCGCATCTTCTACCACAGGCTGCAAGTGAACAAGAGGCTAATCAAGTTCCTGTCTGTTGTTACCAGTGGCGGTTTGTCAATAGGGGGCGCTGGGGCGCTGCCCCCTCCGTTGTCCCATCCAAAATTTGGCAGTGGAAGTCCACTTAAACATACCAAAATTTGTCATTAAATTATTAAAAATAACCGATAAAATGATTTATTTTTTCCACACAATGATAGCCTGTCGGCACCTGCCACCATTAAATATAAGGGGTTTCACACAATTTATTAATCAATAGATATGTTGTGAATACATAGTTTATTAACGCAGGGGCGCCAGTCTAATGGGAGTGAATGCAAGTCCTTCAACTTTTGCCCAGCATGTGACCTGAGGCTTCTTTCTAATTAGCCGCTTCAACTCTGCCTGCTTCAACATTTCTCTGCGCCCCGGACACTCCCATTTTGATTGGCAGGGAATTAGTATTGTTTTTGTGATTCTCCTCCTCATGTGACTGGACAACGACAGCTGCCAATCATATCAACACGTCACCGCAGCAGATGTGATTTACTCATTCAACATTACACACGCTCATTCTCGGTCCGATAGAGGTTCAAAATGGCAGCTTCCAGTGGATCCGCAGAAAACTCAGTTATTTCAATATAGAATTAAAGCTGCAAGCAGGGTTGAACGGGCCCTCGCCCCCATGCGCACGTTGGGGTTGTGGTGAGATCCTGACGGGTGCAGCTGTGCACTCACGACCGTTGGACAGGTCAAGTGCTGGCCCCAACCTGAGAGAAAGTGTCAAGCGAATCGGACAAAGCTGAAGGAGTTATCCACCAGAGGGCGCTCAGAGTGTAACCAAATTTGGGCAGGTGCATTAAGGGGCAGACCCTAAGCACAAATGTGAAGTTTTGAGCAAATCGGCCAATTTCAATGTGAAATGTGGCATTTTCTGTTTGCATAAGGGGGCATGACGAGCTAGATTGTTCAGCAGCACATTGAAGCATTCAGGGTGGGGCTTTTACTAAGTACAGGAATTTTGAATCCGTTTGGATGAAGTATGAGGGAGAGGTAGCAGCTTGAATGTGTTTGGCGAGGCATCTGGGATGGGGACACCATGGCGGCCAGGCCCATTTACCGACAGACATGCAGAGCACTACTTTTGATCAGCATAGTCTCTTGATGATCTGAAAGAAATATTAGGTTGATTGGACGGAATCGCTAGGAGGAGTTCGTTAAAATGCAATATGTGGAAATTGGGCCAAAATGACACATTAAAATCAAAATGGCTGACTTCCTGTTTGTAATTGACCGATGGTGGCAGAGACTTTTTTGTTTGAATAGGCAACATACACATGTGTATCAATTTTTCTCCCTATGGGGAGGGGTTTTAAAAAATTTCAAGGGGGCGCTATCGAGGCATTTTGCTGCCCTCATGGGCACCGCCCCAATCAGATATTGGAGCTTGCAACTTTTGACCGGCATATCAATTTCCATGATGATACGAATTCATTAAGAACATCAAAAACCCAAACGTATTTTCATGGCGAGGGATCCATAGTCAACGCATCGCCACACGGACGCCATTACTCGAAGCATCACAGCATTCTTGGGGTAGTTTAAGCAACTTCTTCTGCATGTTGTACAGGGGGAATAAAGTTGATGGGTTCAACTATATGTCATCAGTACAAGTGAAAGAAAAAACTGGTCACTTCCTGTTTGTAGCCACGCCCACTGACCTACAGACCTGCAGAGCACAACTTTTGATCAGCATGGTCTCTCAATGTTTAGTAATAAATCTGGTTTTGAAAGGATGAAATCTCTAGGAGGAGTGCGTTAAAATACAGTATGTGGAAATCAGGCAAAAATGACACGTTAAAATCAAAGTGGCCGACTTCCTGTTTGGAGTAGACAAATGATGCCGGGGACTTTTTTGTGCGTTTTGGCCAAATTCATATGGGTACCAATTTTCATCTTTCTACTCTAAAAAAACCCCTATGGGGGAGGTTTTTGAAAATTTCAAGGGGGGCGCTATCGAGGCATTTTGCTGCCCTCATGGGCAAAGCCCCAATCCGAAGTGAGAGCCTGCCACCCTTAACTGGCGTATCAATTTTCATGATGATACGAATTCATTAAGAACATCAAAAACCCAAACGTATTTTTATGGCGAGGGATCCATTGTCACCGCATCGCCACACGGACGCCATTACTCGAAGCATCACAGCATTCGTAAGGTAGTTAAAGCAACTTCTTCTACTTGTTGTACAGGGGGAATAAAGTTGATGAGTTCAACTGTGTGTCATCAGTACAAGTGAAAGTAAAAACTGGTCACTTCCTGTTAGTAGCCACGCTCACTGACCTACAGACCCGCAAAGCACAATTTTTGATCAGCATGGTCTTTCAATGTTTATTAATAAATCTGGTTTTGAATGGATGAAATCTCTAGGAGGAGTGCTTTAAAATACAATATGTGGAAATCAGGCAAAAATGACACGTTAAATTCAAAATGGCCGACTTCCTGTTTGGAGTAGACAAATGATGCCAGGGACTTTTTTTTGCAAATTAGCCAAATACACATGTGTACCAATTTTCGTCTTTCTACTCCAAAAAAACCCCTATGGAGAGGTGTATTTGAAAATTTCAAGGGGGCGCTATCGAGGCATTTTGCTGCCCTCATGGGCAAAGCTCCAATCAGATGTGAGAGCTTGCCACCCTTGACTTCTCTATCAATTTTTATGATGATACAAGTTTATTAAAAAAAGGGATATTGATGAATTGTTCACAATTGCACAGAGAAATATCAATGTGGGTGAAAGGAGAATACTTACAGCTTTGGGAAGTATGAGGAATGTCATTTGTAAACCTGCTGATAAGGGAGGTGGTTTAGTACTAATGGACAAGAAATCTTATGATGAGGAGATTCTTTCACAGCTTGCCGATACATCCTATTATGTTAGATTAGATGGCAATCCCATTGTTGTATTCAAACAAGAGATTGACAATTTCCTTCATGATTCCTTTACAGAGGGTTATATAACCCAGTCTGAGTTGAAGTTTCTGACTAAGGATTGTCCTATAATACCAGTTATATATGCCTTACCTAAGGTACATAAGTCTTTGGAGAGACCTCCTGGCAGGCCTATTGTGGCTAGTAATGACAGTTTACTGGAACCCCTGTCCATTTTTCTTGATAGATGTTTGCGCCCCCTGGTGGTACAACTTCCATCGTATCTAAGCGATATGGGAGATTTTCTTAAGTGTCTTGCCAATGTTAAGATTCAAACTGCTTCACAAGTATATGTTGTCACCATAGATGTGGCCTCATTGTACTCCAATATACCTTTTGTTGAGGGCCTTGAGGCCCTTAGACATTATCTGGATCTTAGACCCTCTCTTGATCCACCCACTGAGTTTTTGATGTCTATGGCGGAGTTTGTCCTAACAAAAATTTTTTTTCTTTTTGAAGATCAGTTCTACCTGCAGTGTCATGGTGTTGCTATGGGGTCTAGTTTTGGCCCTGACTTTGCTAATTTATTTATGGGTTTTTTAGAACATAAATTTGTGCTACAAAACAATCCTTTTTCTAAATATGTCTTATTATACAAACGGTACATTGATGATTGTTTTCTATTGTGGCAGGGCCCATATTCTTCTTGAATATGTATCATATCTAAATAATATGTCTCCTACCATCAAATTTAGTGTGGAATACAGCACCCATGTAGTTTCATTTTTGGACACTAGGGTGCGCATTCAAAATAATCAGATTTCCACTACCTTATACACCAAACCTACAGATAAGAACAGTATCCTTCATGCTTCGAGTTTTCATCCTGCTTCTTTAAAGAAAGGTCTCCCATTTTCGCAATTTTTAAGACTTAAACGTATTTGTTCCACACCACAGGATTTTGAATTAGAGGCTAATAAAATGTATGCAAATTTTAAAGAGAGGGCATATCCTTCGAAATGGCTTGATCAGGCCTTGGAAAAAGTTCGTAATATGGATGTTGATGCATCCGTCAATCGTGACTCCATGAGAAAACATTCATGTGTTTGTATTACCACCTATTCTCCTCTAAGTAAAGATATTAAGGATATTATTAGGAAACATTGGCATGTGTTATCAGTTGATCCTGTTTGCAACATACTATTCTCTGATCCACCTCTCTTTTCTCATTCTAGAGCAAGAAATGTAAGAGACTATCTTGTACGAGCTGATACTGCTGCTCGATCCACTCTTGTCCAGAGACGCTTGGATGGGATGTTTGGCTTCTTCCCTTGTAACAACTGTGCGGCATGTGAGAATTCAAAGGCAACACATACTTTTACTAGTTATGTTACTTCTAAGTCATATGATATCAGTCAATGTCTCACATGTACATCTATTGGGGTTATTTACCTTTTATCATGCCCTTGTGGGCTGCAGTATATAGGCAAGACCATCAGGTCTGCTAGGACACGGGTTATTGAACACAAGAGTGCAATTCGTAGGAAAGACATGAAGTCATCTGTTGCTAAACATTTTCATGAAGCCAAGCATCCTGTATCTAAGCTCTCATTTTGTGTAATACAGCAATTTTCTAAAACACGTAGAGGTGGTGATATTAATCAGAGATTACTTAAATCTGAATGTAAATGGATCTATTATCTGAAAACTCTACATCCAAAGGGTCTTAATGAAGAATTGTCTCTCTCATGCTTTTTGTAACACACTTCCTCCCTCTGGCCCTCTCTCTCTAGGGTTTTTACTCTACAGTCTATGAGTGTGGAACTTTAATTGTGGTACTTGACTCTATGCATATTACTTTGTAGATGTAATTTTTGATGTGCAAAGTACAATCTTCTGGTCAGTGCATATGGTTACTTTGAGCAGGTAATGTTTCTTAACATGTCACTGCATATGATTATTTGGCTAAGTGGTCTAATTGATCCTGATTGTCTATTAATTGATTTAACGATCGACACCTGCTGCTATGGTTTGCTGCCACTGTGTGTTGCTTGTTAAAGCATTGTGGTAACACCAGTTGGCAAGGCTGAAGATGGCTGTTTAAGCCGAAACGTTCTTTTTGTTTTGAGCACTTTTAATTTTAGTCACTTTTTTCACATGGGTTTTTTATAGCCATTTTTTGCATTTTTGTGCCTCTTTCTTTGTAGCAGTGTGCGGGCTACCTTTTTCATTTTGCATAATTTCATTCAGCTTCACGCACCTGTCTCAATCCTGGACAGCTGAGTATCTAAGAGCGCAAACTCTCTTTACTATTTGGAACAAGTTTATTAAAGACATCAAAAACCCAAACGTATTTTCATGGCGAGGGATGGATAGTCGCAGCGTCACCACACGGACGCCATTATGTGTAGCTTCACAGCATTCATAGGGTATCTTCACCAATTTGTTTTGCATGTAAAAGAAATAAAATGAGGTTGATGTGATCAAGTATGTGTCCTCAGTACAAGTGAAAGTACTAAGTGGTCACTTCCTATTACCACAGGGGGGCGCTAGTAGCAAAGTGGGAAAATAATGCATCTGGCCGTTCAGGGCGGAGCAGTTATCATGTAGAGCAAGTTAGAAGCTACTACAATCAAGTATGTGGGCGTGAGAGCATTGGGAATCCCAAACGTATTTTCATGGCGAGGGATCCAAAGTCGCCGTTTTTCCACACGGACGCCATTACTCGTAGCTATACAGCGTTCATAATGTAGCTTCATCAACTTGTTGTGCATGTTTGAAATGTAGAATGAAGTTGATGGGTTCAACAATGTGTCATCAGTACAAGTGGAAGTAATGAGTGGTCACTTCCTGTTACCACAGGGGGGCGCTATTAGCAAAGTGGAAAGTTAATACATAAGGATGTTCAGGGCGGCACCCTTTTCATGTTCAGCAAGTTTGGAGCTTCTAAAGTCAAATAATCGGGTGTGAGAGCATTGTGAAATTCTCAAGTCACTAAAATTTGTCACGCCCTTTGACCTACAGATCTGCAGAGCACAACTTTTAATCAGCTTGGTCTCTCAATGATGTCTACCAAATTTGAAGCCGATCCGGTGAAATCCCTAAGAGGAGTTCGTTTTAAAATTCAAAAATTCAAATCAAAATGGCTGACTTCCTGTTGGGTTTAGGGCATGGCTCCAATGAAGTTTTTTGTATGCCTTGTTACAAAGCATATAACTACCGAATTTCGTCTGCCTGCGACAAAGTAACCGAATTTCCCTATGGGAATTTTGAAACGTGTTGAGGGGGCGCTATTTTGACATTTGGGGTCGAACCTGTGCGACCGCCCAAAAATATCGAATTTCGGATCCGGCCGGACAAATGGGGAAATTTAGACGCGTTTTCACTATTGGGAAAGGGGCGAAATTTGCCTTTGAAAAATCGGAAGAATAATAAAAATAATTAAAGCTGCAAGCAGCGTTGAACGGGGGGGGGTAAGCCACGCCCTTTCCACAATGTTTAGTAATAAATCTGGTTTTGAATGGATGAAATCTCTGGGAGGAGTGCGTTAAAATACAATATGTGGAAATCAGGCAAAAATGACACGTTAAAATCAAAATGGCCGACTTCCTGTTTGGAGTAGAGGAATGATACCAGAGACTTTTTTTTGCGTTTAAGCCAAATACATATGTGTACCAATTTTCATCTTTCTATTCCAAAAAAACCCCTATGGGTAGGGGTTTTTGAAAATTTCAAGGGGGCGCTATCGAGGCATTTTGCAGCCCTCATAGGCAAAGCCCCAATCAGATTTGAGAGCTTGCCACCCTTAACAGGTATGTCAATTTCCATGATGATACGAATTCATTAAGAACGTCAAAAACCCAAACGTATTTTCATGGCGAGGGATCCATTGTCACCGCATCGCCACACGAACGCCATTACTCGAAGCATCACAGCATTCGTAAGGTAGTTTAAGCAACTTCTTTTACATGTTGTACAGGGGAAATAAAGTTCATGGGTTCAACTATATGGCATCAGTACAAGTGAAACTTAAAACTGGTCACTTCCTGTTAGTAGCCACGCCCACCAACCTACAGAGCACAACTTTTGATCAGGATGGTCTTTCAATGTTCATTAATAAATCTGGTTATGAATGGATGAAATCTCTAGGAGGAGTGCGTTAAAAAACAATATGCGGAAATCAGGAAAAAATGACACGTTAAAATCAAAATGGCCGACTTCCTGTTTGGAGTAGACAAATGATGCCAGAGACTTTTTTGTCCGTCTTGGCCAAATAAACATGTGTACCAATTTTCATCTTCCTAACCCAAAAAAACCCCTATGGGGAGGGGTTTTTGAGAATTTCAAGGGGGCGCTATCGAGGCATTTTGCTGCTCTCATGGGCAAAACCCTAATCAGATGTGAGAGCTTGACACATTCGACCTGTCAATTAGTTTTTATGATGATACAAGTTTATTAAAGGCATCAAAAACCCAAACGTATTTTCATGGCGAGGGATGGAAAGTCGCTGCATCACTACGCAAACACCATTATGCGTAGCTTCACAGTATTCATAAGGTAGCTTCATCTATTTGTTCTGCATGTAATAGAAGTGGAATGAGGTTGGTGTGTTCAACTATGTGTCATCAGTACAAGTGAAAGCAATAACTGGTCACTTCCTGTTACCACAGGGGGGCGCTAGGAGTAAAGTGAGAATTTAATGTATCTGGATGTTCAGGGCAGAGCAATGATCATGTCCAGCAAATTTGAAGCTACTACAGTCAAGTATGTGGGCGTGAGAGCATTGGGAATCCCAAACGTATTTTCATGGCGAGGGATCCAAAGTCGCCGCTTCGCCAAACGGACGCCATTACTCGTAGCTACACAATGTTCATAATGTAGCTTCAGCAACTTGTTGTGAATGTTTTACAAGAAGAAAGAAGTTGATTGGTTCAACATTGTGCCATCAGTCCCAGTGGAAGTAATGAGTGGTCACTTCCTGTTACCACAGGGGGGCGCTATTAGCAAAGTGAAAAGTTAGTATATCAGGCCGTTCAGGGCGGTGCTCTCATCATGTTCAGCAAGTTTGAAGCTACTCCAATCAAGTATTTGGGTTTGAGATTGTTGTGAAATTTTTCCCTCAAGTCACTAAAATTTGTCACGCCCTAGCAGCCACGCCCTTTGACCTACAGATCTGCAGAGCACAACTTTTAATCAGGTTGGTTTCTCAATGACGTTTACGAAATTTGAAGCCGTTCCGACGAAATCCCTAGGAGGAGTTCGTTTTAAAATTCAAAAATTCAAATCAAAATGGCCGACTTTCTGATGGGTTTAGGGCGTGGCTCCAATGAAGTTTTTTGTATGCCTTGTTACAAGGCACATAACAACTGAATTTCTTCTGCCTACGACAAAGTAGCCGAATTTCCCTATGGGAATTTTTAAACGTGTTTAGGGGGCGCTATTTCGACATTTGGGGTCGAACCTGTGCGACCGCCCAAAAATATCAAATTTCGGATCCGGCAGGACGAATCGGGAAAGTTAGACGCGTTTTCACAACTGGGAAAGGGGCGAAATTTGCCTTTGTAAAATCGGAAGAATAATAAAAAAAAAAAAAAAAAAAAAAATAATAATAATAATAAAAAACAGCGCGATTTCAATAGGGCCCTCCGCAGACGACTTGCAGTCGGCTCGGGCCCTAATAATAAACAGCGCGATTTCAATAGGGCCCTCCGCAGACGACTTGCAGTCAGCTCGGGCCCGAATAATAATAAACTGCGCGATTTCAATAGGGCCCTCCGCAGTCACTTGCAGTCGGCACGGGCCCAAATAACCTATTCTCAAGGCGTAGCGTCACACAGGAAGAGCAAAAGGGGATAAAGGAGCTTGGACCTGACCGACCTGATTTAAAGATTCAGCAGCAGGCAAGTGATCGTGGACGAGCTGATACCCGGGGCTTTTCCCGCACTTGTTACGACAAACAGCGATGGCTAGCTGGATGTGGCATTAGCAACGCCTTGTATTGCTTTCCCTGTTTGCTGTTCCAGTTTGACAGATTCAACAGGGCCACTGTGAAAAGAACAGTACATCTACTACTGAGGGTCTGGCCAGGAATATGTTCCCCATTCTTTATTTTACCATGCTAGATACCATTTTGCAGTATCCTGAGTCCCATTTTATACTGTGGAGTTTTTTCCGCGAACGTAATTTCTGTCTGATGTGTGGTCTTACTGCGTTCCAAACAACTCGGAGGTCGGATCTTTCCGACTCCCAACTTGAAAAAGTGCATTGGAACGACCACTGAAGTCGGAGCTCCGACTTGGAAAATTCTACCCCAACTTCACCGAGATAGGTTCATCTTAAGTCACACGAAAATGGCAGCATCCACAGAACAGCCACAGCAATGCTACTGAAGTGTTCAGCGACTGTGACATTTGGCAAGGCGATTTATGTTTGAGAATATAAATACAACGTAAAATGAAATATATATAGGCGTTTTACCTTACACATCGTTTCATTGAATCTTATTAATTGAAATATGCTAGAATGCTGAAGTTTTCGGGGTATAATTTTCTCGAGAACATTCGCTTGTCATTGACGGCCATTTTTTTTTGTTTACGTCCGACACAATACGTCTAGAACGCTCTGAAGTCGGAAATCGGAGTTTTCAACTCGTAAAGACCCGACCTCCGAGTTGTTTGGAACGCAGCATCAACGTTCGCTCTGCATTCCACATTGAAGTCCCTATTTTAAAACAACCAGTAGTGTGAAAGCGGGGTGAAGTGCTAACGGATGTTTACTTCCTGGCCTTCTACAATTTTCACCAACTCGTGTTAGTGTCCCTCATCTAAAAGGTAAAAATTTCCGTCCACAGTAATAACGTTAGCAACAACCTGCAATCTCAGTACAGCACTGCTGTGAATGAGATTTGGCGGCTGCTGGCAAGGTATTTAAACCCTTTTGTGCAGATTTGTTCGCCAGTGGACACAGAGCTGCAGATTTATGCACGCAGTTACAATATTCTATCACTAGATAGCCCACCCGGATCAGTTATTGAAAATTCACAAGCCAGCCAAGTTTGACCCCTGTTTATATTAAATGGACGAGTTCACTCCAATCCCTGGATGGATCAAGCCAACCTTGGTTTGACTTAAAGGGGTTGGCACATCCATACGACAGGGTGGAACAACAAAGCGTCTCTCCTTCCTCTCAGAACTCCAGGATGGATGAGGAACATGGGAACGAGTGGGCAGGATTGACAAAGCCCTGCTTATTGTGGATTAGCGGGTTGATCACTGGTGTGCCTTCTCTTTTCTCTGCTCTCTTTTCATCGTGCCATTATTGGCCCTGTGGTTTATCAATGAAATAAACCGCATATATACCAGTAATTTATAATTTCATCCTATTAAGTACAGTGAGACCTGTTGGTCACACTTTCTGTGGAATCTGTCATTTATGTATATAAATATGTAATTTACTACAGCTGTAGGGTGTTGGAAAAGCATGAAAATACATCTTGAAAATCCTTGAGAAGTGCTTGAATTTCACTTTGTTAAAGGTGTACAAAGCCTGTAGACAGCATTACAGTGGTGTGTTTTTAGATTTTTTTTTTTTTTCCTGTTTAACTATGTTCCATTTATTGTTTGCATCTTTACAAAACATCAAAATCCCAGTGAGTTGGTGGATTATCTTTAACATGACTGCTTTTACAATTGATTTGTAAGTAATGTAAGGACAGATACAGTGATCTGTAAGTAATGTAAGGACAGAGACAGAACACCATAGCAACCGCCCTAGCAACCACCCAGAACACTATAGCAACTGCCTAGCAACCACCCTGAACACCATCGCAACTGCCTAGCAACGCCCTAGCAAACACCCAGAACACCATAGCGACCGCCTAGCAACCACCCAGAACACCATAGCAACTGCCTAGCAACGCCCCAGCAACCACCCAGAACACCATAGCAACTGCCTAGCAACGCCCTAGCAATCACCCAGAACACCATAGCAATTGTCTAGCAACGCCTTTGTGACCACCCAGAACACCATAGCAACTGCCTACCAACGCCCTTGCAACCACCAGGAACATGATATCAACTGCGTACCAGAACGCTGGCAAGCACCTCCATCACTCTACTCGTCGAGCAGCAGGCACATTCAAAATTTCTGCTGAAATTTTCTAGTTATTATTATTATTTATTCTTCCGTAGAATTTCGGTTCGCAAATAGTCTTACAGATTTGTGAAAACCCATATAATATAAATATATTAAATCGTGCGGCTCGATCGGGAATGGTGTGGTATGTCTTTTCAAAGCGATCCGACTCACGGATTTCCCACAATTCCCGAAAAACATGGATTTTCATCCCTCCCTAGCAACCAGGGAGAACTCCATAGCAACAGCCTATTTATGCACAAGCAATCACCCAAACCACCATTGCAACTGCCAAGCAATGCCTTAGCAACCATCAGGAATACCATAGCTACCGCCTAGCAATGCCCTAGCAACCACGAGGAGCACCATAGCAACAGCCGAGCAACGCTCTTGCAAAAGCCCAAAACACCATGGAATGTCTTGCAATACCTTGCCAACCACCAGGAACAACATAGCAACTGCCTGGCAATGCCCTAGCAACCACCCAGAACACCCTAGCAACCACCCAGAACACCATAGCAACCGCCTAGCAACGCCCTAGCAACCACCCAGAACACCATAGCAACCACCTAGCAACGCCCTAGCAACCACCCAGAACACCATAGCAACTGCCTAGCACTGCCCTAGCAACCGCCCGGAACACCATAGCAACTGCCTAGCAACGCCCTAGCAACCACCCAGAACACCATAGCAACCACCTAGCAACCACCCAGACCACCATAGCAACCAGTTAGCAACGCCCTAGCAACCACCCAGAACAACTTAGCAACCGCCTAGCAATGCCCTAGCAACCACCCAGAACACCCTAGCAACCACCCAGAACACCATAGCAACCGCCTAGCAACGCCCTAGCAACCACCCAGAACACCATAGCAACCACTTATCAATGCCCTAGCAACCACCCAGAACACCATAGCAACCAGCTAGCAACACCCTAGCAACCACCCAGAACACCATAGCAATTGCCTAGCAATGCCTTAGCAACCACTCAGAACACCATAGCAACCACCTTTTTTACGTCGAAAAAAATGCAGACAAAATATAGACAGAGACAAAATAGACTAGAGTAGTCCAAGCAGCATGTCAGGGCACCCCTGTGTTTCGACCTGCAGAGGCCAGGCCCACTCTTACAATTTCTGGGGTAATTGTCTAGTGATACATGACTGTATCATCAGCATAAAAATAGAATTTAGTATTTAGTACACTTTGGTCAAGACAGTTTAGGTAGAAAATACATAGAGGAGGTCCCGAGATCGATCCTTGAGGAACACCCTTTTTTTTTACACCGAGGTGGCTGGAAAGGATACCTCCTATCTGTACACACTTCAATCTCTCTGATAAATAATTTTCAAACCATCCGACAGTACATTCAGGCATTTCTACACTGACGAGTCTTTGCTTCAGTATTCTGTGATCCATCGTGTCAAAAGCCTTAGAAAGATCAATAAAAAGAGCTGCACAGTGCTGCTTCTTGTCTATGGACTCAATAAAATCATTTACTGCTTTTAGGGCTGCTGTAGTTGTACTGTGTCCTTTTTTAAAACCTGATTGATGATTGGATAAGATATTATTTGCAGATAAGAATTCTTTTAGTTGTTCACTCACAAGTGATTCAAGAACCTATGCAAGAACTGATAATTTGGAGATATCCCTGTAATCATTGAAGTCTGCTGGGTCACCTCCTTTAAACAAAGGGATAATGAAGGCAGATTTCCAAATAGGAGGAATTTCATTTGTTCATTTGTGAATAATAATAATGATAATGATAATTAAAGCTGCAAGCAGCATTGAACGGGCCCTCGCCCCCTTGTGCACATTGGGGCTGTGGTGAGATCCTGGCGGTGCAGCTCTGCACTCACGACCATTGGACAGGTCAAGTCCCGGCCCCAACCTGAGGGAAAGTGTTGAGCGAATCGGACAAAGCTGAAGGAGTTATGATCAGTTGATACCTCATCCACCAGAAGGTGCTCAGAGTGTAACCAAATTTGGGCAGGTGCATTCAGGGGCAGACCCTAAGCACAAATGTTAAGTTTTGAGCAAATCTGCCAATTTTAACGTAAAATGTGGCATTTTCTGTTTCCATAAGGGGGCCCGATGAGCTAGATTGTTTAGCAGCACATCGAGGCGTTCAGGGTGGGGCTTTTACTATATACAGGAATTCTGAATCCATTTGGATGAAGTATGAGCGAGAGAGAGCAGCTCGAATGTGTTTGGCGAGGCATCTGAAATGGGGCACCATGGCGGCCAGGCCCATTTAGCGACAGACATGCAGAGCACTACTTTCGATCAGCATGGTCTCTTGATGATCTAAAAAAATATTAGGTTGATTGGACGGAATCGCTAGGAGGAGTTTGTTAAAATGCAATATGTGGAAATCGGGCCAAAATGACACATTAAAATCAAATGGCTGACTTCCTGTTTGGAATTAAGTGATGGTGCCAAAGACTTTTTTGTTTGAATAGGCGACATACACATGTGTACCAATTTTCATTTTCCTATTCCAAAAAAACCCCTATGGGGGGGGGGTTTTCAAAATTTCAAGGGGGCGCTATCGAGGCATTTTGCTGACCTCATGGGCACCGCCCCAATCAGATGTTGGAGCTCACCACCCTTGACCGGCATATCAATTTCCATGATGATACAAATTCATTAAGAACATCAAAAACCGAAACATATTTTCATGGCGAGGAATCCATTGTCACCGCATTGCCATACGGACGCCATTACTTGAAGCATCACAGCATTCGTAAGGTAGTTTAAGCAACTTCTTCGACATGTTGTACAAGGGGAATAATGTTGATGGGTTTAACTATATGTCATCAGTACAAGTGAAAGTAAAAACTGGTCACTTCCTGTTAGTGGCCACGCCCACTGACCTACAGACCTGCAGAGCACAACTTTTGATCAGCATGGTCTCTCAATGTTTTCTAATAAATCTGGTTTTGAATGGATGAAATCTCTAGGAGGAGTGCGTTCAAATACAATATGTGGAAATCAGGCAAAAAAAAAGACACGTTAAAATCAAAATGGCCGACTTCCTGTTTGGAGTAGACAATTGATGCCAGTGACTTTTTTTGCGTCTTGGCGAAATACACGTCCACCCTTGACCGGCATATCAATTTCCATGATGTTACGAATTCATTAAGAACATCAAAAACCCAAACGTGGGCTGCCGGGTGGCTCACACGGTTAAGGCACTGCTCTGCAATGCAGAGGTGATCACCACGTCTCGGGTTCGAGCCCCGGCGTACCCACCGGCAGGGGTCGGCAGCCTTTTCGGAGTAGCGCACAATTGGCTATCGCGCTACAGGGTTTCAAATTGGGAAGGGACTGCCGGATTTGGGTGTTAGCGACAGCTTTGTTCGTTGCTCCAGCGCCTCCTGTTGGCCAGACGGGCGCTCGTCAGGAAGACTCTGGGTTTTTTCTCGTCCGGGTATCCTCCGCCCTCGTTCGGAACTTACGAGGATTCGACCAATGAGTGTATAAGAATCAGTAGCTGACGGACACGTGCTTCGGAGGAGAGTCGTGAACTGTCTTCACTATCCTGAGTTGGCAGCAAGGGGTCGCATACGAGCATGCTTTGTACATAGTTCACTAATTGGGCATTCCAGATTCGGGTGGGATTGGAGATGCCAAATTTATTCAAAAAAAAAACCCAAATGTATTTTCATGGGAGAGGGATCCATTGTCACCGCAAGGCCACACGGACGCCATTACTCAAAGCATCACAGCATTCGTAAGGTAGTTTAAGCAACTTCTTCTTCATGTTGTACAGGGGGAATAAAGTTGATGGGATGTGATGTGAGAGCTTGACACCCTTGACCTGTCAATCAATTTTTATGATGATACAAGTTTATTAAAGACATCAAAAACGCAAACGTATTTTCATGGCGAGGGATGAGTAGTCGCCGCGTCACCACATGGACGCCATTATGTGTAGCTTTACAGCATTCATAGGGTAGCTTCATCAATTTGTTCTGCTTGTAATAGAAGTGGAATGAGGTTGATGTGATCAAGTATGTGTCCTCAGTACAAGTGAAAGTAATAAGAGGTCACTTCCTATTACCACAGGGGGGCGCTAGTAGCAAAGTGGGAAGTTATTGCATTTGGACGTTCAGGGCAGAGCAATCATCATGTATAGCAAGTTTAAAGCTACTACAATCAAGTATGTGGGCGTGAGAGCATTGGGAATCCCAAACGTATTTTCATGGCGAGGGATCCAAAGTCGCCGCTTTGCCACAGGGACGCCATTACTCGTAGCTATATAGCGTTCATAATGTAGCTTCATCAACTTGTTATGCATGTTTAAAAAGTAGAATGAAGTTGATGGGTTCAACAATGTGTCATCAGTACAAGAGGAAGTAATGAGTGGTCACTTCCTGTTACCACAGGGGGGCGCTATTAGCAAAGTGGGAAGTTAATACATCAGGATGTTCAGGGCGGCGCCCTTATGATGTTCAGCAAGTTTGAAGCTTCTTAAATCAAGTATTTGGGTGTGAGAGCATTGTGAAATTTTTTCCTCAAGTCACTAAAATTTGTCACGTCCTAGTAGCCACGCTCTTTGATTGACAGAACTGCAGAGCACAACTTTTAATCAGCTTGGTCTCTTGATGATGTGTACCAAATTTGAAGCCGATCCGGCAAAATCCCTAGGAGGAGTTCGTTTTAAAATTAAAAAATTCAAATCTAATTGGCCGACTTCCTATTGGGTTTAGGGCGTGGCTCCAATAAAGTATTTTGTATGTCTTCTTACAAAGCACATAACAACTGAATTTCGTCCGCCTACGACAAAGTAACCGAATTTCCCTCAGGGAATTTTGAAACGTGTTTAGGGGGCGCTATTTCGACATTTGGGGTCGAACCTGTGCGACTGCCCAAAAATATCGAATTTCGCGTTTTCACAATTGGGAAAGGGGCGAAATTGGCCTTTGGAAAATCGGAAGAATAATAAAAAAAGAAAAATAATAATAATTATAATAAACAGCGCGATTTCAATAGGGCCCTCCGCAGACGACTTGCAGTCGGCTCGGGCCCTAATAATAATAAACAGCGCGATTTCAATAGGGCCCTCCGCAGACTACTTGCAGTCGGCTCGGGCCCTAATAATAAACAGCGCGATTTCAATAGGGCCCTCCGCAGACGACTTGCAGTCGGCTCGGGCCCTAATAATAATAAACAGCGCGATTTCAATAGGGCCTTCCGCAGACAACTTGCAGTCGGCTCGGGCCCTAATAATAAAAAATTTATGTATATAGCACCTTTCAAACAATACAGCAGAAAGTGCTTCACAAGCAGGTAAAATTACATGTACATAAAAGCAGTAAAACAAAATGGGAAAAGTAGGGAATTAAACATCAAAATAGGAAGAATTAAGATTATAAAAGGAGACATACATGAAAACACATCCATAATAAAAGACTTTAAACTGTAAATTCAGCAAAAGCAAGCCTAAAAAAATGAGTCTTTAAAAGAGATTTAAAAGACGATAAAGACTCAGCATTTCTTATTTTGTTTTGGAGCCTTAACCGAAAAGTCTCGATCACACTTTGTATACATTACAAAGTAATGAAAGATTGAGAAGATGTGTCAGAGGTGGAGCAATAAAATCAGTTGCTAGCTTTGAAAAGTATGGCTCCAGGTGATCCGGACCAGCCGATTTTCTAGAACCGATGACCTTAAGAGCTTTGTGAACCTATGAGACTGTGACTGGGTTAAAGCTAAAAGAATGACTCCCAGAGAGTGTGTCTGAGCAAGTCTTTAAATGGCCCCTCCCATGCATGCGGCCCACAATGCCTGCATGTGTTTCATGGGAATGTGAGAAGTGACTTATACTGAATCTATGCAGCCTATAATACCTGTGCGTCACGTACTCAGTTTTCATCCACAAAACTTTTCATACTCAACACCAGAGTTTGAGGATGAGATTTACCTTCCCAGTGGATATTACAGTCTTTGAGGGACAAATCAGCAAAATGGGGCTACTGTGCGAACACTTGTTTTGTCCTCAATGACCCTGTGCTGGAAGGAGAGCCCCATTTATTGGGAAATAGGGGAAATTAGTGTGTCTGCTAGTACCCCAAGTCTGTTATTACCCATTTTCCCCCTAAACAGATCTAAACAAAATAGTCGGCAGCTAAATCAGGATCATATAATGTTTCTAAAGTGTTTCATTTAGAAGCAATAGCATGCAATCAGGAATAATGTCACAGTTGCAAAGCAGAATGCCTACAAATAACATTCAATCAAATACAGCAAAATGGGTAGCTTCTCATTCAAGTAACACAAAAACATGTACCTGAATACAAAGTTATAAATCTTGCTTTTTGAGAGTCCAACAGGAGTTTCTCTGGGCTTCCTGCTGCACCCATAGCAACTACATAACCGATTCACCAACTATTGATTAAAACTGTGATAAGTTTATTTATACAGCACCTCTTACCAAGACTGTTCACAAAGTTCTTCACGGAATAAAGAAGGCATTAAAAGTAAACAATTAACACAATAGGGTAATAGTACGGACAACACGAATATAATGTCAAATTCAAATACAAGGAAGAAAAAAAAAAAAAATTTATAACAACAATTTATAACCACCCACTTAAAAGCAATAATGAAAATGTATATTTTAAGATGCTTTTGAAAGTACTGAGTGTATCAGTAGCTCTTAACTGGGAGGAAGTCCCAGAAAGTTGGTCCTTGACAACGCAATCCTCATTACTCTCAAGCCTAATTTTAACAGTAGTTAGCAAACTGCTATTGGTACATATATCTCACTATAACTGCGGTAGGCTGGGGGGAGACCATAAAGATTCTTCAAAACTAATAAAATGATTTTATTATCGATTCGTGAAGATATACTTGGCCAATGAGGAGATTTAAAAACAGGTGTAATGTGGTCTCTCAGTGTAGTGCATGTGATTATTTTGGCAGCAGCATTCTGAACTCTTTGAAGTGCAGAAATTGAGTTTTTATTCCCTCCAGATAGGAGAGAATTAAAGTAATTTAGTGTAGTTTTCACAGAAGCATGCATAACCTTTATTACTGTCAGTGGTGGAGAGCATGTAATGGACCTTAGAAATGTTGCTTAAATGATAAGTCAGTTTAACATACATCATTGATATGGTTTTTCGACCAAATATCACCGTTGAAGCCCCTGAAAACCCAAGTCCACATTATTTAGGGTTGTATGTGCATAATAGTAAGCATACTAAAATATAAGAAATTAATTTATGTCCAATTCAAATCCGAGATTTTGTCATTTAAGTTTTAGCACCTGGCCTCTTACTGCGGTTGAATTGGGCATGGTTTTCTAAGTTATTGCGTCATAAGCCAAACCAATTTTTTTAAAAAAAACTGTCATTTGTCCCACCCCTAACTGAAATTATAAAAGCCCGTGATAGACAGGCAGCAAAGAAAAAAAAACGGTCTCGATGTCTGCCTTCTTGTTCGCAAACAGTAAGTGGTAATTTCACCATATTCAGCATGAGCGCAGCATAAGACCCTTATCTCACAACGAGCTTGGATTTCGGTCGAGGATCTGTCCCGTGCATGCTGTGACTGGATATCGCCCTTGAGGTACAGTTGTCATTCGCAGCTGCCAGAAGCGGGCAGGGGCGAAGCTAGAACCGGGAATTGGGGTGGCACAGCCAGGTCCCTTTATGACAATTAGGATAGTCCTGGCTAGTTCTCAATTATTTTTCTTTATTGACGCGTTTTCCAATTATCATAATAAGCAACTGAGGACACGGTTTCTCATGCGATCTAACAGCGATGAAGTCATGGGGTAAATTCCGTAAAACTGAGAATTGGGGTGGACGTAACATCTGTTTTAAAGAATTATTAGTCCTGACCTGTCCGCAGTCATTTTCATGATTAACAAAATTTTCACTCCGAGAGCGCTCCGCACTTAACAGGTGCTGCTTGTTCTCCCCGATTAGGTAAGACGACAATCATTCATCTGGAAACGTTTGCTTAATTTAAATCAACGTTATTCAAAATTACTCTCGGTATTGAGTGGGGAAAAAAGTGGTACTTGGCGGTGAAATAGGCCTAGGCTATAAAAAGCATGCGGCTCTATTTGACTTTAAATTTAAATTATGCAAACGCGTCCAGATTAATTATTGTCGTCTTACCTAATCGGGGAGAACAAGCAGCACCTGTTAAGTGCGGAGCGCTCTCGGAGTGAACATTTTGTTAATCATGAAAATGACTGCGAACAGGTCAGGACAAATAATTCTTTAAAACGGATGTTACGTCCACCCTAATTCTCAGTTTTACGGAATTTACCCCATGACTTCATCGCTGTTAGATCGCATGAGAAACCGTGTCCTCAGTTGCTTATTATGATAATTGGAAAACGCGTCAATAAAGAAAAGTAATTGAGAACTGGCCAGGACTATCCTAATTGTCATCAAGGGACGTGGCTGTGCCACCCCAATTCCCGGTTCTAGCTTCGCCCCTGGACAGATAGCCAATTGTTGACCAGTGACAGTGCAAATTATGCTTTTTTTCTTTCATGTCATTAGCCACGCAATTTTCCTGATGCCGTAGCATTTTTTAGCTATTTCTTGGTTTGGGATCTTGCTTTAGGAAGAGAGGCATGTGACCTTTGCTGTGTGGTTTTGGGATTTCCAAGTGGCCACAGATTACAGTGTCCAATGAACGACTTAATTTTGGTGACAAGTAAATGGTTTTGTCTCTTTACATTTTCCAATCGGGCAGCTGTGTATTTTTTTACAGCGAGCTGAGTGACCTGCTGCAAAAACAGGTGTACGTACTTGCCGCCGAAATTACCTTCATTCAATGAAGGGTTATGAAATGCCGTCGCCGAGTGACGGTGCATAGACCTAATTATAATCAAATTATTTTACGGTAGGCCTACTGAATGTTGGCCGTTATTTTGTCGCTTTTAGATCGTACGGGGGAGAGAAGCCGTGTCTTCAATTACCACTTGATTACTCTTGAATTGGAAAACGTGTTCATAAAGGACAACCGTCTCGAATTAGCCAGGACTAAATATTTTCAATAAAAGGAGGGATATTAGCCCCAGAATTTTCAGGTCAAACGACGCGCCTGATTGACATTGTTTAAGAAAGCAATTTATTTATTATTTATATTTTGTTTAACAACACTTTCAGCACATTTTCAGGGCTATGCCATAAGTCATATTCAGCAGGCTACATCATGTGTAGGGAATTGAATCACACACAGTGTAGACCCCAATTAGCCTGATAAGCACGTTTTCGCACTGTCAAAGGAAATCAGAGTAAAGTTTGGGATCCAGGGGGTGAACAGACAAACTCCACAAGGACGCCAAAGACTGTAAATTTAAGTCACTAATCAAATAATTTGTGAATTCAGTAGCAAAGTTCTTTCTTAAGACGCAGTTTGATGCAACTGTGTCGGGTCCAACAAAAACTGTATGTAAAGTTTATGTAAAACTGTATGTAAAGTTAATCATGGAAATGACTGAGAATATGTCAGGAGTCAGGACTAATAATTGAGAAAATGATTGAGAACTAGCCAGGACTATCTGCTGTCATGGTGTTTTGGCACACCCGTTGGCTACGCCACTGCTATGGGTATACTTATGAATAACTTCTGCATGCTGCTGTTCTTTTGAAACTGTATTTTTTTGTATTTCAGAATCATGTGTATATTACTTTGCTATCGAGAGTTGCAGCTCTAAATTTACAGTATGAAGCTTTTTATGCAATGAAAGATAACATACAATATTTCTCCAAAAATGTTTATTTCTTGTGAAGGCATGTAAACCATGGGAGCAACGGTCTCAGTAAAGAATCAGACGCCCTACACCTGGTACTACACAAACTCTCCATCGAAGGTAAGAGATACCACCACTCCTGTATCATTTATTTTTTTTAACTAAAGGGGATGCTCCAATCAGGTTTTTTGGGCATGTCACAAATAATTGATCACAAGAATCACCCACTGCAGATCTCAAAGTGAGAGAGGTAATGGGGATCTTCCACTGAAAGCCAGATACTTATTGTGTCACATTATTATCCCCCTGGCATAGAATGCGGGGGGATATAGGTATTGCCTCATCCATCTGCTCGTCCGTCCATCTAGGCATTGCCTCGTCCAGCTGTCCGCCTGTCTGTCTGTCCATCATAATCATTTTGTTTCCGGAGCAGAATTCGGAAACTATGCAAAATATCAGCACCAAACCCGGTACATGTATTCAATGTATAGTCTAGATGTGCCTTTTGCTACTTTGGCAATTTCGGGAATCCTACTTTTGTCGTTTCCATGGAAACAAATCTGGACTCAGTGCACATCAGACCTAGTTCGTTTCTGGAGCAGAACTCAAAAACCGTTCATTATATCTTACTGAAACTTTGCACGTGCATTACTCACATACTGAAGTAGTGCCTTTTGATATTTTCAGATTTCTGAATTTTTTTTTTTTAGTTTCCATGGAAACGAGTTAGATTTGGACTCTGTTCAGAGATGGGTTTGTTTCTGGAGCACAACTCATAAACCGTTCATTATATTTTTCTGAAACTTTGTATGTGAATTACTCACATACTGAAGTGGTGGTTTTTCATATTTTCACATTTCTGAAATTAATTTTTTTTTTTTCCTTTCCATGGAAGCGACATGGATTTGGACTCAGTCGCAGGGCTGGGTTTGTTTCCGGAGCAGAACTAAAACACTGTTCATTAATGTCCCATGTTTTTTTTTTATTGCCTTTGCCAACGTGTGCTTCATAGTCTTTGCTAGATGTTGCCAGTACATACTTCCAGATCATTCCAGAGGAAAATCACCTCAACATTCTTGTTTGAATTTCTTTGAAGGTGTAGGATTGTCATGACTCTCGCAAATAATCAGGGGCCGGGGGGATATGTCATCTTTTGATGACTCTTGTTTACTTCTGTTATATTCAAAGCCTTAGACTTAATATTGCTGCTAACACTGAGGTAAATGTTATGATTCATCGTAATGAAAGAAAAATTAAGGAGAGAATATTATTCAGGGAGGATTTTCACCGTTTTTGCTAAATCTAACTTGACTCGCCATAGAGAGGTTCATGCACAGATCTCTTCTCATCAGTTCTTCTGTCCCTGTGTCCACAGGCTACACTAAATCCCCAAACACAAACAGTGAACACCATAATTCACTGGACAGAGAAAGATATTTTGGTTCAATAGTCTAGCGGCACCCGTCAGATGTTCAGAGTGCCTTCAGTAATCTCATCCTTTACTGCTCGATTACCCTCAAGCTGTTCACGTTTAAGTTTCCATGTCAAACTATTTATTGACTGAACAGCCAAGACCAATTCATGACCAAGAATGAAAAAGAAATGATTTTAGCCTTCTGGCTAAATTTATATAATTGATATGGCATTGTAAGGATGGCAAAATAAATGCAAAAAAAATGTAACTTTCGCTGAAAGGTGAGGTTTCTGAAAGGTTTTGTTACTGCCGACAAACCGCTCCTGCCCTGTCCAGTATTTTGAGTTTGAAAGCAACAATAGCACTGAGGTTGAAGTGCAGACTGTCAGCTTTAAATTGATTTTGTTTTCATTCATAACAGATGAACTGTTTAGAATAACAGTATCAATTCCCCTCCATTTACTTGTTCATAAAGGTTCATAATGAACAATGAAGTAATCATTTGGTTGCATATATTTTTCATGCAATGACTACTTGAAGTCTGAGATGCATAAACATCATCATCAGCTGGGTATCTTCCCTAATGATGCTCTTCCCGGCTCTCTACAGTTGCTGCTTGATACAAGTTCTTTTTGCCCTCAGAAAATTGCATGTAAGCATGGATTTAAATCCAGTGATTGACTCAGCCAACACAACCAAAATAATAAAAATTCTGTCACTGTCCAATGCATTATGGTTCTAACAGTACATCCTGTTCCTCCCCTGTCCCTCCAAATTCTTTTCTTCCATCCAAAACTAACATCAACACGGCCACTGTAGCTCTTTCAGCGTTTACTCATCTATTGCACCTAACCTAAATTTCAGAGAAACGGATCTGCCAATCCAATCCCTTTTCCCCACTGCTCCATTCTTCGGAACCCCCCAGCTGACCCCAACCCCACAGCACCACCTTAATCTGTTAATCTGTCCAAGTTTCCCAACCACTACTCTCCGGGATTTAGCCATGTCCACTAAATCTCCCTTCTATTATTCTGGACACTTTTAGCATTATCTTTGCCGCCACCCCAGCCTCCAGCAGGGGGCTCCAGGCAGAGTCATCTCATCACAATATGAGTATTTTTATTACAAAAATAGGCTGACTGGCCAAAAATATGTATACGCCATCCAAATCCAGATCAGTGCGATTGAATCAACGTTTCATTTTTTGTT
Organism: Gymnothorax reevesii; assembly: GCA_029721435.1. NCBI lineage: Eukaryota > Metazoa > Chordata > Actinopteri > Anguilliformes > Muraenidae > Gymnothorax > Gymnothorax reevesii. The sequence goes on along the minus strand of CM056584.1, from coordinate 78,631,257 downwards.
TTCTTTTCTCACTGCAAGTGATTATAATATACTGAGTACAAATGAAAACACACCACTCATGAAATCTGGAATAGCTCCACGGATTGATATGTGAAGTATATACGTATGATTCATTTGAGATAATGAATGATTTAAGAAGACATGTAAACATCATTCAATTTCATTCACGATGCACGATGCGCGAGAGGGGTTTAACTGGTGTAGGGGTCAAACAGGAAAGTCAATAACGGGTGTGACCGCCATTTGCATTGGCACATGCGGTGAATCGTCGTCACATGGAGTTGATCAGTCTCTGGATAGTGTTCTGAGGGATATCATTCCACTCCTGAACAAGGGCAACCTCAAGTTCTCGGATGTTGTCCATCTGGCGTCGACGTGAAAGACGTCGTCCAATTTCATCCCATAAGTGCTCGATAGGGGAGAGGTCGGGTGACAGAGCTGGCCACTGAAGCACGGGGATGTTCTGCTGTGCAAGGTAGTGCATGGACACCCTTGCAGTGTGTGCCCTAGCTTTGTCCTGGAGGAACGTGTGGACATCGTGGTGTTGGTTGAAGAACGGCACAACATGGTTCTGCAGCACCTGGTCCCGGTAGTAGACCCGGTAGTTTCACCCTTCCTCTGCAGATGTGGAGAGGGGTTCTGTGACGGTAGCTTATTCCACCCCACACCATAACACTGCCACCACCCCAACGGTCCGTTTGAACGACACAATCGGCGTTATAACGTTCACCACGTCTCCACCAAACACGTATACGGCCATCTGCGTTCCTTAAGTGAAATCGTGACTCGTCAGAAAAGATGACACCGTGCCATTGTCGTAGTCGCCAATTCTGGTGCCTGTTTGCCCACTGTAGACGCTGGTTTCGGTGACGATCCGTCAATATGGGGCCGAAATAAGGACGTCGTGCACGCAGGCCTGCAGCTGGCAGACGGTCCCGTACGGTGTTGGGGTGAATGAATCCACGTCGTTCTTTGAGCTTTAGCAGCCGTTCTTGTTGCTGGTAGTGTTCGGTCTCAGACATGATCCCGTGCAATCTGACGGTCCTGACGTGCCGTTGTCGCACGTTGTTGACCCGGTCGAGGACGGTCCCGAGTGCTCCCCGTTTGCAGAAACCTTTGATGGAGTCTTGCGATCGTTGTGTGTGCGCAGTGTAGTCCTCTGGCAATTTCCCTGGTGCTGGTGCCATTTTGAAGCATGCCTATGGCACGTTCCCCTTCAGGGGCTGTAAGTCGCAGCATAGTGTCGACGTTTCACAAGTGTCAGTGAAGAAGTGAAATTTTATTCGGATTCACATGCTTTTAAAGGCAATGTGTGCACAAATTTAGAGTGAAATTCATTTTTCCCGTGCTGTGCCTGCAAGATATTGCGTTTTTGCAGAAAATTACCTAGCGTTACTGTTAACTTGAAATTCTCGCATTTCTTGCACCTGGCATGTCGGGTGACGTCACTGCAGTGTTGTTGTTGTATAAAAATTATATTGAATTTCATTTGAACTTAAATATTGACTTTTTCAAGTGGTGCGTTTTCATTTGTACTCAGTAAAAGCAAGTATGTGCTTCACTGCACTCTCCATTTGTAAATTTTTAAATCTTCGGGCTTCCCCATGAGATCATGGGAGATCACGTCAGGTGGAGCGCTGCTCCCACTGGCATGATAATCTTAATAATATCCTGTCGTGTGAAATGTGAAATTTTCAAATCCTGTAGTGTGTACCTGTTGAAGATTAGACAGCAGATTATCTGTGAAGATTCTCCTTATGGGTGTAATGCTACCAGATTTCAAAATCGGTTAGGATTTTAAAAATCGTGTAGTCTGAACCCTGCCTTTGATATTAAATGAGTGCACTGTTTAAAAGGTGAGAGAGTGAGACACTTGGATATGTGTGGATGTGCATGCAAGTCACATGACAATCATTTGTCAATTTCTTTAGGGGTATAATCCAGTCTATCCATGGCAAACAAAAGAGTATAAAGAAGAAAGACTAATCCATCGCTACATCTACATAAAGTATGGAAATCATGCTTCGCATACCTTCCATTGTGAGTTCAACACTCACAAAGGCAATGGTTACACAACATTTTCCCTGCGAGAGAGCTTCGACCGCTCAGTGATTGAGCTGCGCTGTGACACAGAGGGTACTTTCAGAACATGTCCGAACTATGGTAAGTCTGCTTTAGTTCATACTCACCCCTTAATCATTCTTTGATATGTACATACAGTACAAAAGATATGTAAGTACTGTCAACACAGTGTCATTTCCCCATGACACTGTCCACATGGCTTGTGATTTATATTACAATTGACACCTGCTGCTACTCCTCAGAATGGTATAAATTCTATGGAAACTGACACTTACAGTTAGGCAGTGGTAACATAAAGCTTAACATTAGCAATAATAATCAGATAAATAGCATAATAATTTGATAAAACTTGCCTGCTTCATTATATAACGCCCCTAGCTTTACTTGCTTGTAGTCTTATTTCTTTCTATGAACTGACTACATGTTCACGCTTTCAAAATACTAAACGCATCAAGGTATCAGGAAAAGATTTGGCATGACTTTCACACATAAAATCAAGGACGGAATTCAAATAAGATGCATTTTTATTTTGTGATTGTGCGCCAGGTCATGTGATGAATGTCATATGGAGTGTATGGATATTCAGGGCCAAGACTTCCCCAAGGCATTTAGTCTGACGATGACTAGTTAGCTTGAAACATCATATTTATATTTTCAGGATAAGGTTACACCATTCGCTGGGAGGGAATGCACTGTGTTCATTTTGTTTTTAGCAATGTTTTTTTTCTTGGCCTGACTCCACAGCCGCCGGTAGATGGCGATATTGCCGTCTTTTACAGCTATGCAGCGGCGTGTGCTGGCCATAATTTGATCATCTATCAAATATGCACACAGTTCTGTGAAAAAGAATTTGCCCCCTTCCTATTTTAACTTCTTGCATATTTGTCACTCTTAAATGTTTAAGATCAACAAATATTTTAGATTTTTTTTTTCAACAAAAAATTTATTTTAGACAAAGATACCCCAAGTAAATACAAAATGCAGTTTTTAAAAGATGATTTAATTTATTAAGGGGAAAGAGCTCTCCAAACCAACCTAACCCTATGTGAAAAAAGGAATTGCCTCCTAAATCTAATAACTCGTTATGTCACCCTCGGCGACAACAACAGCAATCAAGCGTTTGCGATAACTGGCAATGAGTCTTTCACATTGAAGGAATTTTGACTCACTCTTCTTTGCAGAATTGTTTTAAGTCAGCCACAATGGAGAGGTTTTGAGCATGAATGACTTGTTTAAGGTCATGACACAGCATCACAATCGGATTTAAGTCCGGCCTTTGACTAGGCCTCTCCAAAACCATTTTGTTTTTTACCCCTCAGCCCTCTAAAGGCTGACGGGGTATTGCTATCCTTCGTGCGGTTGGGCGGCCGGGCGGCGGCCGGGCAGGCGTCAAAGTTTTTGGAGACGACATCGGGCTGAGGGGTATTCCGTGCATTGCACGCCTATTTTTATTTTTTTAATCCATTCAGAGGCGGACTTGGTGGTGTGTTCTGGATCATTGTCCTGCTGCATAACCCAAGCGCGCTTGAGCTTGAGGTCACAAACTGATGGTCGGACATTCTCCTTCACAATTTTCTGGTAAAGAGTAGAATCCATGGTTCCGTCAATTACAGCACGTCTTCCAGGTTCTGAAGAAGCAAAGCAGCCCCAGACCATCACACTACCACCACCATGTTTAACTGTCGGTATGATGTTCTTTTTATGAAATACTGTGTTAGTTTTACGCCAGATGTAACGGGATACATACCTTTAAAAAAATTCAACTTTTGTCTCGTCAGTCCACAGAATATTTTCCCAGAAGTCTTTGGGATCATCAAGATGGTTTTTGGCAAATGTAAGACGAGGCTTTGTGTTCGTTTTTGTCCGCAGTGGTTTTTGCCTCGGAGCTCTCCTATGGATGCCATTTTTGCCCAGTCTCTTTCTTATTGTTGAATCATGAACACTGATCTTAACTGAGGCAAGTGAGGCCTGCAGGTCTCCTATACTCCCTCCCGCACGTATACAAAAACACCACAGCAAGACGTACAACAGGAATGGCAGTATTCTGTACAATGGCAGCACCATTACATTGACATAGCACATCTAAAAATGGGGGTAGAAAGAAAGTGTGGTTCGAAAGACCCAAAGAAAGTGTTATGGCCCCAATTTGTTATTACATTTATAACACAACAGCAACAGCAAGGGATGACAAACACAGTTTTAACAACTAAAACACATTTAATTTTTAACAAAGACAAAGACTAATAACAACCTACAACTAAAGACCAAGATTGATAAATAAGAAAAAACAGAAATAATTACAGTCCCTTTTTAGTGGGGTGGCTTGGTGATGTCCTGGATGAAGAAAATGCTCAAACACAGTCAAAGAAATCCACAAAAGAAACGTCACAGGTCTTGAACAGAATGGCAGGTCTGGTCATCTTCTTGCAATTTCTCCTACTACTTTACTGTCTCTATTCTTTTCCTTATATACTCTTTTGCAGACCCCACCCACATTTAGACCTCTTTTTTTTAATTTTCTGAGACTTGCCCCAGACATGTCCAGGACATGTCTAAACATGACTCCAGTCTGCTTAACAAAAAAAAGGTAAATACTGCCATCTAGTGGCCTATATTCACATTACACCTCCATTCCAAAAGGGAAAAATTTTGACTCATAAAGGCAAAATTTTTCTTTTCAATACAAAATGGTTAAGTGAACACTTGTCTATATATACATATCATACAATATTCAAACACATGATATATATATACACATTCAAACTCGGGATAAGCAATCAGCAATTACATTGTCTGTACCCTTCACATGCTTAATTTCCAAGTCAAACTCCTGTAAAATCAAACTCCAATTCAACAATCTCCGATTCTTGTTTTTCATCTTACTCAAAAACATTAACGGATTGTGATCAGTGTACACAATCATTGGCTTTTGTCCTGTACAAACATAAACCTCAAAGTGTTGTAAAGAAAGGACCAGAGCCAACAGTTCCTTCTCTATTGTGGAATAGTTCCTTTGGTGGCGATTGAACTTCCTGGAGAAGTATGCCACGGGATGCTCAATGTCATCAGAGTCACTTCTCTGTAGGAGCACAGATCCACAAGCTTGGTCACTAGCATCGACCGCGATGGAGAACGGTTTGTTGAAGTCAGGAGATTTGAGCACGGGGAAGTGACACAGCAGAGACTTCAGGTGATCGAAGGCTCTCTGGCATGCATCATCCCAGGTGAACTTTACGCCTTTCTTCAGTTGGTTAGTTAGACTGAGAGCAATCTCAGCAAAGTTCTTGCAGAACTTGCGGTAGTACCCGATCATTCCAAGGAAGCGGCGCAAAGCTTTTTTGTTGTCAGGAACTGGAAAGTCCATGATGGCTTGGACTTTAGCATTTATGGGTGCCACCTTACCCTGGCCTATGACGTAGCCAAGATAGGTGACAGTAGCACAACCAAAGTCACTCTTGCTCAGGTTAACAGTCAGGTTAGCCTGGGTCAGGCGCTGGAACAACGTCTCTACATCTTTTAGATGTTCTTCCCAGGAGTCACTCCATGTGATCAGGTCATCGATGTATGCACCCGTGTGTGGCAATCCGGCGATTGTAGACTGTATCATCCTTTGGAACGTGGCTGGGGCATTTTTCATGCCAAAGGGTAGGACTTCATACTGGTACAATCCAGATGGTGTGGCAAAAGCAGAGATGCTCTTGGCTCTCTCAGTTAAAGGCACACACCAATAACCCTTCAATAAATCAATCTTGGTCAGAAACTTTGCTTGCCCTACACTATCAATACAATCATCAATCCTAGGTATTGGAAACACATCAGTTCTAGTTACAGCATTGACTTTGCGATAATCTGTACAGAATCTAGTACTTCCATCAGGTTTTGGAACTAGCACACAGGGTGAACTCCAATCGGAGTTGGAGGGTCTGATAATATCATGTTTTAACATGTACTCAACCTCTTTCTCAGCAATCTTTCTCTTTTCAGGATTCATCCGGTATGGATGCTGTTTTATTGGTTTGGCATCACCAACATCTACATCATGAGAGGCTATAGTAACTCTCTTTGGAACATCAGGAAATAAAACCTCATATTTCTTGATCAACCTTTCAAACTGATCTCTCTGTGAGGGTTCTAAGTGCTGGAGTTTTACATCAAGATTTTGCAACACTTCAGTGTTTGACAATTTACATGAAAGAACTTCAGCTTTAATTCTTGGTTCATCATCTTGAAACTCCCCCTCATCTTCACACGTTTCGACCATTGGAGAATCTGAAGTGACAGCTGCAACCCTAGCATTTCTGTCATGATAAGGCTTCAGCATGTTAATGTGACACAGTTGTTTTGGTTTTCTCCTATCTGGAGTCTTCACAATGTAATTGAGATCATTGAGTTTTGTCAGAATTTCATAAGGACCATGAAATCTAGCCTGCAATGGATTGGACTGCAAGGGAAACAACACAAGGACCTTGTCTCCTGGTTTAAACTCACGGCTTCTAGCCTTATGATCATACCAAGTTTTCATTTTTCCCTGACTTGATTTCAAGTTCTCTTTGGCAAGGTCACAAGCTGCACGCAATCTTTCCTTGAACTTGCTAACATAGTCTAACAGACTGATTTGCGGCTCTTCCTCTTGCCATTGTTCACTCAATAATAGCAAAGGTCCTCTCACTTCATGACCAAACACTAGCTCAAATGGACTGAATCCAGTAGACTCCTGCACTGCTTCTCTAGCTGCAAACAACAGCAAATGAACCCCTTCATCCCAGTCTTTCTCATGGTCATAACAATAAGTCCTCATCATTGTCTTGAGAGTGGAATGAAACCGCTCTAAGGCACCCTGACTTTCTGGATGATAGGCACTAGAAAGAATCTGCTTTGCACCTAGTTCAAACACAACCTGCTGAAACAATCCTGAAGTGAAATTGCTACCTTGGTCTGATTGAATTTCCCTGGGAAGGCCAAACAATGTGAAGAACTTTATCAAAGCCTTTGAGATTGTAGTTGCCTTGATGTTACGTAGAGGTATGGCCTCAGGGAATCTGGTAGATGCACACATGATTGTCAACAAGTACTGATTTCCAGATCTAGTCTTGGGTAATGGACCAACGCAATCAACAATGACCCTAGAGAATGGCTCCCCAAATGCTGGGATAGGCTGCAATGGAGCTACAGGTGGGTCTAACTGGTGTTTTCCAACTACCTGACAAGTGTGACAGGTTTTGCAAAAGTTGGAAACGTCTTTCCGAAGCCCAGGCCAAAAGAAGTGTTTCATGATCTTATCAACAGTCTTGTTAACACCAAGATGACTTCCTAAAGGTAAACTATGAGCCATTGTTAAGATCTCATTCCTATAGACCTTCGGAACAACAATTTGCCTGACCACTGCCCAATCTGCATTGGCAGGGATATCAGGAGGGCGCCACTTCCGCATCAACACACCATCCTTGAGATAATACCCAACTGGAACTGCGTCTATTTCTTTATCAGGAAGGGCTCTCCTCTTTAGTGCACAAATTTCAGGATCATTAGTTTGCTCCTCAATCAACCGCTTTCTGGACAGAGACAAGTCTCCAGACACATCAGAATCACCAGACCCATCCGGCTGGCTGAATAGAGAACTGATAAAAGTATCTGATAAGTCCTCAAACGGAGAAACCATAATAGGCCAATCAGAGTCATGAGGCGAACCACCTGAGTCCTGACTATTCAATGTACTGGACGGCACCACAACATCATCTTCTTTAGCCTTCTTGGCCATAGCACGAGTCACTGCGCAAGAAGGATACAGAGATGGGTCCTCATCCCCATTTTCAGTGCTCGGCTGTGAAGTAAGATGTACAGGGGGAACTACTTTGCCCCCAGCCAGGTCATTGCCTAGCAACAGAGAAACACCCTTTATAGGTAGACTTGACATAAGTCCCACCTTTACCTGTCCTGTAACTAAATCTGACTTCAAGAATATAGAGCGCAGGGGTACAGATACAGTCCTCCCTTCAATACCTTGTACAAGTATGAAATCCCCTGAAGCGGTCTCATCACGTAACTCCAAGGAGTCCATCAACAAAAGTGACTGAGAAGCTCCGGTATCCCTTAGGATATATATGGGGACAGGAGTAGTATGCTCATTCAGAGCCACAAATCCCTCTGACACAAATGGAAGAAATTCCTCCCTCACAAAGTCAGCTGTATCAGGCTTTTTAGCCCCACATGAAGCAGGCAATTTAGCAGATTGGTTATCTACTACAGGGGTTTCTAACCTTGTTTTCACAAAGGCATTTGGTTTGGTATCCTTTTCTTTTTCTTTCTTAGCTTTAAGGAACCAACAGTTAGTTTTAACATGACCAGATTTCTTGCAATAACTGCAAACTAGACCACTTTTGTCACTGTCAGCTTTCACACTTCGATCAGACCTGTTACTGGATTTCTGAGCACCATCACCAGATTTGTCTTTGTCTTTGGGTGAGGAATCTTGGGTATCACCGTAACCCTTTTTCTGAAATTGGGACCATTTATTGTTACTGCTAGACTGAAATTTGGACTTATGAGTGAGAACATATTCATCTGCAAATTTGGCAGCTGATTGCAAGTTCAGTGCTTGCTTCTCATTAAGGTAGGTCTTAACAACATCCTTAACACAGTTCTTGAATTCTTCAACTAACACCATCTCTTTTAGTGAGTTGAAATCATCCTTGACCTCCATAGAAGTACACCAGCGCTCAAAGCAAACCTGCTTCTCATTAGCAAATTCAACATAAGTCTGATTTTCAGATTTCTTCAGACCTCTGAATTTCTGTCGGTAAGCCTCTGGAACCAACTCATAAGCTCTCAAAATAACCTTTTTGACAACCTCATAATCAGAGGAATCATCTGCAGACAAAGCCGAATAGGCTTGTTGAGCTTTACCCTTGAGGACAGTTTGCAACATCAGAGGCCAGTGTTCCTTTGGCCACTGGCAACTCTTTGCTACCTTTTCAAAACACTGGAAATAGTTGTCAACATCCTTTTCCGAAAATGGAGGCACCAGTTTTACCTCCTGGCTAGCCCAAAATTTATTTTCAGTTTGAATTTTTATTTTTAGTTGCTCCATTTGGAGTCTTTCTTCTCTATCGAATTTCTCTAATTCAAAATCTCTCTGTCTTGCAAATTTTTCTAACTCAAATTCTCTTTGTTTTTCTTCTCTTGCTAATTTTTCTAACTCAAACTGCCTTTGTTTTTCTTTTTTTTCTGCCCTCTCAAATTCTCTTTGTTTTTCTTTTTCCTCCCTTTCTTTTTCTCTTTCCTCCCTTTCAATCTCTAGCATTTTTAATTTAAGTTCCATTTCTATATTTGGATTTTCCACTGGAAACTGTTCCAGATCTCCTGGTGCAAACACATTTTCATCAATGTAATATTCAACTATCTCTCTAGCCAGTCTTGCTTTTCGCATGGCTGGTTTTACCTCTGTCAGCTCCAACTGTCTGCAAATTTCTAGCAGTTCTGTCTTTTTAAAAGACTTCAAAACCCCTACGGTTGGTGATGCCAAGAAATCATCCATTGCTGTTGTCAATATATATCTAGGAAAATTCACAAAAACAATTTCACAATTTGGAATGTTAGATTTTCAATAAATTACTCACACAATGGTCTATCCCGGACCTTGAGCCCCCAATTTGTTATGGCCCCAATTTGTTATTACATTTATAACACAACAGCAACAGCAAGGGATGACAAACACAGTTTTAACAACTAAAACACATTTAATTTTTAACAAAGACAAAGACTAATAACAACCTACAACTAAAGACCAAGATTGATAAATAAGAAAAAAACAGAAATAATTACAGTCCCTTTTTAGTGGGGTGGCTTGGTGATGTCCTGGATGAAGAAAATGCTCAAACACAGTCAAAGAAATCCACAAAAGAAACGTCACAGGTCTTGAACAGAATGGCAGGTCTGGTCATCTTCTTGCAATTTCTCCTACTACTTTACTGTCTCTATTCTTTTCCTTATATACTCTTTTGCAGACCCCACCCACATTTAGACCTCTTTTTTTTAATTTTCTGAGACTTGCCCCAGACATGTCCAGGACATGTCTAAACATGACTCCAGTCTGCTTAACAAAAAAAAGGTAAATACTGCCATCTAGTGGCCTATATTCACATTACAAAAGAGATACACTCAAACGGTTGCTTAAATAGTCTCTCAGGTAACCGTCTTTGGCATTCTCACTTTTTCACCTGCCACGTCGTTTGATCTGGAACACCATTGTTCACTGCTGCAGAAGCTCCCCACTATGGAGACTGTGCAAACCATATTTTTTAACGTCTGTCACAAATTGTTTGAATGTTTCTACAAAAGTCTCTCTTTAAAAGGTGTATAGGTCAGAGGGCAGCATTTCTGAGAGTGTAGCCAGTTTTGGTTTTGGATAGATTCCTGAAAACAAACTTGTCTGAGTCTGGTAAAATATTGGCAGCAGATAAATACTTCAGTTGGCAAGATACTGGACACAACTTAGAATTTTTTTAGCCTTTGGCAATCCATGAGTCATCTCTGTGAACATCAGTCTTTGACTGCTGTATGAAAATCATCATGTGGGTATCGTACCATACAATGTCTGATCTACATATATGTAGCAGTTCAGCCAATCTCAGAAAACCTGAATATGTTGATAAACACATAGATATAATTCTCAAACTGTCTAAAGAGGGTTGACACATTTTAGAATCATCCACTAACCAATAACTTAATTGTAATTGGCTCTTTTTTACATGTTGATTTTGCCAATTTCCATTTAGTAGCCTCCATTCTTAACTAGGCTGCTCACTGGCTAGACTCTCAATACCAACACTCACATGTGCATGCCTTAGACTGCAGAGGGCTGTTTGCACCGCAAAGGACTCACTCTGTTGTGCTATAGATAACAGAAATACCAGACAATGCAATGGTGAAATTGGCAACTTAATACTCAGAACACGAAACTGCCCGCCGTTTCCGTGCTGCATTACCGTAACAATTTTTCCTGGTTGTAGAATCGGCTCTACAATGCAGGTAAACCAGCTGCCATCTCAAGACACCTTTCTGGCATCTCGCCCAACTCGTCTTTATATGTGTAGGAAAACCTATCTGTGAACAAAACAAAAGCAATTGGCATCTAAAATCAACTTGAAGGGCGAGCATATTAAAATGCAAGTCTTCCTCCCCAAACAAACCACCACTCACTCTTGATGCTAAATAGCATTCTCTAGACCTGGACAGGAGCATTCACCTTTTAATTTGTGGGATATTCACCTCGAACAGTCAACAGAGGCCAAAAACATGAAGATTGCCACTCTGGTACCACGAGAGTGCCTCTCGCACCACACTCATACATGTGTCTGATTGTTCTCAGTATGAGACAAACAGGGGGGACAAACCAGTTCACACCTGTCCATTCAACAGTGAAACAGTCAACAGCCTCACAACCTGGATTGTAAAATCTGGAGTTGAAGCGTACAAGCTTACTATTGTAGTAACATGCAAATCTATCCACATCATGTGGACTCCATTTGGCATTGATCTGCTGAAACACGTTCATGGCAATACCCCAATCGTCATAATCCGTGATCTTAATCAACATATCTGCTACCTGGTCCTCTGCACGGGGTATCCACTGTATGCTAAGCGACACATGATGCAATAAACACAATTCAAATGTATTCATGGCCACCTCTTGTAGGTGTGGCTTCACGCTGCCTTTCTCAGCAATAGAGACCACGTTCTGGTTATCAGTAAATCACGTGATTCTTTGGGACCTCAAGGACGCAACAAAACTTTCGAACACCAGATAAACCGCCTCAAGCTCTCTCCAAGTAGAACTTCACCTGCATTCCTCTGTAGACCACTGATCATATGACAGCGGAATTCAGCTCCAGATAATACCCACCACACCGTGTGTCGCTCGCATCATTGTAAACACATTTAGAGCTAAGCGATTTCTGAGTCAATACCTTGCCATTCAAACGTCTTACGTTACCTTTCCAGAAACGCAACTGATGTAAACTTTGATCTGATAACTGCGTACTGCTGTACCAAGAGGTCGAGCATAAAATGTCTAAAGTCAGAGATTGAGTCCTCAGCTGACATAGTGGACCTAACACGAACTTCATAGCCACAATTTGCCCCACTATACTGGCTATACTCTTGACACAATACAGACCAGACGTGTTATCCAACAACACCTGCACACAGTTAAGAAACTTGACTACCTTCCTCTCAGGCACTGATATTGTCATTGTAGTAGTATCTTTACCTAACCGCTCTATGCTTTGTGACAGATACCACAAGCACTACTCTACCTTTGGGACAGAACCAGATTTGATCAAATCAGCCTTCACACTCACACTAAGTGACAATGCCCTGATTTCAGAACAGGCTGATATAATACCATCATCAAGAAACGTAACCATTTTTGTTCCTTCATAAAACCACTTTTTCACTGACTGACGTGTGACCTTGGTATACACATAGGGCGCCAAGCTTAAACCAAACGCCAAAACTTCAAATTTATAATAGCATCGTTTTCCTGACACATTTAACCATGAAAAACCAAGAAATTCAATGTGCGGTTCAAAGACATCAGTGCGATGATACGCCGAATGAATGTCAAATTTGATCAACCAGTCACTCATACTGATATATTCGAGCGCACATTTCCAGTCCTCGTACTTCAATGACTGTTCATAAACATACTTGTTAACAATGGACAAATCCAAATATCAAACATTTCTTTCCTGATGATTGAACAGATGTGGAGCACGTTTACATTCAACTACAAGTCTCTTATTGCATAACTCGGAAATTGCACTCGTCGCAAAATCAGAATGATTCAACGCCCATTTGTTGTTCTGTAACTCCATTCTTGGAGGAACTGAAAAGAAGGAATTTTATACCCATCTTAAATCAAATCCATAACAAAATCGGAAGCATCGATATCACGCCAAAATGATAAACAAGATTTCAAACGACCTCTAACCATAATTTTAGCTATGCCCTGTTCAGATTGATAATAATCATCAGTGAGGACAGTTTCATCAACATTAGATGGATGGAGAGAATGATCGGAACACTTAACTGACAAATGTGACTCATCTTCATTGCTGCGATGTGGCACTCATTGATGATCTGTTGAACTGGCTGACGTGGCCATGAGGACATTCTTGCCTGAAGTGGGTGAACTCGCCACAACTGCAACAGGCCCCTCTACCAGGACCTGAGTTAGGGAAACTCAGTTAAAGAAGCTCAGTTCTGAGTTAAAGTTGAACTGAATTTTGTTCCCTTCCTTTTTCCATGAAAACTCTTTGTCTGCTTTCAATTTCTTAATGTCTCTGGAAGTCTGACTGAATTCATCCCGCAAATCAGCAATTTTCTCATCCATGGTATTTTCAAGATCTTTGCGATTAAAATCCAGCTTTTCCATGATGGCATCAATTTTTACAGCAAAAACCGGATCCACGCTGAAGACAAAGCAAACCCAATGTACAGGTACTGCCCGACAGCCGAGAGAATCAAAAACGGAAAACTCCCACCCTTATATACCCCACTGGGCCCCCCTAGTGGCCACCAATTACCTCCCTTGATACTTGCTCACCGATAGGAGAAAGTAGTTTCACTCCAATTCATACTTCAGGGAGGGAAACAATTTTTCTTTAGATGTTGTTCTGGGTTCTTTTGTCATCAGGATGAGTCATCAATGCGCTCTTGGAGTAATTTTGGTAAGCTGGGCTCTCCTGGGAAGGTTCAGCACAAGTTTTCTCTATTTGCGGATAATGGCTCTGACCTTGGTTCGCTGGGTTCCCAAAGCCTTAGAAATGGCTTCGTAACCCTTTGCAGACTGATAGATGTCAATGACTTTGTTTCTCATCTGTTCTTGAATTTCTTCAGATCGTAGCACAATGTGATACTTTGCGAGATCTTTTAGCCTTCATCACTGTGTCTTCATCTCTGTGTCAGACAGGTTCTATTCAAGTGATTTCTTGATTCAACAGGTCTGACAGTAATCAGGCCTGGGTATGGCTAGTGACGTTGGACTAAAAAAAATGTGGCAATCACAGTTAATTCATGATTTCACAAGGGTGTGGGGGGGGACAGTTACTTTTTCACATGGTAGGTAGGTTTGGGTAGCTTTTTTCCCTTATTACATGAAATCATCATTTAAAAACTGCATTTTGTATTTACTCGGGTTGTCTTTGTCTAATATTAAAATTTGTTTGATGATCTGAAACATTTTAGTGTGACAAACATGCAAAAAAATAAGCAAATCCTTTTTTTTTACAGCACTGTATATATACAAAAACTTTTGGTCACACTTTACTTGAAGGTATCGTCATAATAGGGACATGAGACAGTCATGAACATGTCATAAACATCATGTCAATGTCATAAACGTTGTCATTAAGTGCCATTTGGTTTTGGAGATGATAACTTGACATTGTTTGGGTTGTCTTGATTATGAAAACTTAAGAGTGACATGACACTGTCATAATTGTTACATGATACATGTAACAGTTATGGCAGTGTCATGTCAGTCTTATAACGGTACCTTCAAGTAAAGTGTAACCAAACTTTTTTACAGCACTGTGTGTGTGTATATATACTTATGTAAGTATGTATGTATGTATCTATGTATTGTGGGGTCACCCTCATGGTACGCATAACATACTTACCCACGTGGTGGTTTCATCATCAGCTTGTTTATTACACTGGCATAGTCATCTTCAAAGGTCATTTTTCGATGTACCCAGTGTTTAGCTTTTTACAACCTAATTAAATAATTCAGTGGGGTTAATTTTGAAATTTTGTTTTTGTTTTTTTTTCAGAGGCATGTTTTTTTGGATTAATTATTTCTAAGGGATGTCTCTCAACTTGCCTCCCATGAAATTTTCCCTTCATTTCTTGACTTAAGGCTGGACGATCCAGCCTCCCTCCACTTCGTATGCATATATATCTCTATCTTTGTGAAGTATTCAGCGATACCAAACAGGTTTCTCTTTACTAGAATTTCTGTAAAAAGACAAACTTCATAATAAGGGAGATGAAGCCATTGCCATTGCTGGAGTGGGAGCAGGATAGTGACCCCCAAACTATGGCTACTAGAAGAGTCCAGTTCATCTTTTCCCATTGGCTTGAAGATACATAATGTGTCTTGAGATTTTGGGGATGTAAACCCAGGTTGTAATACGATGACATTCTAACCATGGTAACTGCAATAGGACAAAAAAGATCAGGAATCGCGCATAAAAATAATCTTCAATTTCATCTGGCGGTAACCATCATTGATGACATTAAAAATTGTTATCGATAAAAGGGTAATTATGTCACAGGAATTCATAACTCACGACATGCATGGAAAATATGAATATATTTCAAAAAAATTCTGTTATTACAAGTATTCAAAAAAAATCTAGAAATCCCAAATTTTGCATTGTTCTGCCAATTGATGAGAACGTTAACCCCTTAACACAGAAGCCAAATCTGGCTATTTATGTGTTATCTTAGCTAAGGCTTTATAATTCAAAATTGCAGCTTCGCAGAGAGGAAGGGGATGGCTCAACTGAGTCAGGACACTCGAAGCATTTAAAATTTCATCATATTTCAATTAATTTTCATGATATTGGTTGAGAAAAAGAGCAGCAAACATTTATCTTCATGAAAACTCAGCAGTGAAGTTGAAAAAAATAATACTGAGAATTGAAAAATGGCTGGGGGTTAAAACTATACATTTCCGGGATTATAAGCAACTTGACCACAAGTATAATTCATCGGAGCATTGCATGACAAATCACCTACTCTCTACCAGCCAAATAATACAGCTCTCCTGGTGGCTCCCCAAAGTCTCACATGTCTGAAAATGGTGCACAGTCAAATCATAAAATAATCATATATTTAACACAAATCATCTTTTGACGCATGAAATTCAATATGAACTAATGATTTTCTGGTTGAATTTCACATGAGTTAATCAGTACAGGTGCAATTGGGCATCTGTGTTCACCAGTAACCTCTCCAAACACAAAACATGCCTTTTCTCCGTGATAAAGTTTTGAATTTTGTCTATTTTTCTTCAGAGCCCCAAAAGCCAGCACACATGTGAAGGATTTTCTCTGTTCAAGTCATAATAAGAGAGTCTTAGAGCTGGTTAAAAGAAAATGATCAACAGTTTATTGCAATATAATTCTGCAGAATGAGAGAGCGAAAAGGGACTCTGTGTGTACAGCTGTCTGAGGTTGGTCTCTGAACAATTGAAGCACCTATTACTAAAACCCCATAAGTCACACTTGACTTGACTTGACTTGTGGGGTTTTAGTAATCAGTGCTTCAATTTTCACAGGCAATTCTTATACCCTTCTAGCAAGGCATTCCTTCAATCGATCAATGACAAAATTACCCAAACATGTCATTCTTTGGAAACATCTTCCCTTGGGATGCCCTAGGAGGCACAACGTGTGCTTAGCGGCTCAATCTCAAAGCCTGGTACAGACAAAAACAACTCTGTTATTTTTATTTATTTTTTCCTTTTTATTTCGGCATGATTGTAGAATCATTTCATGACAATTTCAACACAACACAACATGTATCATGACCGAAAGGGTCACGGGGGAAGCGAAATCGCTTATCAGAGTCCCGCCCCCAGCTTCCAGAAAAACAGTTTGATGAAGGTTAAGATATCATAAGGATTATAAATCACAGCAGAGCTCATGTCCATGTGCGCTACGTTTTAAACGTCAGAAAGTAAGATCGTGAAATTTATGGATATCATGAAAATTATGGATTAGCAATTAGGTGAGTGTTCATATAACTTAGATTCAAATGTCACTCTTGATCCAAAGCGACATTGTCCCGAAACCCCATTCTTGATCATTTGGTTTGTTCCGGCTAATTTGGAGTAGATGAGAGGGAGCAATAATAGATTATCCATGCCTTCCCAGATTTTCTTTATCCTTTGGTCAATCAAATGCAATCCAAACCCCAATGATAGCAGACCCGCTATCATGAATCCAGTTAGATAGACATCCTCTACATCCTCATCCTACATTATCTTGCTAAGTTGGTACATTTCCCAGACATGAGTCATACCCAGGTGCTCAGACCCTTCAAATCAGTGCTATCCCACAGACAGTTTTCTTACAGCCTAATGCTGAGTACAAAATAAGCAGTTACATTCTAAACAAGTGTGTGTGTGTGTGTGTGTATATATATATATATATATATATATATATATGTAAGGGATAATTAACGAGAAGGTGTGCATTCCACGGTTTTAATGCACGACGCAGAGGCAAATAACCATCAGACACGAAGCGGAGTGTGGTTGCCACCGTGAAGTGCCTTAAAACTGTGGAATGCTCACCATCAAGTTGATTATCCCGCTTATACTATGGTCATTTGCTAGCAATATCAAATCATAGCATTCAGAAATTGCCTTCTCATACCCAATACTATAGGCCAAGCTAAATTGAACAAGCTATCTTCGTTCATCTTACGTTCATGGAGAAAGATTTGTTTTGCACACGCTTACATCTGTTTACCAGCTGATGATTTGATAACGGATTCCAGCTGGAATGGAGAATATGCATAACGCAACATTATGCGCAATTATGCAAACTGTAGCTAACTTGCTACCCACAATTACAATGAACTCATGACGGTTTCCGCAGTCAGTGAGCTGAAGTCAGTCTGCTGGCATAGCACGTAGCAAAAAACTGTTAGCAGTTGCTGATACATGAAGTGGACACATTGCCTTCCTTTGTAACCGGACACAATTACAATCGTTTAATGAATAAAGCCCGATTACTTTGCTGCTGTAATATTTACGGTCATCATCGCTTGAGTACGAGTCAGCGAGCTGAAATCAATCTGCTGGCACAGCACGTAGCTAGCTAGCGAACTGTCAGCAGTTGCTGGTACATTAAGTGGACACTTTAGCTTCCTTTGTAACCGTACACGATTACAATCATTCAATGAATAAAGCCTGATAACTTCGCTGCTATAATATTTCCGGTCATTATCACTTGAGTACCTATAGTTAACCGCCCCGCAGGACGCAACTTATATGACGCCGCCAAATTTACAGGAGATAAATGAACAGCTAGGTTTCTGTTGTACCCATCCGAATACCAGGTCTATCGTTGCTAGGGTTTCAAGTTGGCTAGTGGATGAATTTCGAATGGTGAAACTACCGTAGCCGAACTGCCTGTGCAATTCTACAGTTTTAATGCATACCTGCCAGCGAATCAGAAAAAAGTATTTACCCCAGACCATGGTGTATATATATATATATATATATATATATATATCGCCCTCAATAATTATTGGCACCCCTGGTTAAGATGTGTAAAAAGGCTTAAAATAAATTAAATTTTTATTGCAGAAGCTTACTCTCACACTGCAAATTGTAGAAAAATATAAGCTTCAACTCAAGTGAATTTTAAGGGGGAAAAAAATCCCTGACTAAGAAATAATTATTTTTTATAAAATCATCTGTTCCGCTATTATTGGCACCCCTAACAATTCCCAGAAATTAAATGTAATTGAAGTATTTCCGTCATTTCTACAGTAGTTTACGAAGTTGATCAGAGTATCTAGGAACATTTAATTAGTAATTCATCACTTCCTGTTTCCCTGGGGTATAAATATGACGTGACACAGAGGCCATTTCTCTTATCCACTCTTCAACATGGGAAAGACAAAGGAACACACCATTCAAGTAAGGCAGATGTATGTCGACCTTCACAAGTCAGGCAATGGCTGCAAGAAAATAGCCACTGACCTGCACCTGCCCATATCTACTGTCAGAGGAATCATTAAGAAGTTTAAAACAACTGGAACAGTGGTAAACAAGCCTGGACGAGGATGCAAGGTTATTTTGCCACCATGCACAGTGAGGAGGATGGTAAGAGAAATAAAAAGTTCTCCAAAGCTCACTGTTAAAGAATTGCAACAAATGGTAGCATCTTGGGGTCACAAAGTCTCCAAAACAACCATCAGGCGCTGTCTACATGCCGACAAGCTGTTTGGGAGGCATGCACGGAAAAAAACTTTTCTCACTCACAATCATAAACACAAACTTGTGGAGTTTGCTAAGCGGTACTGGGACTTCAACAGGAACTGGTTGGTGTGATTTGGTCAGATGAGACCAAGATAGAGCTTTTTGGCAACAAACACTCTAAGTGGGTCTGGCGGAACACAAAAGATGAGTATGCAGAAAAGCACCTCATGCCCACTGTGAAGTATGGGGGAGGATCTGTGATGCTGTGGGCCTGTTTCTCTTCCAGAGCCCCTGGGAACCTTGTTAGGGTGCATGGCATCATGAACGCTTTGAAATACCAGGACATTTTAAATCAAAATCTGGTGGCCTCTTCCCAAAAGCTGAAGATGGGTCGTCACTGGGTCTTTCAGCAAGATAATTACCCTAAACATGTGGCCAAATCTACACAGAAATGGTTCACCAGACACAGAATCAAGCTCCTCCCATGGCCATCTCAGTCTCAAGACCTCAACCCCATTGAAAACCTGTGGAGTGAGCTGAAGAGGAGAGTGCAGAGGAGAGGACCCAGATCGCTGGATGATTTAGAGAGATTGTGAAAAGTGGAATCGTCAAAGACCCCTTTTTCTGTATTCTCCCATCTTGTGAAACATTGTAGGAGAAGATGAGGTGCTGTCTTTTTGGCAAAAGAGGGTTGTAAAAAGTATTAACATCAGGGGTGCTAATAATTGTGGAACACATGATTTGATGTAAAAGAACTATTTCTTAATGTGGGATTTTTTTTCCCACTGAATAAATACACTTGAATTAAAGGTTGGATTTTCCTCTTTTTTTCATTGTGGTCCTATATTATTTAGAAAAAAAACTGAATTTATTAGAAGATTAAGAACACCTCTAAACCAGGGGTACCAATAATTATGGAGGGCGCAGTGTATTTATAAAGCAGTAAAAATATAATGTAACAAAATCAAAAGTGCTCTGAAAACGACAAGGAATTTTAAAACCAGAACAGTGACAACAAAAATTCCTTCATAATTAAGGTCCTAATTAAAGGACCTGCTTATTTAACAGTCAGAACATTCACCCTGCAATGAAAAGCCAGCAGTTCCCACTCCCGAGCTCACAACCCGAATAAAAACTTTCCACACCTTATAAGGAACAAGTATAACTCACTCAGTAACTAACTGAGTAATATCTGAAATATACCAAATTTAAACAAAACGGACATTCCATTACCAGGAAAATCAGGCTATATTCAACCTAGATTGAACAGAATGTTGCATTGAACATACCAGGTCTACCGAAGTGCTTGAGCTGTTTGCATATTAAAATGACTCATAACCTCGGCATTCAATTTAGTTGAATTCGGCATAAATTCCTAATTGAGCAAAATGTGACCTCAGTAGCAGTGTTACCTTTCTTCATTGAATCCCTCCTCCAGAGACCGATGTGTCCAGCAGAAGGAACCCTCCAGTCCTGTTTCATTCAAAATAATTCCTATTGACCATGTCCTTACCTCATTTAAATCCTGTAAATGTAACAGAACACTTCAGGCCGGTTTAGGGAGTCTTTTTTCTTTAAATCGCGTCATTTTCAGCTGCGCAATCGTGCTCAACCTTAAGAGAATACAACCTACTTTGCTGTTATGCAATGCTTATATACTCTTTTGATTGCCTAATGAGTGTCTTTCAGTTATTGTGGAAAGTGTATGCACTCTGGTGTTGGATAAGAAAGAAGCAAATCAAGACATCATTACTGGGGAAGCTTCACGTGGGTGTGAACTATAAGTCTGCAGTTATGCAGATGAGCCTCAGTAAATAATTGAGTGATAGGCTGTCAACATGAGTACTTCAAAGGATATAAGGGAGTGCTGAAATTGTTAAGAGTAATCTACGCATAAATGCACGGTAGGAAACTGCATGTTTTTGATATGTGATGGCTATAATTGATCGTAGAATGACAGTATCAATACCATGTTGAATTTTTCCTTCTTAACTACTCATTGGGATACCATTGGCTCACTATAGCTGAAGCGGTTGCTACAGAAGACAACAATTTTTCCTGTCGAAGAGATAATTTTTTTGAACTGCTGGATATGTGAGGTACTGTTCAGGAACCACTCGCGAGAGACAGCAATCCAAAAAAACGTATGCCTTTATTGGAGTCCGAGTCAAAGCCAGAAAACACAGGAATTGCCAAGCCTTAATACGAAATCCAAAAACAGTATCGACTAGACAGGCCGGGGTCAGAACCAGTAAGACAGATGGGCAGAGGTACAAAAACGATCGGCAAAAAGTCGTAGACGATGGGCAAAGCCAATGGTCATACACAGGGCATCCAAACACAGAACTCGTGGTCATACAAAAATAGGTCAAAATCCAGAAAGACAAAAACAGTACAAAAAGGGCAATGGCAAGAATCAAGGTCGGACTATCCAGTAGAAGTAAAACAATAATCTATGGCATACGAGGAGCTCTGCACAAAGAAATATTGATCAACGTTCTGACAAGAGCTGTGAGTGAAAAGACTTCTAATATACACATCCGGGAGAACACATGATCAGGGAGAACAGGTGCAATCAATGGAGAAAATGATCAAGGAGAGACACATGAGGAATAAACTAATTACATGAATTTGGCTGCAGCCAAAACGCAGACAGGGATCACAAGACAAACCTCTGAACAGAACAACAGCTCCCGTCAAGGAGTACTAAAGTGTATAGTTTAAAGAAAAGGAAAGCATAAAGTATAAGTGGAGATCCACAGAAAACTGCAGCAGAGATAATTAGGGATAGGCAAGGAGGCGAAGACTAGAACAGGGCGAGTGCTGAGAGATCGTTAGTCAGTTAGTTAGTGCAACTATACAAATCCTTAGTGCTCATTAGTAAGTTAGTCGTATGTACAAGGTTAGTTGTTAGTAATCTCAGAGGAAAATAATAAACTGTTAGTATTGTTAGTAGATAGAAAAGAAGAGAGAAGCCAGTAAACGAGATCGGAAGGAAGATTGGAAACCAGAATCTAATAAATCACCCGAAGCGTGAAAACACAAGACTGAGGCAGATTGCAATGACAAAACATGAGACCAGACGGGGAAGACAAAGTGCAAAGCAAAATGGAAAACATGAATCGGAGTATGATATGGCAAAATGTAAAACATGGAAAAATAAACTAAGACTAAACATGACAAATTAAGGTAACCAATACACAATACATAATACATAATACAAAGAATAGTCAGACATTGCAAAAATACCAAAACCAAAAGAGCAGTCAAGATAATCAGGGAAGCATGGACAGGACAGAGCAGAATCACAACAGGATAGATACTATGGACAACTATATTAAACAGTGTGCACATCAGGCTTAGCTGAGGAGTTTAATTCATACAACTCCTGAAAAACAGGGGTGGGACTGAACATATTCTAAACGATATTCGAGCTTGGCTTACTTGTGAATATTCAATAACTGATCTGGGGGTGTCATCTAGTGATAGAATAGTGTAGCTGCCTGCATAAATTTGCAGCTCCATGTTCGGGGGCGGACACATCTGCACAAAGGGGTTCATCACAATGTTCTTGATTAGTTTGGGGTCTGCATGAAATTATTTTTATAATTAATAATTATAAATTATAAAAACTATAAATATTAATTTTATAATTAATTTAGATAATTATTTTATTCGAAGTTCATAGGCCAAATCAAATCATGTACTTTGTCAATATATGTGACGGGATATGCCTCACAACTACGTAAAAGAAGAAGTTGACGCTTTTTCAAATATTGATTTTCAAATATACATCATCTTGCACTTGCAAGCAATCTCGTTTCCTGGGATGCAACAAGGACATCTCTCTTGATTAGTCCACACGTTTAGTGAGAATTAACGTCTAACCATGCGGCAACATCTTAAGAATAGTTAGTTAATTCCAATAAATAAATGTAAATCTTATTTTTACACATATTAAACAAAAAAAAGTTCAACAAAAATGAATAATCAATCTTAGCTAAACTTAAATACTCATTGTACCAAGTATATAAATTTTTTAAAAATTCTACACTGTTATGAAGTAAAATTTCTATGAAAAAGGCATACTAAAATACACTAGACGCCACCAATTTTGATATATATTTCCAAATTTTTCCAGGGGAGGTCTCTGTGACCCCTCTAGTGTCAGATACCTCGCGACTGCAGTGCACCTTCAGTCTGCTGGCCTCCTACATCTGGGCTTCTGATTCATAAAGTCGACATGTATTGAGAATTCAGAAAATGGGCGAATTGTGCCTCTATGGAAACCCAATGTCTGGGAGATGATGAATAAAATATTTTGTGGACATTAACTCAAATAGGAAGGGAATAAAAGAGGCATTTTGAACACTCTTTCAACTCACGCACATCCCCAGAAAGACCGAATGAACATTTTTGATGATGTAATTTGTGGATGGCAGGGACACACGGTAAGGATGTCGAGTGCATCGACCATCGTCAGTCTGTTGTAATTTGTTCTTTTCTTGGCCTCGTTTTGTTTTACATTTCACACAAAGTTCTGAGCTGTAAAAGTCTGCCTTATTTTACCTCATGGAAACTAAAAAGTCCTAAAACCCTATTATAAAGCAGTAGTTCATATAATTATCAACATATATCTCAAGTTTTATGTACATTGGACGATTCCCTGAGTACTTAATTTGAATCCCAAACTGGGATGGTGGAACGAGTGGGCATGGCCGTATCCAGGAAACACCAAGGTCAAATAATGCGTGCTTACCAACACCCCCCCGCCCCCCCAAGCTCCAACCACTACATTGTTTTGCTGCTAATAAGACATTTACTTCCATTAACCTCTTCAGGAACACATTGAGTTCATACAGTTGGACTGTAGAAATGGACTAATGTGTTGCATAGCTTTTTCATTTCTCACCTGACCTCCTCAGGGCTTCTTTAGTCTCACGCAATGAGCTAGATTGTCACTCATTTCAGCCGGATGTCACGCACTTACGCCACACATAGTATTTCTCACGCAGAAAGAAAAAGATTAAAATAAAACAATTTCCAACAGTTGGTCTATATGCACAGCTGCACCTCTATGACTGTGGAAACCAGCAGGAATCAAACACGTCTCCCCTGGAGTTCTCAGTGGCAGCTTGCCACCTGCCAGCCTATCAAAAAAAGTAAAGGGGCTACCCAATAGCCAATAAGATAATAGCACTATCGTATCTGGGTAATATTTGGGGAAACAACCAATTAAAAAAAAAAAAACTCAGTTATCCTGGAATTATTTACATGATCCTGCTACAACAACGTTGTGAAAGCTGCATTAACCATTCACCCACAGTGGAAAACAGGCAGAAGTATGTAAAGTACTGGAAAAAAATAAGTAGACGTAGAAGTAGCATAACTGAAAGTTACTTTGTAAAAGATGAAGTCACCCATAAGAAAGTAACTTCAGTAAATGGCCTAATGTAGCTCACATTGAATGTACTTAAGCTCTAAAAGTATTTTGGGAAAAAACTAACGTACGTATCAAAAGTGAAAATACCAGTACAAAGTACTTTTCACAGGACGCTCAGTTAAAAGAAAAGCAACCACTGTTTAGTTCTCTCCTTGTGCTCTTTAATCAATTTACAGGTGAATGAAAGATACAGTTTTCAAAAAACAAACAGGCAGTCTCTCTTTAATATACTTTCTCTTTGAGTTTACTGGCAGTTTAAAAACCACTATAATTAATATGGGTTTTCCCAGTGAAATTCATAATTTTGTCATTCAAGTTCATATTCCGGGCATTCAATTTCACGCATTTCACGCTCACAGCACTGAATCAGCTTTCAAATTCCCAATCTGGTCATTCAAATTCACTATCCGAGCAATCAGTTGTTCATTAGCGTCATTCAAATTCAAAATAGGAGCATGCATTTCAGCAATGAGCATTCAAATTCATTTCATCCCGGCGGCAGAAACTCGTTGGTCGTTCATATTCGTGAAAAGGCAACCATGTTCCAAATAAGTGCATTCAATTTCAATGAATCATTGCATTTAGTGAGCTTGGGGTCTATGTGTAGCTTTTTTTCCATTTAGTTTTGAATAAATTGGCTTCATCATCTATACAGCTGCTTTGGGTAGGGCCTATATCTTTCATTCTCAAGTGTAACCTCATTCGGGTACAATGGCAGCTCAACGCGTACGCTACAGGCACATTACAAATGAGGATAGGGGAAGGTTGATTGACGCCTTCGAGAACGATAATCTTGACTACATTGCTTTGGCAGACACCCTTGGAATAAATCGAGCAATGGCCAAGACCCGGTTGCTCAAAGTTTCGTTAACTTTAACCGGTGATTAAGTTTAAACCACAGTATCTATATCTCTGAATGAAAGCATAGATGTTTGTATGTTTTTGATGCATTTTGTAGGTTTCCCCTTGATTATTTTAAGTAGGCAACAGCATTTGCGAGAATCTTATTTAGAGAGTGGTCATAATGTCAGGTGTTTAGCGCTAACCAGCCATTAAATTAACGGAGCTTTGAACAACCGGGCCCAGGTCGAAAGTTTGATAGTTTACGTCTTCGTAGGAAGGTTTCAAGCTGGGGTGCATTTCCTGAAATCACAGATGCTAACTTACATAGTTAGACCCATTGACTGTGAATGGATGAACTAAGTAGCCTATGTTGCTAATTTAGTTAGCAACTACGCTTTTTGGAAATGTTACCCTGGAGACGTTTTTGAACATGTTGAGCATTGTATACTTGATGCTATATTTCTTGTGTTAGTTCAATATCTTAAAGAATTATGCAACAAATGTTTTCGTTAAAAGTCATAACACGAAAATTTGTTGTTGATTGGTATCTTATTTACTTTCCACCCGTGAGATTGAGATATCATGTTGTTTATCAGTTGGTCTTCGGATTGACGCATTGTGTGGATGTTGTCTTTGTTATGTGTTGTGTTATCAAGGAGTGTAAGTTAGAAAATGACTGTGTTGTTTGGATGTACTACTGACTTGGCCTTATCATTTAAAATTTCTTGAAATGTAGCAACGAGAATACATGAACATATACAAGGACATGACATCACTGTGATATCACAGAGATACAATAACAGAACAATACAGAACCTTAAAAAAACATATAGGCTATACATAGAAGACTATGGAATAGGCAATACGAATTTTGCGTGTGTGTGTTCCCAGATAGCAGACTGACCTCTTTTAGACGTAATGAACTGGTCCTAACCTGGCAAATACGTCATACGTCGTATATCCGACTATTTAGCGACGTTAATTTGACGTCTGTAAGAGACCAAAAATGTTCTCACTTTTTATTTGACCATTATGTGACGTATTTTTTACATAAATTAATTACCACTTTTTCTACATCATTTTAACACTAGAATAATACGTATTTTTTACGTCATTTATTTACCACTTTTCCATGTCTTTTTAAGATCACATTACGTGTTTTTTTACGTCTTATTATTTACCACCTTCAGAAATTATGTCAATTATCATGTGGCTAACACCGCAGGAAATAAGTTTCATTTAATATTTCCTTTCTTGTTTCTTGAATTTTCAAAAAGGGAAATTTATTTTGGGATGGTCCTGCGATGCGTCATTTTTTCCCCCCAGGTGAGTGCGTTATTAAATGAAACTTTCTGCCATATTTTCTTGCGTGAAGTCTCCTGATTCACGTGATTAGCAGCGCAGCAGTTTCGAGCAGATGCGCGCCGCCCGCCCTGTACTCAGCTGGGTAAAAAAAAAAACGCACCCCGGACGCGAATTTTTTTTCCTAACCCATATATCCATTGCACCCGCTATTCGGCTCCTGATTGGTCGATAGGTTGACGTCATCATGATCATGAAATGAACATGGCTGCGTCCACACTTCATCATTTCGGATGTGAAGAATTGTCTATCGAAGAGTCTCCTGCACTCAATGTACGTTTTTACAATCAGAAACACATCAGGTTTGAAAGATTATCGATTTTTTATGTTATATGACATGTTTTTTTGCAGGAAATTGCGAGTTTATAGGCCTCTTCCAGTGCTGCATATCACTGGCACTGTGCGTTTGCGGATGGCGCATGCATTGATTTGGCATGTATGGGATGCATATAGGCCTACAAGGCTCAAGTCAATCAATACTGTGTTGAAAGGCCACCCAGTTTAAAAATTTGAACCGCTCTACAACGATCTATTGTCATCTCTAATTGTAAGGCGAACGCTCGGCCAATCCATTGAAGACAATCAACTAATCAGGAGCCGAATAGCGGGTGCAATGGATATATGAGTTAGGAAAAAAAAATCCGCGCCCCGGATATGGTTTAGCTGAAAGTTGAAATAAAAAAAAATTAAATATATTCTGTGAAGGATGTTGAGGTAACTTTTTCTGTTTTGTCTGTTGCTGTTTACTTTTTTTTCCCTTTTTTACACTTCAACAATCATTATGTTTTTCATCTTTTTTTTCTTTTTACCTGCTCAGTTTGTCTGAAAACCTGTTTGTTCATACTTATGTTTCAAGGGGAGGCCCGAGCAGATAATAAGTCCGTTTGAATAGAAGCGCAAAAATGAGAGGAACAGATTACTGAAAGTATGGGCAAATTGCAATTCAAAATAAGAAATTTATGAATTTTTGAAGTTGTGATCAAACACAAATTGGTTACTCTGCAATGTATCTTATGAGCTCTCTTCCCATTAGCACAGCATCGGAAAAATATATTCCTGTTACTCTGCAATGTATCTTATGAGCTCTCCTCCCATTAGCACAGCATTGGAAAAATCTACTCCTGTTACTCTGCAATGTTTCTTATGAGCTCTCCTCCCATTAGCACAGTATCGTAAACATCTATTCCATCATCAGTGACAAAGACAATGAAAAATTATTAATCTTTATGAACAGAGAAATTGGAAGGTGAGCTCACAACATACATCACAGCGTTGCCAATGTGTGTGTGTATGTGTGTGTGTGTGTGTGTGATTAATCTCAATTTAAAAAATTAAAAACTTACTTATTATGACTCGGAATTCATCCAAACTTTCACGACCTGTTCCTCTCATTATTCTCCTTGCCTGGGTGGACTTCCCCTTTAAGCCAAGGAAATGCTACCTGAAGGTTCTTGTTTTAGGGTTCTCATTGTACCATTGTTTAGCTTAAATTTTTGGGGTACATTTCTCTTAAACAGAACTGACTTCTCGTATGATTGCCATTTTAAAATCTCTTGGTTAGTTGAGGTATGTATATAAGTTGTATGCAGTTTAATGTGTAGTAGTTTTCTCTCATACATGTATGTTAATCTTGTTTGAGTTATGAACTAAAAATAAGTAATAAGCTTGCGTGTTACTCTCAATATGATGTGTTTTCATTATTGCAATATTGAATATTAAGTTAGTCAAATCTATTGACATAGTTTCCAATTTTCTTGACCAATTTTCTTTGCCTTTACTCAAATGTGCTTCCATTCTGTTATCATATTTTGCAACATGTTTTGTGTAGTGACATTGTGTAAAACTTGCTGGCAAGAATAATGTCACCTCATTTGATATCTGTGTTAAGAGCAAAGAAATCTACATGTGTAACAAGATACCTTGTATCTGATCAAAGTTTATTATCCCCCGCCAACACGAAGTGGGAGGGGGATATGGGTTTGACCTCCGTCCGTCCGTCCGTCCGTCCGAGACAAAGGGGACAGCTTTACTCAGAAACGACTACAGATACAGTAACCAAATTTGGTGTGCACTTTCAAACCATAAAGGCCTTGATCGAGTTCGAAAATAAGAAGCGCACGATTGGCGGGGGATGTTGTAGACCATGTCAACTTGTTTTACTATAAATGTGTGGCTGAAATTTGTACATATGTATTAGTGTTGCCAAAAATGTTTTCTCCTATTTTACAGTACTGACTTAACAATGATAAAATAAAGATGTCCATTTTTTACCAATATGGCAAAAGTATGACGTGATATTTACCAGAATGACGTCTCAAAGACGTCATAACGATGTCTATTTTTTTACCAATATGACGAAAAATAACGTCCAAAAATGACGTCTTTTTTCACGTCTTGTGCTGTTGCAAACTAATGTCTTAAAAACGTAAATATGACATAAATACAAAGGAAGATGTCTATTTTTTACCAATATGACAAAAGTATGACGTGATATTTACCAGTATGACGTCTCAAAGATGTCATAACGATGTGTATTTTTTTACCAATATGACGAAAAATGACGTCCAAAAATGACGTCTTTTTTCACGTCTTGTGCTGTTGCAAACTGATGTCTTAAAAACGTAAATATATGACATAAATACAAAGGAAGATGTCTATTTTTTACCAATATGACAAAAGTATGACGTGATATTTACCAGTATGAGAGCTTGTTTTTGGTCTCAAAGACGTCATGAAGATTTCTATTTTTTACCAATATGACAAAATATGACGTCAAAAAAGGATGTCTTTTTTTACGT
The DNA here is from genome assembly GCA_029721435.1 of Gymnothorax reevesii. NCBI lineage: Eukaryota > Metazoa > Chordata > Actinopteri > Anguilliformes > Muraenidae > Gymnothorax > Gymnothorax reevesii. The sequence goes on along the minus strand of CM056584.1, from coordinate 78,601,727 downwards.
CTTGTGCTGTTGCAAACTGATGTCTTAAAAATGTAAATATATGACGTAAATAAGATGTCTATTTTTCACCATTTTGACAAAAGTATGACGTGATATTTACCAGTATGAGAGCTTGTTTTTGGTCTCAAAGAGGTCATAAAGATGTCTATTTTTTACCAATATGACGAAATATGACGTCAAAAAGGACGTCTTTTTTTACGTCTTGTGCTGTTGCAAACTGATGTCTTAAAGACTGAAATATATGAAGTAAATAAGACGTCTGACAGGTCGCAAAAATGACGTCTATAGGACGTAATTTTTGCCAGTCTCTGCTATCAGGGTTGGGGGGAGGGTGTGCTTGTGGGTTCTATATGTGTGTTCGTTTTATGAGAAACGTTCGCCCCCTTCTCCCCCCAATAACCCCCTTCTTCAAAAATCTATCCTGTCTTCTCCACTAAATTGAGTGCACGAAATTGATCACTTGAAAATGAAATTGAACGCCCTAAACAGGCTCATCATGATTATCGCGCAAATTTGAATGCACAAGTGGAAATGCAATGCTCGCATTTGAAAATTGAATGCACATGCGTGAATTTAATTTTTCGGAAACGAAATAGAGTTTGCATAAATGAAATTGATCGCTCGGATTCTGAATTAGAATGCCCGAATATTTTCGCATGCGTGCGCTGTGTGAATTTGAATTCACATTCATGAATTGGAATAACAAAAGTATGAAATTGACCGGGTAAACCTATAGTAGAATTACATAGTATCAATAAAGTGTCTAATTTTTGCTTCAGAAAACTGATTTTTGTTAACTACTAATTGGGATACCATTGGCTCACTGTAGCTGAAGTGCGTGTTGCAAAGGACAAGGATAATTTCTGTTGCAATATATGTATTTTATTTCATTTATTTTTTTAACAGCTGCATAGATACTGTGGGCAAGTGTATTGAGCAGTTTGCACATCAGGCTTAGCTGAGGAGTTTTATTCAGGCAACTCCTGAAAAACAGGGATCAGAGTGAACTCGTCCATGTTCTTAACCTTGTTCGGCTTGCTTGTGAATATTCAATAAATGATCCGTGTGTGCCATATAGTGATATGATATTGTAACTGCGTGCATAAATTTGCAGCTCCATGTCCGCTGGCGGACACATCTGCACAAAGCGCATATGATACCTGCCGAACACCGCTGTTCTTCTCCAACACGTCAAATCTACTTAATCCGGAAATGATTTATTAAATTCATATATTAATGTGAAACGAGTAACCAGAGATGCAAAGGCTTAAGTCATAGGCATGAGTCTCTCCTCTTAGTGGCATTCACGTTTCTGTGCCGTAGTCAGCAATTATTCAATCAAAGCGCACCGAAGAAATTCACTCGTGGAATTTAAGTCATTGTGCATCAAGTTAATCAGTTTCACGTGCATTACGGTGGATTTCCCCACTAATGACACGGAAATCGATTATGACTCGGGAAATCTCAGGCTTCTCTTCACTGAGGGATTAAAAGCAATAGAATTGCATAAAAACGTTTCAAATGGTTTTATTTCATTAAAACAATTTAAACTATCATGAAACGCGTGCATTGTTTCCAATCCCTCAGTAAAGAGAATCACGGGAAGTCCGGAGTCATAATCGCTTCCCACATTATTTGTGATGAGGTGCACCTTTACGCAACTGAAACGGAAACTTCAATGCACAAGGATTTTAATTCCGCATGAGAATCTCATTAAGCATTCAATGAATGATTGCGGACTACGGTGAATAAGCCTAAAAATGTGTAAAAAAAAAATTATGTGTCAAAATTCCTACGCCGAATGCGTGAGACTTGGCATCTCTGAGTAACCAAGTTGTCAGTATCAAACTAAGGAAGTGAAAGTATACTTTTTTATCTTTTAAATGTAGTGGAGTAAAAGTCCCGGTTTAAAAAAAAAAATCTTACGTAGGCTAAAGTAAGTCCTCAAAAAAAAAAAAAAAAAAACTTGCCTGCTTAAGTAGCTACTGTAACGAAGTACACGTACCTCGTTACTATGCACCTTTGAAAACGGGAGTAGCCTCTCATGAGAAAAATCTCACTCTTGCCGGTGTTCTGTCAAATTTTGCTCCCTTGTCAAAAAATGCTAACGTAATGCAAAGCGATCGTAAAGTCTTTGTTTTTGCCTTGATATTGCTATATGAATCAAGTTACAATAGTAACTTTATTTGTTAGCTTATTATAACAAAAACGGATGTTATAATGAGTTGGATAAGTTTGTTTGAAGATATATGCCCATATATGCCATTATCATCTAATTTCTGCATTTTCAGGAAAACCCAGCATGTACATGCAAATATTCGTATGCTTACAGGTCGAAATGCGCGCTGAAAATAACTCTATTTTTTATTATTTTTGAAGATACTTGATATATGAGCGAGGAAACAGCCCGAGATTTCAGGTTTGCGCAAGCACAGAACGAGGTAGCATATTTTGATAGGTAGCAAAATTTGTCGGAACACTGACATTAAAAACAGCCCTGCCTCCTCTTTGCCTGCTCTTTGGTCGGCTTCGAAGATAACAATTTTGTCTGCTTCAGTGTTCTGCGCATTTTGGGTCAGATAGCGTTAGCATAATGGTCTCCGTTCACAACAGTGATACAATTGAACTCTCACAAGACTTATGCCCTATTTATATTTGACGCAGTCGCGAATGCGCGAGCTTCGCACGGCACAAATGATGTAGGTCGCGCACCTCAAGGATTTTGAAACTTTTTGCAAGCCGCGCCAGTGTCGGCTTCTCTCATTGGTGGCCCAGTTCAAATTGCTTCTACTTCTACTGTTTTGTGCATGATTATACTGTTTATTAGAGTATTTTTTCCTACTACCCCCTGTAGTTGCTGCGAACACTGCATCAGAGAATGCGCCAAGTCTAAATACCTCCGTGCACTGTTAATGTGCGCGCGCGCGCCAGGCTAAAGTACGGCTAAATCCGAATATTTGCACTTCTCCGTACTAGCAGACTCGCGGACTTTGTGGGTGCATTCACGGGAAGTCTGGGAGTGCTGAGGGCTGTCCAAATCCACAATTGATCCAGTCCACTAGGGGCCTCAAGCGGACTTTCTGCGGACTTCCAGAGAGTCCGCTTGGGGTGCAGACTTCAGCAGATTTCACTAGGGTAATTACCCATAATACTGCAATACGGACGTGAGGTTTTAATTTTTCTAAATTGCTGACAGACGAAAAACACATTCTCTCTTTCACACACACACACACACACACACACACATATACACAAACACAAAACCACATAAGCTAATTAGAAATGTATAATTACTTGAATAACGTAGGCCAGATATAAAATTCAACATCATCATACAGAAATACAGGCTACAGAGGTAATCAATATGCATTTGCATAGAAACGAATGAAACAGACTCAAAGCCTGTCTATCAGCTCATTTTATTATGCTGCAGACTCCCGCTCTTGCAGACTTTACATGATGACGGTGAAGACGTCACATTACATATGCCTGAAGTCCGTGAGGGCTCAGTCTGCAAGTCCAGAGGGTGGAGATCTGGATTCAGCCTATAATTGAGGCTTAAGGGTGCGTTCAAGCGCGTCTGCAAGTAAACCGGCTGTGCGTGATTCCCGAAAAATTACGCGAGAATCTTGCCGAAGTTGCGCAATAAGCCCTCCAAACCATGCGATAGCTGCAGGATCTAAAATGAAAAACGACAACGCATGGACAATTAACCGAGGTACGGACCTCAGTGTCTTCAATGGTGGTTACGGCCATGAGTATTTGTGGGCAGTTATGCCCTTCTTTTCACTTAAAAAAAATAAAAAATACCGAGGACATGACCTCAGTGTCCTCAATGGTAGTTACGGCCCTGCTAGTGGGCAGCTTTTTTGCATCACAATTGTCTGGATTGGGGCTTGCTAACTGATCAAAGTATCACTATTTATCCCATGTTATGATTAAACATCTGAATGATTTAACCCAAGAGACAAAGGTTTAGTATCACACACAAGTGATATCTCATATGTACACAAACGTAACTTCACCAGTTCTGCTGGAAAGTGTTCACTATCACTGGCGTTAACACCTGGTTTATTCTCGTCAATGGAATGATAACAAATGATAATTTGTTAGCTAGCATGTTAATGCTTTTGGCCAGTAAAGCAACACGTTACACATGTCACTGCTGTTGTAGACGCTTGTATTTATTAATTTATCAACTAAAAGCATTAGCATGCTAGATAGCGAATGATTGATCCCTTTGACTTGAATAGATGGCCGACCAAAGGCTTGTTGCATAATTTTGATATCTTAGGCCCACTAATCATTTATGAAGATCATTTACGTATATTCAATGTCCAAGTCAAGCAGGGGTTGAAAAATTCTGACATTTACCGTGGATTTCGACGTTTTACTTGCAATGTAAAATACACATACGATAGCCTATGTGCCAGTATTGCTCACACGAGTGACGTCACAGCTCTTGGCCCGATTCACAATGCTGTTCAAAGACAATATTGGGGGTTGCTTAAAGCCCGTTTTACATCCATGATTACTCTATTCCATTACGATTTCCAGGTGGAAAATGTTGATAGGAATGATACCAAATAGGAGAATTTTTTTATAAAGTTTCAAATCAATACATGTCTGCTTTAATGAAAACCTTGATCTGGGTCACATATTTGTCCGTCTCATTTTTTCTACTTCACACCTATTTATTGACTTAAACCTATATGCAAAACAAGCATGTTGCTGTAAGAGGCAAATTTTTTAAAGGAAAAATTGCTGAGGATCAGCAGCGACAGCAACAGGAGGAGCAGAGGAGACAAGAGGAGCAGAGGACACAGGAGGAGCAAAGGAGACGAGAAGAGCAGAGGAGACAAGAGGAGCAAAGGAGACAAGAGGAGCAAAGGAGACAGGAGGAGCAAAGGAGACGAGAAGAGCAGAGGAAACAGGAGGAGTTACGAAGGCAGGAGCGGCTGGAGCGAGAGAGGCAAATCCAGGAGCAGATCGATCGAGAGAATGAGCAGTGCAGACAGAAGCTGTCTGAAGCAGTAGAGAAGCTAAAGCAGAAGCTCAGCTTCCAAGGACAAGAGCAGCACCACCAGCGCACTCATGCGCTGCACCAGCTGGTGGAAGATGACGCAGCAGCAATCGAAAGGGACGAGGTACTAATGCAAACAGCCGCCTTATTTTCCTTTAAAACTGGTGGGTCGACTCGGGGTCGCACAGCACTTTATTTTCCTACTTGACCACTCATCAAAAAAGTATTCAACTCGTCACTGTTTTAATTATGCCAGACAGCTCTGACAGTATTCTCGGTGTGTGAGATGCAGTATGGAACCTCCATGGGCATAAATTTAGGATTGTCAGATTATTGCTGATGAAGAAAAGTTCATTGTTTTGAAATTCGGCAACAGGCAATGGCAATGCTGGGAGAGAACAGTTTAAATTCACAGTTGAATTGCAGGCTTGAATGGTTGAAGCAGGGCTTGAAGTTCTCCGGCACCCTGCCGGATTTCCGGCGTGAGGAGATTTTTTAGCACGAGCCAATCGTGATTTTTTTTTATTTAATGTGAACTGTGTTTTCGATATGTAACCGTTTATCCAATCACATTTAACGCTGTTTAGAGGCAGATAATAGCGATGCAATTCTAAACCAATTATATGTGAGTATTGCACGTAGGCAGAGCTGGGCACGTAATTTTTTTCCAGGCGAGTACAGGGCTCATTACGATGAATAGGTGTGTCTATCGAGCTGACACTAGTCGCGCATGCGAGATATAATCATCGGTCTCACACGTGGACTGTGTATAAATCATATGCAGTTCAGTGTCTCGCATTCTTACATGCTCAACATACAGATGGGGGACAGATATAAGTATGGGAACGGATAATATATCCCCAGGGATCTCAGACGCAGCCCAACTCCAAGCACCCCATCCATGTTTTTGCCATTTTGGGCAGACAGACATGACAACTTGGCAAAACTCAGGATCACCCGTCTTGCCACTGCAGAGCACGAACATTCGCATCATCTTAAGCTATACAATTCGAGCTAGAAAAAAAAAGGGCAGGGAGTATTTGCTGACGAGCTAACTTCTTTAACCTGAACGCCCCAGATTTTTTGACGGATCTTCTGTGGCCTGTAAACCGTCAGAGGCGTGGAGCTTTCGTTTTTTTTTTTTTTTTTTTTGCATCATTGCGCTCAACTGGTTATAGCAAAAGATCGCCTGAGTAACATTTTTACTTTTTATTTTTTTAAATTAAATAATCAACACTGCTATACAGCCCTATAATGTTTTAGAAATTATAATTCATGGGGAAAAAAGATCACCGATAGGTGACACTAACAACGAACATAATACTCTACAAGCGATCTTGTAAGGATGCATTAATCCAAACAATTAATTAATCCAAAAATTTACCATAAATTTCTGCGCTCATTACAGAATTTTTTTGGCAGTATAATTTATTTTAAGATGGCATTTCAATATTCAAAATGTCCTCAAAGGTTAAAAATTATTTAAAATGCAAACATCTTGAGGGTATCAAACTGAGAACATTAGCGCAAAGCAGCGTAATACAGCTTTCACCCAGCTAGGCCTAAATATGTACCGTCTCACGAAGTAGGCTACAGGATTCAGGATATTCAACAGACAATTGTCGTTTAATGCCCTCATTAAGAAAAATGCCTTATAACTTTTTTTTAATGAAATCAGCAGGAATGCAAGCTACGAACAGATTTACCAGTCGATATGCATACTGCCCAGTCCTCACAAATAGTCCATGGGCCCAGGCCCCCAAAATCACATATTGGTACCATCTGAGGTGGCAAAGGTTAGTGATGATTTTTGTAATCCTAGATATGTATTGAACATATCCTGATATGATAACCTTGCTGGAATGGTAGCTTAGTGGTAGTTTTCATGAAATTTAAAGCGTTACCGTACGAGGGTCAAAAATGATGAAATTCGCGTTATTACGTACCAATTAAGGACATAAATCGAAGTCATTAGGTGACAGAACTGGCCATTAAGAACATATAGTTTCCTAATTACATAAAAAAATCTAAGCAAGAAATCAAAATAAGACAAATCATATTACATGGTTGAATTTTAATTGAATCTCCAAAGCACATAAAAAGAAAACTTGTGATCCTGAAAGATCCCATTCACATAAAGATATCAAAGACGATGTTGCAATCAAGTTCTGTCTACTGATATGGTATATAACAATGATTGTCAAATAAAATTTTCAGCTCGGAAAAATGTGCATGTTACCACAGTAATACTGTCAGCTACTCGTACAACTCTATTTTCATCGTCAAACTCCCCAAGTTCTTGCTCATTTGAAGTATTGCGCATCTTAAGTTTTTTAAAACAAGTAATAGCCTACTTTGATCAACGTCATTAGGTGATAACAGTGGCCTTTATGAATGTATAGTTGTCTGACTACACAAATGAAATCCAATATAACAAGGAAAATTACACTGAGAGTAAGCATTAACTGAAGTATAAAACCACATAAAATAATAATATTTGGCACTCTTGTAAACCCTTACAACCTGTTATTCATGTTTCCATCAAGTTCGATGTCTGCTAATGTGGCAGTAACAACTGTACCATTAAAGATCATGCAATAGTACATGTACTATCAGTCACTCATCACACTGCCCATCACTATCATCGTCTGACTCCCCGAGTTCGAAGAGCAGCTCTGGCTCATCCTGAAGCTTCTGGTTGCTGCAACTCTGTAATCTGCACATATCTGTGCATATCAGTCCATTTTTCAAGCAAATGCAAGTCGGCATTTTACATGAGTGCACACACTTACATGCTAACAGTTCCAGAGCAATCTCTGGTGCAGGTGGAGAACGCATCCAGCAAATGGCGAGCTTGCCATCATCATTCATCCATCCATGCTGAGTAGGACATGGTATTGAAGGTTTAGCATCAAGAGAGCACCTTCAGATTGCAGCCTAGTAGTTGGCTCGTAGAACATGCATTAACAGACTGTCTTTGCATGGTGGCAGCTGACTGGATTCTACCTCTCCCCTCTTGGTGCAGAAGAGCTGGTAACACAATTCGTTCACCTTAGTGATGCTGCGATTTGCAACGTACATGCGGCAGGTGAACTGTTCAATTTTCTGGAGCAGCTCATCACTCACATTCCGTGACTGTCCCAGCTGACCAAAGGCACCTTGGCAGGAAGCATCCTTTTTCATTATCTTCAATGCATTTATTTTCCCTCGACCAGCAAAGGCACTCACACTGTCACAGCCGGTAAAAGAATGTTAGCCAATCAGGCTCTCGCAGATGTTGTCTCCGAGTGAGCTTGCAAGTTTGCTGATGTCAACAAAACGTATCCGGTTCTGTGTTCCACATTTTTGGTATAAAGGACAGGGAATGGCCTTCTGGAAGGCTAAGCAAAGCACCATGACGTCAGTGTCCTCAGCTGTGATAACAACTGACTTTGCACCCTCATTTGCTGCATGGAAAGCATGCAAGAGCAGTCGCGTATCAGCCTCTTCCTGTGTAGAGAAAAGTTCTGCTACTTCTTCATATCCATCCTTTGTTACTTTGAAACAGTTTTCCTCACAAGTGACGTATAACACCTTGTTATGCAACATTACTCTGTATCTTGGCAGCTTCCACTCTTCTACCAGGAACTTGATAAGACTGGTCTTGTTACTGGGGTTTGAGAGGAATTTTCTCCACTGTTGAATGTGATGTCCCCCAGCAAGATTCTTGTATTGAATAGAAGAATCTGTACCCCGATTCAATCTTTCAGCATCTTTGATTGAAGTATGGCGGTAGACATCGAACACAACATCAATTCTCTGGCTTCGTGCCCCATCACGGAGAACCTGAGATAATCCCAACTCTGCCACCTGTCCAAACGTTTTGTTTTTGGCATTCAATTTTTGGAACACAGTCATCCCATCAATGATGGTAGTGGATGGGGTTGCTATCTGTTCTGCAGGGGACACATTTTTTTCTAGCTCCCTCGCAAGTGCAGCTTTATTTGTCTTCCGAAGGGACCCATCAGCATTTGCCAGTGCCCATGGCAGTGGACCCAGTGGGTGGGCAAGGACATCTTTCATGTTCACCTTCCTGGTTTCAGCCACCAATATCATGTGACTGAACAGGTTTCTATCTGCTTTCAAAACCACATCATGTGCTTTCTTTCCATGAGCAGTTTTCTTGCTGACATTTAAGAATGTCTTCAAACCTTTCTGTTTCTCATGGAACTTGACAGGTGGCGTATCCTCGTCTAGCCTTTCTTGTTTAAACCCCTGGTAAGCTTCTTCACCTATCTCATGGGCTCTCAGAAGATCTCTGGTTACATCAGGTGGAGCTAAGTTGCCGGTGGAGAGGCTGACCAATTCAGTTTCTTCGAGGGTCATCAGGTTGATCCAGTTATTCTCCATAAGGTCAATGAGAGATTCTACGTCTGCCTCATCTTTCCTGATACTTGAACCTTGTAGATCTGGATGAGAAAATTTGGACCTGCTTTGACCTATCATGTTTCTCAGTTGCCTGAGGTACATGCTCCTGTGTTCAGCTGTGAAGTAATATTTTGTCACTGCTCCTGGTTTAAGGCTGAATCCCTTTGTACCCCCAGCTGTCTGAGTGTCCTTGTTCACAGTTTCTTCTATCGTTTGGTCAACAGGGATTCGGCCAAAGGGATTTTTGTCACATCATTCTTAACTAATCTTAACTAAACTTAATTGATCATTTAACAAGATTATTAACTAATATTAACTTAATTGATCATTTAAAGTATTAAACAAGTATTGCATAATCATCAGTTGTAGATGTCTCACTTTCCAGCAAAGATCATCACGAAGTAGAGTACCGGAAACAGATGAAATACAAGTAGCGCAAAACTAAGCCAATAACAAAGTCACTGAAAATGAAGAATGTGCGTGAATAGATGCAAAATAAGAACAAAATACATGACTGGAGAGCAACCATCTGGTCTGACAAACTTTTCATTGCCTTAACTAATAGAAGCTGGGTCATAATCTTTCATTGCTGACAGGAGGCGAGTATGCGTAGTCGCGACATAGCCAAAAACAGGAATTCTGCAAGTAAAATAAAAAAGCTACTGTATTGGAAGGGTTATCATACATTATTTTACTCTTGGTGGTTCAAGAAATGAGAAAAAAACACTGAAGTTTTGCCACCTTGGGTGGTACCAACATTTGGTCTGGCCCATGGACTAAAATGAATGAATCCATGCTTGGTTACGGAGTAGATGTGGGGAAAATGCAAGAGCATAATCGCCGCCACAACACATTAATAATATAGCCTATACATTTACCATAGTTTCGACACAGGTTTTCTGGACACTGTGAGTCGATTTAATACCCTGAAGACTGTCGTCGAAACAGCTGGTAATTAAATGCATGAAATGATCGAATAGTGGCTTTGAGTGTCCGCGGGCTAACACTGGGGATTCAATATGGTAGAACGCAACTATTCTAAATCAATATACGGGCGTTTACTTTATCATCGCCCATGGACCAGCCTCTCACCAGAATTAAATCTCATCAGTTTTTAACATTGAAGTCATCTTTCTTTAAAAAGGATATCCGCAATGTCTGCCCGTTAGACGCCCCCTTCTTTTTTAGGACGGCATGCTTTGACCAGCTGCCGAATGAAATTCAAATATTTTCAGAAAATACAACAATATTATAATGTGAAGAGGATGAAAGTAGAATTATTAGAGTTCATATGACGCGAGCAATGTTATTGGATGTTGAAATTGTTCTCGAGTAGGCCTAATCACTGCTTGGCTTAGAGCTACATTTCAATACGTCGGCAAAGAGAAGGCCAATAGGCAAACTCAAAAGCGTTTATCAAAATAAAACGCGTCTAAACTCGCCTAAAAACTTGTAAATTTCCGGGAAAGTAGCCGGAGGTAGAGGACAGAGTAGTCGGCAAAATCACTGAAGTGAACGTTAATCATGTCACTGCTCTCATCGGCCGAAGCTCATACCTTAGTGAATGTCCCCCTCCCCCCCCGGTAATTTCATTTTCCGGCATGGCAATTTTTTGAGCTTCAAGCCCTGTTGAAATGTAAGCAAACCTGGTTTCGACTCCGGCTCGGGTCATTCGCTGCATGTCTTCCCCCATTCCTCTCCCCGACCCTCCTGTCTCTCCACACTGAACAACTGTCAAATAAAGGAAAAATTCCCCAAAGAATTATCTTAAAAAAATGTAAAATGCATATAATGCGGAAGGATGCTGTAGCTGTTTTATCTTCTGGCTTTGGGAAAAATTTAATTCATCAACTGGCTCCGCTAGTGCTAAGAAATGCAAGAGCAACCTTCCTGATTTTTTTTGGGTTTTTTTTTTTGCACATTTGTCACACTTAAAATTTGTTTGATGATCTGAAACATTTAATATTAGATATCAACAACCAGCGTAAATACAAAATGCAGTTTTTAAACAATAATATAATTTAGTAAGGGAAAAAAGCTATCCAAACCATCCTGGCCGTATGTGAAAAAGTAATTGCTCCCACCTTTTTAAATCATGAATTAACGGTGATTAACCACATTTTTTAGTTCAATTTCACTCACCACACCCAGGCCTGATTACTGCCAGACCTTTTGAATCAAGAAATCACTTAAATAGAACCTGTCTGACAAAGTGAAGTTGGCTAAAAGATCTCAAAAAGCAACAAGTTATGCTGCGATCTAAAGAAATTCAAGAACAGATGAGAAACAACGTCATTGACATCTATTAGTCTGGAAAGGGTTTTAATGCCATTTATAAGGCTTTGGGAATCCAGCGAACCACGGTCAGAGCAATTATCCACAAATGGTGAACATTTGGAACAGTGCTAAACCTTCTCGGGAGTGGTCGCCTACCAAAATTACTCCAAGAGCGCATCAATGATTTATCCTGGGGGTCACGAAAGAACCCAGAATAACATCTAAAGAACTGCAGGCCTCACTTGCCTCAGTTAAAGTCAGTGTTCATGATTCAGCAATAAGAAAAAGATTGGGCAAAAATGGCATCCATGGGAGAGTTCCAAGGCGAAAACCACTGCTGACCAAAAAGACCACAAAGGCTCATCTCACTTTTGCCAAAAAACATCTAGATGATCCCCAAGTGTTCAAAAAAGTAGATTGCCCTGCACAGCTCAGACTTCACATTGGTGCAGGTGGTGTCAGGAAGGAGGTCCATAGTAGATAAGAGGTTCCAGTGCACACAATGTGGTAACTTTAATGTAACTTCATTAATTAAAATAAAAAGGTCGGCAACGCGTTTCGCCACACGGGCTTCATCAGGCTCATAACAGTCAGTCCATATTAGCTGGTTTTTAAAGTTGCTTCTGCAATCAGTGGAATGAGCAGCAACTGCCGAGGGGCTGGTAGGAACCAATTAGCATCAATTACAAATTAGTAGTTAAAACTCATGATTTCAAAATGTCCAAAGGCTCAATCAATACAAGATATCAAGTTAAACAATATATAAAACGTTGTTATGCAAAGATCAGTTCAACATCCTGCCTACTTCTGATCCCTACATACGGGGAGGGAGAGAGGACAGAGTGTGGGAGGGGGTGTGGCCAAACGCATTGCCAACACTTTAATTTTAATTAATAAAGTTACATTAAGGTTACCACATTATGTGCAGCAGAACCTCTTTTATCTACTATGATCCCCAAGTGTTTTGGGAAAATATTTTGTGGGCTGACAAGACAAAAGTTTAAAGGAGCCATATGTAAGTTTGTGGCCAAAACTGGTGGTGCAATCACATTCAAAATAGTGCAGAGCGCAGTATCCCCTCCTCCTCTCCCCCAGACGAGAGGTCACAGCTAGGTTGCCGGATCCAGCAAGAACGTCTACTACATGGAGCTACCATAGGTTCATTTCAATATCACCAATGATTTGCTCTCACAGGGTTGTGTTCAGTTCAGTTCAGTTCAGAAAAGATCGAGACTATTGGCGAACTAACTTGGTCAACTTGCTCGACACTCTTCTGTGAGGATAGCCAACAAAAGTCCATTCTGTTTTATATGTAAAGAATGAATGAGGACTCATTTGACCGATGGACAGTCTCAATTACATTTCATATTGCGATAATGGCTGTGCTAATGTTGGAACGGTTTCCACAGCGTCTTAGCATAAAGCCAGAGAAACGGGCTAATAATAAATTCCTAATTATCAATGATGAGTCGCGGTTTTTATTTCTCAAACAATTTGTTACCTAGTTAATTCGATGACCCACCTGCATACGCACTTACATACCATGAACGAACATACATAACGTTATTCGACTGTAGAGAATATTTGAAATGTCCATGCCTACATTGAATAGAATTTAGTTAGCCAAACTTAGTTGAATCTTACCTGTCCAGGAGAAAATTAGCAACTTTGGCGTCGGTCTTCAAATTCTTCTCTGCTTTCAGCCGTCTCCATCTTTCAGAGGCATGTCCTATACAGATCCTTGTTTTGCTTCTGACTGTCACAACATTTTTCGGAATCATAACGAGGCCTTTTAGGTTTAGTAATGCCAGACATTTGTGCTTTGAAACGCTGGTAGCTGCAGCTCAGTGGTAGCTGGCAACCTGGATGCCAAAATGCTACTGACTTCATGATTGGGAGATGGATGGAGGGTGGCACAACAGGCCAAAACACAAAATGACAACATCAACATTAGTTGTGGGCTGAAACTTCGCTTTTGTAATGAGAATATTCTGGCTGGTCTACTGTTGTCAGTGATATAAGTATTTGAAATTAACTTCATCCCTTAATGTCTGGTGATATTTCAGGGCCATTTCATGATTAATCAACAAACATTTCTTACATACTGCTCCTTTAACTTTTTGGAAGGTGTGCATCCCGTTACATCTTGCGTAAAACTAACACAGCATTTCATAAAAAGAACATCATACCAACAGTCAAACATGGTGGTGGTAGTGTGATGGTCCGGGGCTGCTTTGCTGCTGGACGACTTGCCGTAATTGATGGAACCATAAATTCTGCTCTCAATTATCCAAAACACAACAGCGAGTCCAAAAAATGGCTCTGAATGGGTTAAAAAAAAAACCAAAATGAAGATTTTGGAGTGGCCTAGTCAAAGGCCAGACTAAGTCCGATTGAGGTGCTTGGGCATTACCTTAAACATGCTCGAAACATGTTCATGCTCGAAAACCCTCCAATGTGGCTGAATTAAATTATTTTGCAAAGAAGAGTGGGCCAAAATTCCTCCAGAATGATGTGAAAGATTGCCAGTTGCAATTGTAGTTGTTGTCGCCAAGGGTAGGACAACCAGTTATTAGGTTTTGGGGGTAAAATACTTTTTCACATAGGGCCAGGTAGGTTTCGATAGCTTTTTATCCTCAATAAATGGAATCATCATTTAAAAACTGCTTTTGCATTTACTTGGGTGATCTTTGTCTAGTATTTAAATTTGTTTGATGATCTGAAACATTTATGTGTGACAAATATGCAAAAAGATAAGATATCAGGAAGGGGGCAAATACTTTTTCACGGCACTGTAGCTTCTCAATTTATAGATAAACTGCTACTGAGTGCAGTATAATATTCCTGTTAATGTCCTGCATACAAATGCATTCACTGAAAGTTGATCTTGTTCACAAAACAAAAACAACATATCTCTTTCTTTTGCTCTGTGTGTAGTCTGATGAAGTGGAACAAAACTTCAAAGACCTGCTGTCAAAATGCAATGTTATTGAAAATGAAAACCAGCAACATGCGAAACTTGAGGACCGGATGAAAGCATTGCAAAACGAGTTGGTTGCCCAATATCTTGAAGCGCACAATTTCTCCACTGGGTTTCAGTTCACTCTAGACCAGGCAGTTGCCTATGGAGACCTGTCTCTGACCGACAGGTTCAGCTTTCTCGAAGCAGTTGTGAAGGTAACTCTAGAGAATAATGCAGAATCAGTTTCTGAGGATATAACCAAACCTGTTGATGACAAAAACTTCTTTCACAATTTACTTCAGCAGTTGCATAGCACAAACCCAACATTAGCTGAGCATTTGTTATTGAAAATTGTTGATTCAATTTCAGCATTGCCCGCACTAAGTAAGGAGATCCTGGGTCAGATTATCTTTAATAATATTTGGACCCCTGTTGAAATCATGCTATTTCTTCAGAGAGCTTCAGGCAAGGACCAAAACAAAATAAAAGTAATCCTCCATGCAGCGAAGACCTACCGGCTCAATTGCCTTCTTGCCCTTGGGGCACTAGACAATGAGAACCCTGCTAGGTATCTAAAAGAATTCACATTTGATGAACCCAAAGATGCTGAAACCATTTTGACGGAGATGCGAGCTGCAAATTATCCTGAGAACATCCTGTTGATTATGGAGGATGTGCTGAGATTTATGGAGGAGGAACTGCCGAAGTATGCACTTGTAGACCTAAGTGAAGAGCAAATTAAAAAAGTCAAACAGGAGATTCTTTCCCTTGACTTTAACAATCTTGATATTGATGCTCTCAAACATGTTCTGATAGGGATGTCCATCGCTGTTCAAGACTGTACGACATTCACTGGTGCAAAAGGTGAAAAAATCGAGGGCTTTTTTCCAAGACTTACACAGATAGCATCATTACTCATGTTACTGCTGCCAAAGGCAGGAGAGGAGGGAGGAGGTGAAGATAAGGGCTGTCTCCTGGAAATTGGCACTGGTGAGGGCAAGTCTTGTATCTTGGCGATGTTTGCGATAATGCAAGCCATTCGCGGGGTGACGGTTGACATTGTGACAAGCTCTCCTGTCCTAGCAATCAGAGACCAAGAGGAGTGGAAAAATCTGTATTCCAAATTTGGTGTGACATCATCTGTTATCCCTCCAAAAGGGACTCCCGAAGACCACAGAAACTCGCTTCGAGATGCATACAGCAAGCAGGTCGTTTTTGGAACTGTGGGCAGCTTTGCTGCTGACGCATTAAAGCAAGAATTTGAGAAGCAAACTACCCGAGGGACAAGAAGCTTTGACTTAGTGATTGTGGATGAGGTTGACTACATGACTTTGGACAATGGAGTTCAAGTGACATTTTTGTCTCATGAGGCGAGTGGTATGAGGCATGTGGAGCAAGTTCTAGCAAGCATTTGGGCCATGACATCCGCATGTCGGCCAATAGAAATGCTAGAAACAGGAGCAATCCAATGGACAACAAAGGTCCAGCACTTTCATAAGGCAGCGCTGTCAGCTGTGATTGGATCAGAATCAGATGCATTTTCAGCATATGATATACTAATGCCAGGCTTGCAGTTGGGAATGTACTCGCAGGAAGATATTGATACGTTAAAGCAAGTGGAAATTACTTCCCAGACTGAAGGGAAGACCGAAGACTTCCAGGACACCCAGTGGAAGGCAATAGAAGCTTTCATGAAAAAACTTGGCATTGAGCAACAGTATGACCTGTTGAGTATTCTTGAGACAGCAATGGAAAATTGTAGGGCTGTGGAGTGCTACACATTGATGAACAACAAAGCCAAACTATATGAAAAACAAAAAACACATGAAGACCAAGTCAGAATGCTTCTCTTGGAGAATGGATGTGCATGTCAAATCATGTCTGAAAAAGAGGTCATCGAAGCAACTGTGCTGCAACTAAAATCAAACATTAAGTACTCCAATGATTGTGATCCTAATTGCTTGAAGAAAAATGAGAATTTCATTGTAATTCCAACATACCTGAAGCCTTACATTGAAAATCAGTTGCCTGTATTTGCTGGGAATGCCTTGAAGGCCATTGGAATGACACAAGGAAGAGAGTACATGATTGAAAAGGGATCAACATCTCAGCAAGATGGCACTAATGACTGTGAAAGTCAGTATCATGCCATTGTTCCTGTTGATTTCAAAGCCAGTGGAGTTCTGGAGAAAAATAAACGATGGGGTGATGGTTTACAACAATTTCTTGAGATGAAGCACCAACTTGCAGTGTCACAGATGTCTCATGTGACAAATTACATGTCAAATTTCCATTTCTTCAGAAGGTATCTCAATGGCAAAGGCATATTTGGTGCCTCTGGAACCCTGGGTGGACAGGCAGACAAAGAATTTCTGTCTCGGCAGTACAAAACAAGAAGCTTTTCAGTGCCAGCCCACCGCCACAATAAAGTTGTCGAATTGCCAGCAATTCAAGTATGTGGAGGCGACACTCAGTGGATTGAAATGATTTGTGAAAGTACTTGGAAGGTTGCAGAAGGGGGTCAAGTTGTCTTGGTGATATGTGAGGATGTCAAGACTGCCAATGAGTTGCAGACAAAAATGAAAGACCAAGGCAGAGATGCTGACAAGATCACCATGTACACAATAAGCGGTCGACATAACATAGAGAAGCGAAAATTTGATGGGGGAAATATCATCATTGCAACCAATCTCGGAGGACGTGGAACAGACATAAAGGTTAAGGACTGCGTCAACAGATGTGGGGGCCTCTTTGTGATTCTGACTCATTTCCCTCCAAATCGACGTGTTGAGAAGCAGGTCTTTGGACGCACAGCCAGAAAAGGAAATCCAGGCATGGTTCAGATGATACTCAATCAAGATAATCTCGCCCCTGCTTATCAAGGCCAGTCTGTAGAAGTTATGAGGTATCTCAGAGAAAACTATGAAGTCCGCCGCATTGCTGAGATGGAGAAAGATGAGCTGCTTGAAATTGAAATGAAAGAACAATTGTTTTCCACATTTTGTCACTTTCTCACAGACTTTGATGGGCAGTACACAGTGCAAGAGAGGCAGGACTTCTCGCAGATGAGATCAGTCCCTGCATATGCAAAAGAACATCGTGAGAAGTTTGATTATCGGCCTGCGCTTAATGCCATGAAAGAATCATGGGCCTTGTGGCTGATATTCCATGAGGAGCACATAAACAGGCATGATGATATTGATCTTCTGAAAAATGATCTCATCCAACAACTGAGGAAAGATGGCGACATGCTCATACAAGGGAGGAGTTCTAATATGTATGATCATGTGAAGCAGGCCATATGCAGAACTGACCTCCACTGTCGCAACAGAACTGAAAGTGATTATGGAGCAATTACTTGCTGGCAGAACGTTGCCAACTGTGACAAGATGTACAGTGCTGTTGCATTGTACAACCAAGCATTTATCACAATAAACTTGGGCAAGGGAGAATACAAATCTGAGGCAATGCGACTCCTGAAGAGCGCACATGACCTAGTGGATGTTTACCTCTCTGAGTCAACAAACACCTGGGTTTCTTGCAACCTGTCTGTGACCAGTGACTTCAAACCCCATCAGCAAGAGGGCAACAATTTCCAGACACAAATGGAGGCCAGGATGAATATTTTTAAATCTTGGAAGGGATTTATTCAAAGTGCACTGCAAAAACTAGAGGAGCTTCAGAAGAACAGCAGTGATGCCATTACTGAGGAGTCTTCTGTTTATATGCTCCTAGAAGGGAAAGACTACATCACTGCAAACGAGCTTGAGGCACTTTATGAGTTAGGCCTAGGGATTGTGTTTGAAGTCAAGAAAAAGCCAAGTTTCTGTTTTGATGCACTTATCTGTTTCTTTCTCGGAGTAATCCAGGTTATTGTTGGCATTCTTGTGTGTGCCTTGTCATTTGGAAGTGCAACTCAGATTGGTTTTGGCATGATATCTGAGGGAGTATCAGACATGATCAGTGGCATAAAGGGTATGATAACCGGCAGCTTTGACTGGGCAGAGTGGGCAATCTCCAAAAGCATCAGCATTGGGATGGCTTTGCTCTCAGCTGGCTTCAGTGTTGTCAAGAAAGTGTTCTCTGTGACAAAGGACCTGCTGACTGGGGTGAAATCATTGTCCTCAGTTGCAGATGATATCATCAGCTCAGGAAAACATCTATTTAAGTCTGTCAAAGGAGCAGCACAATCAGCAGTGTCAGCTGCAGGTAAAGAAAGTTTCAAGAATTCAATGAAAACATTTTCCTCAACGGTATTTAAACAGAACCTAAAAAATGCTACCAAGTATGCAATTAAGGAGGTTGGAAAACAAGCAGTGACCACTGCTGTAGAATACTGCATTGATGAGGGAGTCCAGGCGTTCTTTCGAGACCTTTTACGAGGTGCTTTCAAGAATGTAGTAACTTCAGCAGTGAGAGGAAACTCTGTTTTAGACATGGATCTCACAAGACTAATTTGTACAGGAATTCCAAAGACAGCACTTAAAACTGAGTCAACTGACTTCAAGATTGATAAGCGCTGTGAAAAACACATTATAGAAACAGTAAAATTAAGCTCAAGTATTGTCACTGAAGATCTAGTCACAGGCTTCGACACAGCACACAAGGTTATCAACAATCTCTCTAAGGTCTGGAATCAAGCATCTGGAAAATTGAGCAAGAAAGGCAACAGTAAATTTAGTCAAATAGCTTTCGAACTTGCAGACTATACCACTACCTTTTTAGAAATTCTGAAGACAGTACCAACAAAAGCAATCATCGATGAGAAATTTGTCCCTAAATTTTCCAAAAGCATAAAAGTCATGGCTGAATATGACAAAGACCAATGTGACCAAGATGGTCGACATGGTCTAGCAGATGTTAAACGTCTCAAAGATGATCTCCTTCATATCATTGCAGAAAGTGTTTCTGAGCAATTTATCGAAGCTTGGGCTAAACATATGACTTCTTTCAGTACTAAAGAATTCAAAAAACAAGTCAATGCCTCCAGTGGAAAGGCTGTCGAAAATTTACTCAGCAAATATGAAACGCCAAGGTTTTTTGATGACCAGAGACTTAAACAGAGTAGGAAACTGGCAGGGCACCTAAGCAAGTCTTGCTCCAAGCCTGAGAAGACTGAACTACTGGACTATGTGGAGAACATCAGCGATGCAGATCATTCAACCACAGCCTTTGACATGCATGTCCTCACAAAAAGTGACTTGCTAAAGGGAAAAGGTATCAGAGTTACAACAATTGACAAGCACAAGAACCAACTCTCAGAGGAGTTTTATCCAGGAACAGACAGCTCAGCTGGTGACATAAATCTCCAGTTGACAAAAGAGCAACTGCCTACCAAACAGTAAGTACAATACATTCTATTTGAAATCACAGTGATTTTATTTTGGAACTCGGCATTAAAAAATAGGCTTTACTGAAAAATATTATTTACGATTGTTTTTATAAAGTCCATTGAACTTTAAGCTTGAACACCTTGTTTTGCACATATTTCTTGGCATTTCACCGGCCAGATTCTCTCCTATTTCTCCTGACTCCACTATCTTTGAAAATGGATTATTTCACAGGATGAAGGGAATCTCCCTGGCAAAGGAAAGGACCCTTGATAGACATGACATATACAGTGGCCATTTTGACATTGTTCAATCTGATGGCTCCATTATCCCTGAAGAGTCAGGACAAGAAAATAATCTGTACCGTGCTGTCATCCGGGCAACAGACCATAGACCAGGGGAAGACGTAAAAGAAAAGGCAGTGAAACTACGTCATGACATGAAGTTGCATGTGAGCCGTAATTTTCTTTTAAAGTTGTATAAAATGTGAATAAAAACAGAATATAATGATTTGCTAATCCTTTTTGACCTATATTTAATTGAGTACACTACAAAGACAAGATATTTAATGTTAAAACTGATAAACATTCTTGTTTTTTTGGAAATATTCCCTCATTTTGAATTTGATGCCTGCAACACGATCCAAAAAAGCTACAGTAGGACAGGCATGTTTACCACTCTGTTACATCACCTTTCCTTTTAACAACACTCAATAAGCGTTTGCGAACCGAGGACTGGAACTGTAGAAGCTTTGTAGGTGGAATTCTTTCCCATTCATGCTTGATGTACGACTTTAGTTGCTCAACAGTCCGGGGTCTCCACTATCGTATTTTGTGCTTCATAAAGCGCCACACATTTTCAATGCGAGACAGGTTGTCATGGTTTGGAGGCTGTGTTGTGTGAAGGGCTTTCTCTGTGTCTCTCGTCCTGGGGCGACATCGGATTCCTGCACCATTGGATTTTTTACTCCAGCTGGCTGATTGGACACGGGCGGCACCCTTCCCTGACTCTGTATATGTTATGATTCTGTTGTGCCTGTCCATGTTTTTGTTTTTATGGCATTTCTGACCCCATGCCATGTTTTTTTTGAGTTACTCCTTGCCATGTTTTGTATTTTGCCTGTCTTTCCTTGTCATGTCTTTTGCCTGCCATTTCCCATATTCACAGTTTAGATTATCGTTCTGGTTTTTGTATTTCTCATGCCCAGCATTGCACATTGTCCCCTCTGTCTGGTCATATGTGATGTGACAGTTTTATTTCCCAGTCTTGTGTGCCACGCTTTCAGGAGATTTCATGGTTTCTGGGTTTCCAAACATTCCTTCCAATCTAGTTTGCTTCCTTCACCTTACTGTTCTATCTTTAATAACATTACTAACATTTTATTATTTTAAATAAATTACTAACTCTAACTAACATTGTTTATAGTACTAACTTACTAACAAGCACTAGGGATTGTATAGCTGCACATTACTAATTGACTAACGAGCTCTCAGCACTCACTCTGCTCTAGTCTCCGCCCCTTCACTCAATTTACTTTGCTGTGCTTCAAGCAGATTTTCTGCACCTTGTTAATCGCTGTTCTGCCTCTCACTCTGTGCTCTTTAGAACTCCCTAATCGAAGTCGTCTGTTTGTCTGTGTAATCCCTGTCCGCGTTTTTGCTTTCACCAATTTCATGGGATTAGGAACTTCCTCTTGTTCATTACTTTGTTAGTTAGTCTGATCCAGCTCATCTGTTCCCTATTATGGCATGTGACTTCCCGTAATGTGTATTTAAGCAGTCATTTCACTACCAGCTCTTGTCAGAATGTTTTCCCTGTCCTGTGATCGTTTATGCCTTAGACGCTTAGTGTCATACTTCTGACTGGAACGTCCCGGATTTTGATTTTGGCATTGTCTTTGAGATACCTGTGCCCGTGTATTATACCTGTTTTGCCCGACCCTGAACTTTGTATTTGCTGCCCTGTTAACGAACTGGAGTACGTCTACTGGATTTTGGCTCTGGCTTCACCTCTGATTCCTGTGCCCGTGTACCGAACCTGCTTTGCCCGACCCTGAGTTTTGTCTTTGCTGGCCTGTGTACGAATTGGATTACGACTATTGGATTCTGATTTTGGATTGTGGACTCAGTACCGTTGTTTACTGCCCTGCAGGGGTTTCCACCCCAGATGCAATAAATAACAAATTTACTGGATATTTTTGGTCTCGCTTCTGGTTCCTGAACGCTACCTCAGTATAAGCTGGAGGTCCGCCACGCCTCCTTTGCTAGAGTGTCTGATCTTTGCTAGCACTTCAGCCAAATGTTATTTCCTGTTAGGAATTTAGTGAACTCTTTTTGCATATATTTTGGTATACATTTTTAGGGAGATTTCCTTTTGAGTTCCTCCCTGTTTCCCTGCCTGTCAGCTACGATTTTGGTGCTTAGGAATTATCGTCCCTCGAGACGTTTACTCTGCCTTGTTTGGAGGTTCCGTGTGGAGCCTTTTCTTTGTTTCTGCCAGGTTACTCTCGCTTCGCTCAGCTTCCTATTTCTGGTTGCTGAGTTTATATTCTGGGCAGCTCGAGAGTTTATTTTGCGCCTTCCTCTTTTAGTGTGTTTTTGTGCTTGCTGTTGCCGGCCTTTTGCTCACCAGATCGCTGCATTTGGTCTCCAAATTTCCGCTGCCATTACAGCACACTCTAGCCTAGAATGGATCGATCAGCGGCGGCATCCCTCGACCAGATTGTCGCCAATCAACAAACAGTGCTTTCTGGTCACAGCAAGGGGTTTGTTAATTTAAGTAATCAGCAAGCAGAATTGGCAGAAAGAATTCTCTTACAAGAGAATGTAATGCAGAGGCAGGAAAACACTTAATCAAGCCTTATAGAGGGTATCAAAGCCTTAACTGTTCAGATCACACATAATGTTACACAAGCACAATCCACGCACCTCCTCCAAGAACCAAAACTACAATTACCACCAAGGTAAGGAGGCGAAGCAGGAAAATGTAAAGATTTCATTGCACAATGCAAAATATTTTTCAGATCACAACCTTTGCGATTCACTAATGAAGAGTCATGGGTTCCATTCATTCTCTTCCTGTTGTCTGGCACGGCGCTCACCTAGGCAGGGCCACTCATTTGATCCAGATCACCTGTCATCAGTTCAGCAGATACTCTCATGAAAGAAATGATTTTTAACATTATTTCATTCCATGGCCACAGAGACAGGTTGGTCGGAGGCACCTCTTATGACAGTCTTAATTCATGCATTGTCTGAACCGCTTAAGGACACTCTGGCCGCATTGGAGCCTTGTGTCATTAGATTCGTTGGTCTGTACGGCGGTTCGGATTGATAATCTTATCCGCAAATGTAATAAAGAAAAACAAATGGCACTGGCTCCAATAAGCAAAAGTTTTAATTTTACTCCCAACCTGCACACAGTCCCAGCTCCGCCCACAGAATTTCCTACCCCGAGTGAGCCTTTATGACAGCCATGCTCGCAAGCCAAAGCATAGGTGGATAATTTGTAATCAGAGCAGAAAACGCATTTGCATAATTTAAATCAACGTCAAATAGAGCCGAATGCTTTTTATAGCCTATTTCACTGCCAAGTGGCACTTTTTTTCCCCACTCAATACCGAGAGTAATTTTGAATAACGTTGATTTAAATTAAGCAAACGTTTCCAGATGAATGATTGTCGTCTTACCTAATCGGGGAGAACAAGCAGCACCTGTTAAGTGCGGAGCGCTCTCGGAGTGAACATTTTGTTAATCATGAGAATGACTGCGAACAGGTCAGGACTAATAATTCTTTAAAACAGTTGTTACGTCCACCCCAATTCTCAGTTTTACGGAATTTACCCCATGACTTCATCGCTCTTAGATCGCATGAGAAACCGTGTCTTCAGTTGCCTATTACGATAATTGGAAAACACGTCAATACAGAAAAATAATTGAGAACTAGCCAGGACTATCCTAATTGTCATAAAGGGACGTGTAGGTGCCACCCCAATTCCCGGTTCTAGCTACGCCCCCGCACAACGTAATACAAACAATCGGGACAAGAAATGGGAGTGACAAAATTCCTTGCAATTGCATGTTGAGAAAAGTTGGTCTTCAACTGTTGGATTGTTTGTACACACAGTTGTGCACAAAGTGGTGAACCTCGCCCCATCCCTCCTTGTGAATGACTGAGCCTTATGGTGACGCTCCTATTATACCAAATCACGACACTCACCTGTTTCCAATAACCTGTTCACCTGTAGAATGTTCCAGACAGGTGTTTTTTTGAGCATTCCCCAAATTCCCAGTCTTTTGTTGCCCATGTCCCAGCTTTTTTGGAACATGTTGCAGGCATCAAATTCAAAATGAGTGGATATTAATAATTTAAAAAAGTTTATCAGTTTGAACATTAAATATATTGTCTTTGTAATGTACTCAATTGAATATTGGTCAAAAAGGATTTGCAAATCATTGTATTCGGTATTTACTTCTCTGGAATTGAGGTTTGCAGAAAAAGTTAAAGCTCAGCTGTCAGGAAGTGAATTTACCCGCGGGTGAAATGCATAAATGTTATTTCTTTCTAGATTCAACAAAATCTTGAAAAGTACAGTGATGTGCTAAAACTCCAAATTGGATATGAGGAATTCTACAAAACTGGAGCAAAATACACCATGGCTGGAGTGGCTAAAAGATCACAAACTGAAGGTTTACAGACAAGAGAAGGAGAGTATTTGCAGAGCATTGCACAGCTGAAAGATTGCAGTATTGCAAAGACATACAGACTGGGTTTTGTTGATAAGTATAAATGGTGAGATTTATCTGCTTTTTCCATTGCATGGGATTTATTTTAAAAATGTGAAACTGTTCCACTGAAATATTAAAAAAATATTTCTGTTCTAAGTTTCAAAAGCAACAATAGCGATGTGAACACAGACAGGAATAGATCCCACTTTGACTACAATGGTGCTGTGAAAGCCGAGCACATCCCAGCAAAGGATGCCGTTAAAAAAGCACTGTGGATGGTGAAGAAAAATCCTGAAATCGGGGAGAACCTGAGGAAAAAGAACCCAAAACTGTACAAGATGATGGAAAGTGTAGAGACAGATCCGAATGGGGAGAACCTGTTGGCCATGGAAGTTCTCACAGATCATCAAAGACTGGCTTTGACCTCTGGCAGCAGCAGGGAATCAAAGCAATGCAGGTAAGATTCAGCTGAGCAATCAGACAGACCTCTCCGAGCCCAGCTAAAATGTGCTTTTTTTGGAGGATATATAGATACTTATTGTGTTATTTTACTGTTTTCACCTGCAGGGACCTACTCTGTGGCTCCATTTTTAATGGGGATGTGGAGAAAATGATGAAGCAGTCGATTATCTTGGCTCACCCAGTCACTTCACTGAGTCTTCGCCAGGATGCAGGTCAGTGTTTAATCAAACTGGCAGCCATTACACACGCACTGAACAGAGCGCTGGAGAAGTAGTGCTGAGGGTTGGGCTGTTGGTGAGCAGTCCAGGTACAATAAAATGTATATAAATATGTTAAATGGAGATCGTGTATGAAACTGTTGCAATCATTCAAAGGAACCACCCTAGGCAAAGCTAACAAAGCATTTTGCATTGATTAAAATTAGTATTCACCACATGTAACATCTACAATAAAATGACGATCTAACTTCAGTATTGTTCCCTGCAAAATTTACATACAGAACAGCCTGGTATATTAAAAGCATTAATTAAATGTTATGGTTGTGAGGCACAGTTCAGGAACCACACGCGACAGACAGAAATCCAAAAGACGTATGCCTTTAATGGAGTCCGAGTCAAAGCCAAAAAACACAAGAATTGCAAAGCCACAATACGAAATCCAAAAACAGTGTCGACTAGACAGGCAGGGGTCAGAGCCAGTGAGACAGATGGGCAGAGGTACAGAAAACGATAGGCAAAAAGTCATAGTTGATGAACAAATCCAAGGGTCAAACACAGGGCATCCAAACACAGAAATCATAGTCAGACAAAAAGGGTCAAAATCCAAAAAGACAAAACAGTACTAAAAGAGCTAGGCAAGAATCGAAGTCGGACAAACCAGTTGAAGAAAAACAATACTCCATGGCATACAAGGCGCTCTGCACAATGAAACATTGATCAACATTCTGACAAGGCGCTGGCTGTGAAAAGACTGCTTAAATAGACGAGAGGGAAGTCACATGCTATGCAGGGAACAGGTGAACTGGATCAGACGAATTACAATGGGAGAATCACATGAAGGTAACCCTAACCACGAAAATTGGCGAAAGCCAAGACACCAACGGGAATCACACAGACAGCCTATGACATTTAAACAGCTCCGGTCAAGGAGTTCTAAGTGCACAGATAACAAGTGCAGGAAAGTAATTAAGCACGTGTGAGAGATCTCGCAGAAATGTAGGGGAAGACAGGTACAGCTGAGCGAGAGGCGGAGACTAGAAAAGGGCGATTGCTGAGAGGGAATTAGTATTAATTAGTAGCGGTGCGACTTTACAGATTTAACTAGAGTGCTTGTTAGTAAGTTAGTAATCTATATACATGGATTAGTTTTGTTAGTAGACTATGATACAAAATACAAATGTTAGTTTTGTTAGCAATCAGAACAGTAAGATGAAGGAAGTAAACAAGAAACGAAGGAATATATTAAACACCGGAATTCATTTAAATCACCCGAAGTCAGTGAGCACGCAAGCAGGGAAGACGGACTGAACCAACCAGATCACAAGACAGGGGAGACAAGTGTAATGGAACTGAGAAATGGAATGAATTAAAAACCTAAATATTACAATAACCAAAAAGAATAAATAAAAGACAAAATCATGAACACTGAACGTGAACATAAACATGACCAAAACCATAACCATGACAATGGTAGGATACACCGACTCCAAAAACTAAACTACTGTCTAAGACTATTTTGACATTCTTCATTTTTCCAGAGAAAAACAACTATCTGCTGAGACCGGGAGGCAAGGTTGATGTGATGTCAGAGGACGATACCAAACTCTACTACAAAATTGGCTTCACTCAGGCAGTAAGGCGGTTCTGTGAGGACGGGATTATTGACCTGAATCAGCGGGAGAACCTGCTGTCATGGCTGAAGCTAGACAATCACCTGGAGAAAAGTAGCCCTGAATATCAAGAAATCCTCAGAGCTTTAAAGGAGGATAACTAATGAAGAAATACAACTATAGTAAGAGTGCAACAGCTTTGAGGTTCAGGGCTTATGCTTTTGTAGTGATGGTATATTTGATTTATTTGATTTTAAGCAGGAAAAAATGTTGATTGTGCGTTTATATTGAATACTGGCTGCCGTAACGTAAACAGCGAGTACTGTTTTTCAGCAATTCCAGTACGACACTTGCTTTGTTCACCATTCATTTTTATTTTTCATTATTCTCCACAACATACACAACATGAGTCTTGCAGCTATGGTCCAACCCAAATTCCAAAAAGTTTGCTCATTATGGAAAGTATAATTAAAATCAAAAAGAACTGATTTGATAAGTCTATACAGTCTACTCTGTTGCAAAGACAACACCAATGATGCCTTTTCTTCTGGAGTCAATTTTTAATTGAAAACACACACTTATTTTACACTTACTTTCAAATCTGATGACTGCAGCAGACTCAAAAAATTGTCACAAGGGCAATTTGGAACTAATATCTGTTACTGTTCTTAAAGATGACATTAAACAGGTAAGAAAATTGTATTAAAGTCAAAGAGGAGCCTCCAAAATGGGCCTAGTTCCTCACGTGCAAAGATGAGTCAACACTTGCCAACATACCCACAGATGTACAAGCATATACACAGGTACAAGCTCACCAATGTACCCACAGATGTACAAGCGTATACACAGGTACAAGCTCACCAATATACCCACAGATGTACGAGCATATACACAGGTACAAGCTCACCAATATACCCACAGATGTACGAGCATATACACAGGTACAAGCTCACCAATATACCCACAGATGTACGAGCATATACACAGGTACAAGCTCACCAATATACCCACAGATGTACAGGTGTATACACAGGTACAAGCTCACCAATATACCCACAGATGTACAGGTGTATACACAGGTACAAGCTCACCAATATACCCACAGATGTACAGGTGTATACAGAGGTACAAGCTCACCAATATACCCACAGATGTACAAATGTATACACAGGCACAAAGGTGACTAGGCTCCATTTCAGTCATTACACTGTCTTCTTAGAGTAGTATGAAGTAGTATAAAGTGTTGTTATACAGTTTTCGAAAGTGTTGTTATACAGTTTTCAATATATTAGAGGCCAAACTGACTTCAAAATCCCTCTGTCCTTTTGGTTTTATTTGTTTTTTTTATGATATGCCATTTTTTGTGGGAACTGGAGTTGTACATTGACAATATAACATGATTGCTTCATTCAATCAAAATCAAGACTTTGCTCCTGTAATGGCTGATTATTGTTCAAAGATTTGTCATTCATTTCATTATTAATGCACTTAAACTGATGAAATTGTGTTGAAACTCATACTGTTCCTGGTCTTGGCAGCCTGTCATGGGGGTACTCGTGAGTGTGTGCATGTGCAAATCCACATCTAACACACAGCACAAAAACACCTTAAACTTTAAGTACAGTTGCTTTTTAGCAGACATTGAAAAGGGGAGTGGTATTGCAATAACTGTGCCGTCTTCTCTGGGCTTAAGCTCATCTAAAATTGATCGGAGCACAGTGGAAACATGAGCTGTTGAACCAGTAAACTTTAAAAATGTTTTATAGTAATAAGGGAAGTTATGTTTTCCTGGCCAAAGAGGAGAAGGACCACCCCAGATGATACAAACGTAAGGTTGAGAGTGGGGAGTGTTGGTCACCCTCACATGGAGGACATAAACATCTCCTTAGATACTGCAGATAACTTAAGTGCTTATGCATTTTGGAGTGGCATAGGCTGTTTTCAGGAGGATGTAAATTTTTGGACGACCCCAATGATTTCAACAAAAAAAGAACAAGCCACATTCTCCATGCTATAACATCATGACTTCCTTATCGGAGAGCATGTCAGCTAGACTGGCTAACCTGAAGTCCACACCCTTTCCTGTTGAAAATATGTGGTGCTTTACGAAGCATAAAATACAAAAATTAAGACCCGAGATATTTGGGCAGCTGAATACCTAAGATGGAATAACAGAAAAAAAAATCCATAAAAACTACAACACTTGATGTCCTCAGTTCCCCAAACTATGACCCTGAGGGCTTTTAAAGGGAGAGGTGACACAGTGACTTTACTGGGACATGTTACAAGCATAACGTTCAGAATGAATGCTAGTTTCCTAAAAGAAATGAAGCAGATAATTTTCAATTTAATAAAAGTCAAGACTAACTAGTGAGAATAGAGATGTAGATATTACTAATTATTGATATGTTGACTTGGAATTATGACATGTTGAATCTGAATTTTATCTGAAATAAAATTTAAATGGCAGTCAATGGAACAATTTGACTAGTTGTAATTGAGTCACAGATATCTACAAATGAACATTTCCACTAGTTAGAAGGTAATTGTTGATATCAAGAATTAACATTTCACTTGTAAGAACTGAGTTTTAGCTATCTTTAATTAGAATTTCCACTAGTCAAATTGACATTAAGGATATGTTGACTTGGACTGCAAATGGAGACCCGCCCGATATCTAAAAATAGCCTGTGCTTCAGGTGAACATCATTCACTGAACCCGGATATCGGGCAAGCGAACAACAGGTGCCCGTTTCTCAATATGCTTTCTTTTCTGTAGTTCTGTTCTTGTGAACCTGAGAAACCATCATTCATCTGAGACCAGGTACTGTCTCAATTCAAAGTTCGCATCTCGACGAGAACGGTTACCAGTCCTGGAAGTGTTCTTGACGCCCATTTTTCCAAGGATGCATCGGATGGTGACTTGTGTGAACTTGACAGCACGCTTATCCCAGAATTCTTTTCGGCATACAAGCGGGACACCCCTAAGAACGGCCAGAGAAGGCTAGGGTTGCGTTTCCCAAATGCGTAGTTGCTAACTAAATTAGCAACTTATATAGTTCATCCATTCACAGTTAATCGGTCCATCTATTTAAGTTAGCATCTATGATTTCGGGAAATGTATCCCAGGATCTGTAAAGCTGCTTTCACACCTGATGCGAAATTAATTTTTCACGTGTATTCGAGTCTTTGCATTGACATTGAATGTAATTGTGCGATAAATTTGTTTCGCGTCCAGTGTGGAAGCGGGTTAAGTCTTTTGTTGTTGCAATATTCGTTCACTATTTCTTGGCGAAATACTTTTCCGGTACTTTTAAGGCTAGGCACTATTATCGGAGTACATTTGGAATATTGCCTGCTTTACGATGTTTTATGTTGAATATGCTCCAATGCTTCCGGAGTAGCCTTTCAGAAACTCCGCAACAGGCGGGGGACTGTAGCTAAACTAGACACCTTAACTAGCTTACGCTCACAGACTCCTCTTACCCCTTTGGTGACATTACTGGGGGGAAAAAGGATGATGGCGGAGGAAGTCGCGGCTCACTGGCTGGTGTATTGCGTAATACCAACGAGAACGCATCGTCTCAAACCGCCGACAGCGATCTGAGTGCTCGTAGCCTTGGAAGTGCACTCTTCCTAGAACGACGAGCAAGAATGTTCCTCCCAAGAATGCAATTCCGTTCTTAGCATTCTTGGTATTGAGAAAGGGCCATCCTGCCGAGCTGGAAAAGAAGGTAACAAAAGCATAGTTGTTAACTATACTAGCAACTTACGTAGTTCGTCCATTCACTGTCAATGGTTCCAACTATGTAAGTTAGCGCCTGTGCTTTCGAGAAACGCATTCCTGGCTAGGCAGAGCAGACCCAGCGATAGCAACAATGGCTCTGAAAAAATTCACTCCACCATTTTTAGATCGCTTTTGTGATGCAATATCGCTAATTTCAACCCAGATAGCAAAAAGTGATTGAATCAACATTGTGATATTGTCAGGCTGAAGATTGCAATCAACATTGATGTCAGATATTGAAAAAAACATTGAAAGTGCTCGCTATGATCAACATGGAAATAACATTGAATTTCCAATCAATTCTGACAATGAATCAACCTTGATTCAATTAAAATCAACATTGAAAGAATGTAGAATTGCATCAACAATGATTCAACTATATGTATGCATTGTATTATACGTTGAAACAATGTTATTACTAAAGGGCCATTTCAACCCTTCTCTGAATGCTTTTAATATGCCTCATTAAAAAATAATCACTTTATTACTCTATTTATGGTATAGTTCAACAAGGAGCATGCTAAAGTAATCTAGTAGTCAGTGATATCACTGCCATATGCCTGAATGGCAGTGATGTCACCACTAGACAAGTTTGGAGCAACCGCCGCAGAACTTTAAAACACCAAATATTTAAATAATTAATCATTTTACTCTGAGGCATATTAAAAACATACAGTCAAGGGTTAAATTGCGGAACTGGTTCATTAAGACAAATATGTTTTGGGGGATCCTATACTTCATTATAATCATTTCATAGGTGAATATTTGAAAATGTGTTGTGAGCTTGTAAATTGTCATGGTTTCACCCCCCGCCGGATATAAACTGCTCAGGCAGGAGCTAGGACCATGGACCTAAAAGAATGCAGAACCCAAATGCCAGGCTGGTACAAACTGGAGATTTAATAAATAATGTATTAAAAAAAAACACACGGAGATAAAAAACAGGGAGCAGCATCACTATATCATCAGGGTTAACATCACACACATCAATGATAAAACCAAAATGCAGTAACTGCCAGCCCTGTATACGTCAGATAATCACCTCCACCTTAAAAAACAACAGGTGCAGCTTGTTAAGGTGGAGGTGAGAGAAAGCCACAGGGGAGGGGCTGCAAGGCAAAAACCCTTACAGATTGGCTATTTCCATTATTTTAAGAAACCAAGGTTGAGAACAGCTGCTATACGGCATGCTCTATTAACAAAAAAACAATTAAACAGACCATTGTTCATTTAGTTCAGGGGTGTCCAAACTTTTTGTAAAGAGGGCCAGATTTGGTAAGGTGAAAATGTGTGGGGGCCAATCATTCCGCCTAACATTCTTTGAACTAATAACATTAAATACAAATTAACTATTTTGTGAAATTTTATTGTAAATGGCATACTTCCTGGCACTTTTTTTTTCATTTTCATGTTTTTACCAAAATTGGGTTACTCTGCGTTTCATATTTGAAGACCACATGAAGAAATAGTCTGGAAAAAAACACTTTTGGGAAGATTAAACATATCTAACTTCATTAGAAACATTACATATTATTCAGAATTAAATCCTCACTGTAAACAACTTCTTAAATTCAAAACAGTGGTCAGTGCATATTCAAAACTGTGGTTCACTATAGAGGTGAACTAATGTGAAGGGTGATACTGAGATCTTGACTGCAGTACATAGTCCAGCTCTGGCTCAAAAACAGCGGTTTTGATGCGCAAGACGTCCCGCAGGTGAGAGTCGCTTAGTCTCGTTCTCACGCGGCTCTTGGTAATGTTCATTACCGAGAATGTCTTCTCACACAAGTATGTCGATCCAAACAAGCTCAGCATTTTCTTAGCTAATGTCCGAATCTCTTGGAACCTGCCTTCATTCAGCTGCCGGTAGAAGTTGACAAGAGGGAGCTGTTGGTGCCGACTGCGACACTCGGCGTCACACTGCAGCTCAATGAGCTCCAGCTGCAGGTGGTCTGGAGCGTCATCAGGGTCCACGGAGAAAGGAGAGGAAAAAAGCGCGATGTCCTTTTCAATAGCTGCAAAATCCCGAAAGCGCTGTTGAAACTCCTCAACAAGAGATGAGATGTCTGTTGCATACCTTCTCATTTGCGCACTGATGTTGTTCTGTGGGAAACTGGTCATAATTTCCTGCAGCGATGGGAAATGTGTGGTATTGGGCTGCGCTAGTGACAGGTGCCTTTGGAAAAGTAGCAGCTTGGTCCGAAAGGCTTTGATGTGTGAATACAGCTGGCTTACCATTGCATTTTGCCCCTGAAGGCTTGTATTCAGTGCATTCAGATGCCGTTTTATGTCAACTAAAAATCCGAAATCAGCCAGCCAAACAGGATCAGATAGTTCTGGCATCGGTTGTCCCTTTTTCGCCAAGAATTGTCCAATTTCCTCCCTAAGAGAGTAGAAGCGCTGTAGTGCAGACCCCCGACTGAGCCATCTGACGTCGTTGTGATAAACAACATCTCCGTATTCTGCTTGGATGTCGAGCAGAAATTGTTGAAACTGGCGGTGGCACAGGGCTTTGGAGCGGATATAATTGATAGCCTTTATCACCGGTTTCATAACATGATCGTATTTCACATATTTGGCACAGAGAACTTCTTGATGAATAATACAGTGGAGTTTGATAGCTTTGCCTCCTTCTTCGCTGACTTTGTTACAGATAAGGGTTGATAATCCACTTCGCTCGCCAGCCATGGCAGGTGCGCCATCCGTAATAATCCCAGTGACTTTATTCCACGGTAGCTTCATGTCATCTACGGCGGAGCAAACGGAAACAAATAAATCTGTTCCTCTTGTTTGGTCCTTCAGGCTCTGGAGGTCGAGAAGCTCTTCACTCACGTTCATGTCATTGTCTTCTCCTCTCAAAAAAATCAGTAACTGAGCGGTGTCAGATGCGTCAGTGCTTTCATCGCAGGCTAACGAAAAAAAGTTAAATTCCGCCCCTTTTGCTTTTAACTGTCTCTTAATATCTGATGAAACTTCTTCAATTCTCCGTACCACAGTGTTACGAGCCAGGCAAACATTGGCAAACTCTTGCTTCTTCTCTGGACAAATTTTCTCAACCATTTTCATCACACATTCTTTAATAAATTCACCCTCAGTGAAAGGTTTGCAGTGCTTGGCAATCAGCGCTGCCACCTCGTAGCACGCCTCTGTGGCATTTTCATTTGACTCACGGGCTCTTGTGAAAAAGCGCTGCTGTGCCGTTAAAACAGCTTCCAGTTGCTTCAATTTTTCGCGGCGTTTGTCCCCAGTTAGCTTGTCGTAGTTAGCATGTTTCGTCTGGTAGTGCCTCTTGATATTAAATTCCTTAAAAACAGCCACAGTCTCTTGGCAAATTAGGCAGACACAGTTGTTTTGTATTTCAGTGAAAAAATACTCCAATTTCCACTTGTCCTGGAAACGTCGGCCCTCTTTGTCAACTTTCCTTATTTTAGCTACAGTCGCCATGTCAGAAATCGGCTGGCCTGAAATGATCACACAAGACCAAGGGTCAAGGCGGCCCTATGCAGCGGCCACAAGGCTACTGCCATCTTCTGGTGAAATGTAGAATAGCTTTTTTGTACACATGTATTTTATTCTGTGATCAGCAGTGCTGGTGGGCCACATATTATTGATTTGATAACAGAGGCTGCGGGCCGGTGAAAATTTGAACACGGGCCGCATTTGGCCCCCGGGCCGGACTTTGGACATGCCTGATTTAGTTATTTCGTAAAGATTTAAAAGAAATTACACCTTTGTACTCCTTTTGTACATTTTAGCACACAACATTTCTTTTGTTCTTTTAAAGGAGGACTATACAGAACTACACGTTTTGACTTAATCTTGTAAACTCCAACATAATATCCACGGTCAATTATTTGTCCATACATACCCCCTGTTCTTTTAAATGACCATTAATTAGCCGGAATTGCAGTTTCCAGAAGGCCGCCATTAACGCCACGCCTGGCATGAGAAGTTGCAAGATCATAACGTCACTGCGGCTGCCACATGCATTCATGTGCATGATGCCTGCGATGTCAAAATGTCTTAATACATGGATATTCAAATGAATTAGACCACCAACCATTTTAAAATTGTTCATTGAGCGAATCAACTGTTTGATTGTAAATTGTGCAAAGTAAATGGGAGGGGGTGAAAGTAATTGTCGAGTAGAGGAGGATGATTTTGAAGACCTTAACTTTTCTTAGTTCAGCACGCAATTTTCCTGAATGTGTTTGCTTGATTATTACATTTGGCCGTTGTGTGCGAATCTTGTTCAATTATCAAATAAAAAATGTTTAAAATTTGCGGCACAGATTTGCCTGAACGTGCTTGCCCAGTCTTCGGTGCATTTGTCCATTGCTTGCGATGCGAAAATAATTTCTCTCTCACATTCACGTTTGATTCGCTTCACACAATGTTTTCTACTTCGTTTATTTTTAGACTCTTAAAACCAGGGCCATCTTCACACGATTTTATTTTTAGAAATCTTTTTCAAGAATACGTTTAAGTTTTCAGACGAGAGGTGGAATTCAGAGGTCTGCTATTTATTCAAATTGCTGACATTATTTCAATCTAGCACTAGCCTGGTTCAGTTTAATCATTATTGGCTAGATTTATGTTTTGATTGGTCAATTGGCTGAATAAATGTCTTGATTACAAGTTAGGCAAAGAACACAGAAATTGATTTGAGGTAAGCTAATTATGCCAAGGTGACGGCAGCTGTCCAGCCTCGCTGGTAATTATCAGACTTCAAATCAAACTTTTCTTTCCGGAAGTATTTCAAATGGCCTCTGATGTAAGCTCACCACTAAATTAAAGTTGTGTTGGAAGTAGCTCATAATTAAGCTTGTCTGCCTGCCCCATAGAGGAAGCGGGAATATCTTGGTTATTCAACAATCACAATGCAGGACTGCAGGACAATGAAAATTCACGGCGATGACAGCCGCACTGACGTCACGATTAGGGGCGCCCCAAGTGGATCGAGGGTCAATTTTCGTCTGCTGTGGTGAAAATGGCGCGGTCCACTAGTTTTGTAAAATCGCTCATAAAAATGAAAGAATTCGCAAAATAAAGGAAAAAAGTTGTAAGAGCTTTTTTCATGATATATTCAAATAATATTACCCACCTTTCCCAGCCCAGCTATGATAGTCCTCCTCTAAGGTTTCCTGCCTGGCCTAGGTGGAGGAAGCACCTTAGAGAAGAAGTAAACCTATAAATCCATCGTGCATTTGAAAAGTAATTTAAAATGTGATTAAAAATGGATACAGAGACTGGAAAATTCATTCTTAATAGTGTCATAAGTGAAGTGTAACACATGTCCAAACCAAATAAGAAAGTTAGCGGTCAAAAATTGCGGCGGAGACGACACGCATGAAGTAGCCGCCCGACTTTATCCAGGGGCAACAATAAGTGCAGCAAAGTGCTTGAAGCAAGACCTTAAAGTCTTAAACTGCCACATTAAAACCATTTAACCAGTTATTTGCTGCTGGTTTTGCCTTAGAGAGGCGAGGGAGGGTGGATGGGCTATACACACAGATTCTGTCCTTTGATCTTGCTTATGAAATCAACAAATAAAAAAGACGGTACCCAAGTGGCAGAGTTGGAGCGCCGATTTGGCTTATATTACGGTCATCGTCTGTAACCACTAGACGATGTGTGGGTCTGATTTCCCTGTAAGAAATTTAACATCCTGAATAAGTCCAGCTTTGTGTCAAAATGTTAATATTACAGCTTTTTGTTTTTTTTTGTGATTAACGCTTTATTAAGGTTTTTTGTTATTCAAATATAAAAAATATACACTAACCATAAATAATTTACAAAAACACATGCATTAAAACATCTGACAAAACAAAAGACAATTGGGGGAAAACAAACAAAGAATATCTTTTATTCATAAATTGTTAAATCATAAATGGTCAATGTGAGCCGCAAACTTTGGATTCACGAATGAGAAGCCAGCAAATTCAGATTGATCAAAGAAGCTACCGCCGCCACCTTGGGACAGGCAGCCATGGTGTCTCGTCGAGGAACTCCTCTTCAAAATGGCTGCAGTCATGGGGGCTCTTCTGTGATGAACAGAAAAGAGGAGTCAGTCAGAGTTCAGAGGCGTGTTGGAGACATTAATGAAGCTGTGTGCGTATGAAGAAAATCAGGACGCCCCATCTGCTAGAGCAGTGATTCCCAAAGTGTGGGCCGCGGCCCCCTGGTGGGCCGTGGTGGTACTGCAGGTGGGCCGTGAGAGGTCATTAAAAATATGATTCATTTTTACAAATATGATTTTTTAAATTTTTATTGTAAAATATTTATTGCACGATTTAAAAAAATATTTAGAAGTATTAACCTATTGAGTGTTATTGACCACACAATATTTTAGGAACCTCATATAGTTTATGATCGGAACGTAGCTTTCTGGTCATCATGACCGGGGGTCATAATCGGAGGAGCACTTACTGTGTTCAATAATTAATTCTGTCTTGTGTGTACACCACAGATTTAAAATTTTGGGCTCCCTTTATCCCCCTGCTTTCATTTCAATCCTGAATCTTTAAAATAATAATAATAATAATATAAAAAAACAACAACAATTATTGTCGTTGTTTTTTTATTTTATTTTCTTAACAACAACAACAATTATTGTTGCTGTTAAGTGTTCTGAGAATGCCTATTTTTGTCTATGTACTGTTTATAGGACAAAGGTGGGCCGCGGACATTTTTTAGATGTTCAAGTGGGCCCTGATTTGGGAAAGTTTGGGAACCCCTGTGCTAGAGTTTTATCCCTTTCAAAAAAATTTCTAGGTTTGCAAATGGCAAACTCATCAGCTGGTTCATGGATTCATTTTCCATTTTCACTAGTTGTAGCTACATTCAAAGTGCAGGACTTTTTTTTCAACAATTTTCAGTAAAATTTTCACCCATATACTGGCCTGACACAAGAATTTAATTTCTCTCATACATCATCGATTCTGTCATCTGAAAATCTTTGAAATGAGTGCAGTGTTTCAAAGGATCTACCATACAAATTGTAAAAGCATTGTTACTCTTGAGCATAACTGAATGTGTTCTCATAAAAAATTTGATTTATCTTATACTGGGGGACATATTCATATCTCCATGATCAGCACATAAACAAATGAGCAAATAGGAAGTATCAGTTCAGGTTTGTATGGAGGCTCGACCTCCCTCCTTTCAATTTTGGCCCATGCAGTTGATGGGTTTGAAGAATGGGTGCGCCCCGATATTGCCACTTGTCCCCAGCCTGCGGTCCTGGTCCCTCTGCAACAACTGTTAAGTAAAGCAGACAGAAGTGACATTAAATTGCTGATCCAACTGAGATTTGATCTTTAGGCCGTTGCACATCTTTCCTTAAAATTTTGCTTGATTTTGAGCCATTTTTGCGCAATTCAGTTGACAGATAAATGCGCAAACAGATTAAACCACAGAAAACAAAACTGCTGATGCTTCGGGTGGGGTAATTTTTGCATGGCAAACCTGGCCTCAAATGATAGCTAAATCTCAGCTGTCATTGGCAGATGCAGCTGAATTCTGAGCTCTCATTGGCAGATGCAGCTGAACTCTCGGCTCTCATTGGGAGATGCAGATGAACTCCAAGGTCTCATTGGGAGATACAGCTGAACTCTCAGCTCTCTTTGGGAGATGCAGCTTAATTTTGAGCTCTCATTGGGAGATGCAGCTGAATTCTGAGCTCTCATTGGGAGATGCAGCTGAACTCCGAGCTCTCAATGGGAGATGCAGCTGAACTCTGAGCTCTCATTGGGAGATGCAGCTGAATTCTGAGCTCTCATTGGCAGATGCAGCTGAACTCTCGGCTCTCATTGGGAGATGCAGATGAACTCCGAGGTCTCATTGGGAGATACAGCTGAACTCTCAGTTCTCTTTGGGAGATGCAGCTTAATTTTGAGCTCTCATTGGGAGATGCAGCTGAATTCTGAGCTCTCATTGGGAGATGCAGCAGAACTCCAAGCTCTCATTGGGAGATGCAGCTGAACTCTGAGCTCTCATTGGGAGATGCGCTTAATTTTGAGCTCTCATTGGGAGATGCAGCTGAACTCCGAGCTCTCATTGGGAGATGCAGCTGAATTCGGAACTCTCATTGGCAGATGCAGCTGAACTCTGAACTCTCATTGGGAGATGCACCCCACATTGACGCTGCAGGAAAGATGGGTTCTCGCTCACACTGACCTTTCCCAGAAGGTCCCTTGTGCACCCGTTCATCCAGTTCGGATATTCAGGAGTATCTGAACATACACTGTTGCAGAGCTCATCTAAATCTTCCCCAAGAAAGGGAGTGTCGCCAGTGAGCATTTGGAACAGCAGGACCCCAAATGCCCACCAATCCACAGCGGTGGAATATTCCTGTTCCTGGTATATCTGCGTCAGAAATGGAAACATTAAGTGCCATTGACATGATCACAATGATAATTACTCGGACAATGACATTCACTGTGTCACATTATAGTCGACTGTATTTATGTATGACAAATAGTCTGAAATAAAACATTTCATCTACCATCGCTTACTGTACTGGAAATGCACACATGCTCAAACATGCTGCGCTAACACAGTTTAGGGACACGCACAATACAGGAATAGAGCTAATACAATTTCTTGTCCTGTCAAAAAATGAACAATAAATTCTCATAATTATGTGATAAATTCAAAATATCGGTGGGTCTGAGAAACAGGGTGCTCAAAAGCTCAAAGGAACATTGATTGATTGGTATGATTACACTTGATTGAAAGGAGCAGGTCCCATACCTCTGGTGCCATATAATGCGGGGAGCCACAGAAGGTTTTGGTATGGCTGTCTCTCAACATGTTTTCCTTACTTATCCCAAAGTCCACAATTTTTATGTGCCCATCCTGATCCAGCATGCCATTTTGGGGTTTGAGATCTCTGAAGGAGGAAAGGATGAGAAAAAGGAACAGAATGAAAATTTTGGGTTTTTTGGGTAACCATAACAACATTCTCAATTACGAAAGAGTACAGCAGTGCATGAATTATACCACGGCCTAGCTGCAATTGCCCTGTGTGGCTATAATGCCTCACTTCTCAAATGGCCAGTTTAGCTTGCCCCTTTTTCAAGTGGCCATGTTGCCCAAAATCACCCAAAGTGGCGATTTTAGACACAGTGACCCAGCCACTGAGCTGTGCGGCTTCCTTCATCCCGCTGCGCTGGACTTCTCTGCTCTTTGAGCGACCAAAGACAGGCCCACTCATTCAAGAATACAACAATTTTGTGTGAGGTTTGTATCCTACAACCACACATCCTTTCGGCTTTAGAAACATCGGCTAACATTACGTTTTAAGCACAAGCAATTAAATACTGCTGGTGTAAGTATAGATGTGTTTTCAGGCTGAGTGAAAACGAAGGTCGTGTAACATTCCTCGATAGAAACTAAACTTTGAGACCGAGCTGGAGAGAGCATCCGCTCAACGACATTAGCCGGTGCAGTGCATCCCGTGCGGTGCCAGTGAAAGCTCAGCAGTAGTTGTCCATCGGCAGTAACATAGGCCTTCAGAAACCTCACCTTCCAGTGCTTAAAAACCTAAACCTCCCGCAGTTTACTTTTCCTGGTTAGCAACATTAGCTCAGACTCATTGGTAGAACCGACGAGAGTCTAATTTACTTTTGACAGCATTGTTATACATTGCACCATAAAACTGAGGCGCTTTCTTCCACGCATAAATGACGATGTAAAATAACTATATGTTCCGATAATGTCTGCTCTTGTGTTGCCCGTGAAACAGCACAGATTTGCGTAAATTAGTTTGCGAGGCTACGAGAATCAGCCACAAGAATCAGTTCTATATTCTGAATGTAGTCATGGCTAAAAGACATTGTTAGGCTCTACACACAACTGAATGACAGTTGTAAGGATGGCGACAATAAATGTTGCAAAGTCAGCAAAAGATTTGGATTTTTGCATTTATTTTGCTTTGCCCTCCTTACAATGCCATATAAATTATATAAATGTAGGCAGTAGGCATTCACTTTTTCATTATCATGTTAGTCCTGGCTGGTTCCCAGCCATTTTCCTGTATTGACACGTTTTCCAATTATAGTAATAATCCATTGGCAATTGAAGACACGGCTTCTCTCCCCATGCAATCTAACAGCAACAAAATAATGGGCAAAATTCACCAAGTTCCACCTGGTATTCATGTTGGTAATATGTGCAGCGACCAGAAATCTGTACACAAAAGGAAAAAATATTTTTACAAATTCAGGCTTATTTTAATTTTTAAACCAAACCCGTCACAAATTAATCTTACCTCTTTTGTTTTCAGACATTGAGAGAAAAATGGTTTTTGGTTTTTCGAGATATTTCGAGATATTTGCCCTCAAAGTTGGGTGCAGGCAAATTTTTTCCTGTTTGTACAGTGGATTAACATGAATAACCAGACACCTGTGGGGATGGGTAGACTATTCATCTGAACCTTCCTTTGGGCTAAACAAAGGACACCAGAAACATTCTCTGGCACTATGCTCCATCTTGGAGCAGCGGCTGCAGACATTTAAAAAAAATCTCCAATTCACCTATTTGCAGTAATATTCAGGGGCCCATAAAATATATTTGCGAGTAGGTCT